>OZ038489.1:9369917-9449917 GCA_964036315.1 Acanthosepion esculentum | reverse complement strand
GTTTTACTGTTCCTTATATTGTCTTAGCTCAGACTCGTCTCTCATGTGCCAAGCGTCATATGGATTGAATTGGATCTTTTCTAATTGATCTCTTTAGCTCTAAGCAGACATGATGTTCTCTCTTACTTTTGTGACCTCCTAATCCAGTTTTCCTCTCTACTGTTCCCTCTTTTTAAAAACTTATTGACCGTTCTTTTGTTGGTTCTTCAATGGACTTTGAAGATGGAAGCCAGAGTATGACTGTTGGTAGCATTACTGAAGGCCCAAATGATCTTTTTCCTCTCACAATTACCCAGTTGGGAAGACTGTGGGACTAGCACAAAACGATTTTAACTGGTTCTATTTCTAGCTGAATAACTAATATGTTTCTTCAGGGATTCTTACTATAAATGGTGTCAAAATGGGTAAAAGTCTTATCTAAAAACCTGGGAAAGAGAAACGCACTTAGTTTAGTGAACTTTTAGATATTAAACATTTTTCGGATGTACAATTATGGTGTTATACCCGGTATATATATATATATATATATATATATATATATATATATATATATATATATATATATCCTGGTATTGATAAGAACAAAAGGAGTATCATTCCACTAACTGTAAGAAGCATAATGAATAAGAAATAAAAGGAAAGCTACTTGAGTTTCACCCTCAAAATGAAGGATCGTCAGGCCAGGTGCAGTCTTTGTTTTACTTACTTGGTGGTACTGGCCTTGAATGTAGAGCACTCTCCTTTTATTTGGAAGTGAATATCATCCATGCTCCATATTATTATATATAGAGTTACTAAAAATTATATTTCATGATATTAATATTCTACCTCTGTTTTGTGGAAGCACAAATAAAATACCGCTGGCCTCACATGCTTCAATTCTTTTGTATCTGAATTCAAAAATCACGTGATTGCTTCTGTGAGCAAAGGAAATACAATCACTGATGTTGATGTCCACAATGGTATTAAGAAGAAGAAGAAGAAGAAGAAGAAGAAGAAGAAGAAGAAGAAGAAGAAGAAGAAGAAGAAGAAGAAGAAGAAGAAGAAAACAATCGTGACTGACGCATTCACACGCATGAGCATAGATACACACGCATGCGCAAAAGCGTGAACGCATCGACAAGAAAACGTGCTGTCGAAGCTTTTGCATAAAATGATCCGAGTAGAAATCACTGCAGCAATGATGTGAAAGGACATAAACAGACACGACAAACCAGCTCGCGTCTGTGTACTTTGACGTCGTAACGTCACTTGCCGACTGAGAAAATGGAGGCTGACGTGAACCTCGTTCTGAAATATTAGAGAAAGAGAGAGAGAGAGAGAGAGAGAGAAAGAGAGAGAGAGTGAGGGGTAGTTTTGCTTGGTGAGAGAATTATGGAAAGCGAACGAAATTGATGAAGGGAAAAGACAGTAGAAAAATAAACAAAGAAACCATTAAAGGAAGAAGAAAGGAGAGAGAGAGAGAGAGAGAGAGAGAGAGAGAGAGAGGAAGAAGGAGTGAAACGTGAAAGCTGAGAAGAGGGAGTGAAAAAGTGAGTGAAATATATTTTAATGAACTAAAATGTGATCAACATATTAACAGAAATTAAGAAAAATAACAGAATTAAATAACAATGTGTAAAAGAGGGAAATGTAAATACGACTTAATGTATGGATGTAAGAAATAAATATAGAAAGAAAGAAATATAGAAAGAAAGAAAGAAAGAAAGAAAGAAAGAAAGAAAGAAAGAAAGAAAGAAAGAAAGAAAGAAAATACAGGACGGAGGGTTAAAGAAAAATAGGAAAGAAAATAAAAGAACAAACAAACGTATGGACAAAAGAAAGAAAGGGCGAAAAACAAGAGTAAAAGAAAAAAGAAGATGAAATTAACTGAAGAGGAGAAAGGAAAGACAAAACATATGTATGCATGGCTGAATTGAAAGAAAGAAAGAAAGAAAGAAAGAAAGAAAGAAAGAAAGAAAGAAAGATGAATGAGGGGGAGTGTAAAAATTAATGAATAATATAGGGAATGTGAATGAAAAATAGAAAAGAAAGAAAGAAAGAAAGATGGAAAATATGAAAAATAATGCAAAGGATTCGCAATGTGTGACTAAAACATTGAAAGACTGACAAAACAAACGAAGAGACGAAAGAAAGAAATAAGAGAGAAAGTCGGTTTTTGGGAAAAAAGGAATAAATATGACAAAACAAAGGAAAACAAGATAAAGTCAAATTCAATTGTGCGAAAGAAAAAGAAATGAAATTAAAGAAAGGAAACTTTCTTTGAGAATGATAAAAGCAAATGAAAATCGAAAAAAAGAAAGGTGAAAGAAATCAGAATAAAGAATTCAGAAAGTCGCGAAATACGTAAAGGAAAATAAGATTGAAAAAAAATGAAAAAAGATTTTAAAAAAAAGAAAAGAAACGCAAATTTGATGCGTAAATGAATTTGATGCAAGAAATAAAAAACGAAATAAAGTATAAAAAAGTGTATCAGTTCTCTTTGTTGTTTAAATCCCATTATTGCAACGTATCTACACTCCAATCATCTTCAGGTGTTTTTCTGAATCATTAAATTTCTGGGAACGTTTAACTGTTTCCTTGGCATTTTGCATAAATTTCTTGTCATTTTTCTTTTTCTTTCTTTATGACCCTTATTTGTCTCATTCTGAAACTCGGGTATATCTTTTCCTATCGAATTCAGGAACTGAACTCACGACATCCACATATGATTTATTACCATCCAAGCATTGTCTTTTCCCACTAGAAACTACATCCAGTAAGAGTCATCGAATCTAATTTAAAGGGCCTTAGATCTATTTTTAATATTTTTCTCATTAGTCACCGCTATTGTGGTGCTGTTATCTACGCTTTGCCTACTGAGTGAATTATAACATGTAAGTGGTTTCTTTTAATGTTATTCTTTTGTGTGATGTCTAAAGATCTGTTGTAAAAGAAAAGCTGAGTGTTTGTCCGTTACACACTGTTAGCGAATGCCTTTACAGGTACGTATCTAATATATATATATATGTTGAGGTTTCTTCTAGACTCAATGAATTACTTAATTATAATTATCTCAAATCCTCCTAATAATTTCTATCACACACACACACACACACAAACACACGCAAACACACACACACACACAAACACACACAAAAATAAACAAACACGCACATATATATATATATATATATATATATATATATATATATATATATATATATATATATATATGTTTACGGGACCTATATAGATTTGTGATATTTAGTGCACACACAAGTACAATTACACAAACAGGAATACGACTTGACTTAGAGATCAGAATTCTTCCTTTGAACAACACTATACGCTGAGCAATAAAATCCTTAAGTTGGAGAAGAAAATTATTGTTAATATTTTCCACCTTGAGAAATCAAGATTTAATGACTTTTCGGAAATTATTCAATAATAAATATAAATACACAAACAGGTAAGCATACATGCACACCAACACATAAGCATATACACACAAACATGTAAACATGCATACACGCATACACGCAAGCATACCTACACACCAACACGTAAGCATACATGCACACCAACACATGAGCATATATACACACAAACATGTAAATATGCATACACACGAGTTCTAAATGAAGTTGAAATAGACACATCAGTCACGATGGCTAATGTTAATGTCTCTCTCTGTGCTCATGAAGAGGAAATTGGAGACGATAAAAATGTGATTCTACAGAAGGATGCTGAGAATACAATGCGTGCAACGACGATGTTTTAGGGGAAATGGGAACGAAAAGAACACTTATAACTAGAATCAGAAAGACACAGTTGAAATATCTAAGGCACATAATGAGGAAAGTGGGCTTGGAAAATTTGACAGTTACAGGACAGATTGAAGTCAAGAGGAACAGAGGAAATCAGCGCATTACCTACCTTATGAGATTGTGTAAATGGATGGCAGAACATGCATTAGAAGACAAAACTAAAAGATAAAATTAACTAAGAACAAAGAAGGACAATAAATTATGGCGAACCCTGATCGCCAACGGACTAAAGGGACACGGCACATAGAAGAATCCGTAAGTAAGAGAAAAAGAGAATGGGCTTGCCTTTGAGATCGTTTTAATTGTTCCTTCTGTAGTCAAAGAAAATCTATTTTCTAATAAATGTAATATTTTAAATGAGCAAACAAATGAGATCATCTTGCCGGCAGTGAAGTGACGGGGACCAAAATAGCAGATCCCTGCAAACATTTGTACCCGATTTTGATTGTTAATATAATATTGAAACCGGTGCTCGTTTTGGTGCGAATTTCTGGTGTATTCCTGACTGAAAAATTAAATTGCAAGCCAGATTTGCTTAATATTGACGCTTTTTCCACAAATGCCTGACTTAAAGATGGAGGATGAAAAGTTGCACGTTCGCCATATTATTCTCCATGTATTTTCGAGAGGAGTAAACGTCAGAAATCCTATAAAAAACATTCAGAATGTTTATGTGGGCCGTGTTCCAGCTCTTTGGATAGTCAAAAGTTGGTTCAGTTGATATCATCTAGTTGATTTTAGCCTAAGCGATCAACCACGCCCCGGGTGACATTCCGAAGTCGATGAGGAAGCTCTACCTGTAATCGGAGAGAATAAACCGAAGATTTCGATGGAAGAGATTGCTAAGAGTTTGAATTTCGATATCTGAACAACCTTTCGCCATTTGAAGAGACTGTTCGTTTCCAAACTCGACATGTTACTATCACATTCTCTGTCGGAAAAGAAAAACATCGTGATTCTGTGGTGATTTCTTTGCTGTTGCCTCACGAAAAGGAACCGTTCTTGGACATAATTTTCACAGTCGATATAAATGGATCGTTTATGATAACGCAAACATAGCTAAAAAACAAGCTCGTGAATATGTAGAACCCGTGGAAAGAACGGGCTTTCATTGGATGAAAGTGTTGCTGTCCGTTTTGTGGAATTGCCAGTGGGAATTGCAAGTGTTTCAGTGAAGGTGAAAAAAGTTTTCAATTTTAAATCTTTTCATTTGTACTTGATTATTTCTTAAAATAACGACCAGAATTCATATGAAGATCGTTACTGCAATATTTTGTCAAAGTTCTTAAGCTCAGATTTTTAAAGATGCAGTGGGAGATTTCTACGGATATTTTATTGTCGTACAACTCGCCGTGAGCTTATTCAATCATTAGCTGAAGAACTTAGATTCATCAGAAAAATACAAATAGGAAAACCGTGGAATTTTCACGCGTTAAATCTATTATAAATTTATAAAACAAATTTCGGAGAAAATCACACTGACAACTGAGATTATTTAAAGTATAGCCAGATTGCCTGCCATAAAAATCGGCGTTCAATGCTCTGGCCTTTTATTTGCGCTCGAATTCTGACCAAAAACGCCATTGGGAAATATGTGATTATTTCAGCTTCAACTTCGTTTTTTGATTTAAAACAAAAGTTACGTGCATTTTGTATTCCTGAGTCACCCACTCAGGACTTGGACACTTTGTTCTTTCACGTTGCATATATTTACACTGTTTTGTATCATTTTCAACGGCGTTGAAGTAAGAGTTCGAGCCCAATTAAAAATCGAATTTCCAATACTGATTTTCAAGGCAAGCAAACAAGATTGTTGACCCATCAAAATCATTCGGGCGGAAACTCTATTAAAAAAAAGGAAATAATACGAAACTACCAAAAATTGAAAATCAAAATTGAATAATAAAATAAAATAGCGATAAAAATAGAAACAGAGAAAACTAGAGGAAAAAGAAAGAAAGAAAGAAGAGAAATAAAGAACAATGAAAAACAGAAAAGAAAGAAAGAAAGACATCGAAAATCGAGAGCAAGCGAAAGAGAAATATGATGAAAAGGGAGATATATATATATATATTGAAAGACATTTTTATGTTTAACATTCTTTTTATAGATACAAGTATTTAAGTAAATGCTCTGTTTATAAATAAATAACGTTTACCGGCCTGAATGTCCGAGAAATTTTCATAGAAAATATTCGTCCTCCGACAGGATTCGAACCTGCATCCTATACGGAACCGTCATATGGCCTGACGTGCCTTAACCGATTCAGCCACTGAGGATCGTTAGGTTGGCAAGGTCGAATTTACTGCTTATAAACTTCTAATTAAGGTTAAGGCACGTCAGGCTAAATGACGGTTCCGTATAGGATACAGGTTCGAATCCTGTCTGAGGACGAATATTTTCTATGAAAATTTCTCTGACATTCAGGCCGGTAAATGTTATTTAATACTGTTTATTATAAACAGAGCATTTACTTAAATACTTGTATCTATAAAAAGAATGTTAAACATAAAAATGTCTTTAAATAATTGTCGGACTTTGTCTATTTCATATATATATATATGTAAATCGAAAGAGAAGGAAGGAAGATATTGAAAATTAGCGAAACCGAAGATCTAGACTGAAATGATGCCAGAAGTAAATAAACTAGGAAGGAAAAAATAGCAGGAAAAAAAAAGATTAAGACGAAAAATGGGAAACATAGAAAATCATGAAATAAAAGAAAAAAGAGTAAAATAAATAAGAAGAAAAAGAAAGCAAAAAAGAAGCATGTGAGAGAGAGAGAGAGAGAGAGACAAAGACAGAGAGAGAATGGAGAGAAATGAAAATGGCGAAGAAAGAAAAACAGAAAAAAGGAGGTAAAATAAAATAAATGAAAAAAAAAGAGACCAAAATGGCGGATGAAACGTGGGAAAAGTAAAAAAAATAGTAAAAGAAGATAGTTAAATGAATTGAAAAAGAAAGAGTTCAAAAAAGAGAGAAGAAAAAGAGAAAATAAGAGAGAAAAAGAGTAAAAAAGAAAGCTGTTAATGTAACAAAAAAAATGAAGGAATAAATGAAGAACAGAAAAATAAAATAGAAAAGAAAAAAAGAAACAAAAAAATGGAACATCACTCGATACATTTAGATCTTTTGAAGAAGCGATAAAAAGAGAAAAGCAGAGAAAATAGAAGATCCAGCGGCAAAGATGGCGGGGGTGGGGTGGGGTGGGGGTAAGAGAGACTCGGCACATTTACCTCAGAATATCAAACTTGCTATTTTAACATATAATCGCGTGGTAATGATATAAGTACTCCAACTGGTCGGCCAACGGCGGCTCAAGTGTGTTGATATCCGTATACCCTCCCACGCCTCACCGGACGTGCATACAAAGTCGGGTAAAAATCTTCCAGAATGAACGAATACGCACCGAATCTGTCTACCGACAATCGCCCCCGTCACTCCCACACTGTATCTCTTTCGAATTGACAGAAATAACATATTTTTCCACGCTCCGCTGACCAATTCTTTAAAATAAGACGCAAACCTAAATACATCAAATACGCTTATTTCAGGACAAATACAAACGAATCTTGCGAATTCATATATATATATTACATGAATATATATATATATATATATATATATATATATATATATATATATATATATATATATATATATATATATATATTACACGAATCATATACACATACATATATATATATATAAATATATGTGTATATATATACATATATACATATATATATATATTTATATATATATATATATAAATATATATATATATATGTATATATGTATAAATATATATGTGTATATATATACATATATACATATATAGAGATTTTGCATTTATTTTGCATGTGTATGAATATATACATATTGACTTATTGTTAAGTGAATGGGTTAAATAAATAAACATAATAATATAAATACAAAGTTATATATATATATGTATATATATATATATATATATATATATATATATATATATATATATATGGTTTATTCGGGAATATTTTTCTAAATTTTCATAGAAAATTTGCATAGCTATAACATACTAAAACTAAAATACTATTAAGTACTTCTCTCTCTCTCTACACACACACACGCGCACACATGCAGACATACACACACACACACACACATATATATATATATATATACACTCTTCTGATACTATTCTCATCGATTTTTGTGAATTATTCCCTCTTGTCTCCAAAAATCGATTAAAGTTGAATTTAAAAGTAAATATTTTCTTCCATTGTTAACCAAATGTGATATTTATCATTGATTATAATTCTGCAGCTATGAATTAAGACACCTCTGGAAGAGAAAATGAAAAATCACTTGAGACAGCCTTTCAAATATCTACGTCTGTTTCATGAAATAATAACATTTTTTTCAAAATTTATTGACTTAATTTACAAAGTCAGCTTTTAATATGGATCATCCCAATTTTGAGGTCGGTGAACTTTAACAGGCGTAGAAACGAGTCGGTGATCTGTTGGACGTAGAAACGAATAATTAATATTATAAAGTCACGGGATGCAGATTTAATGAGCTTCCATATTCAATAAACGAAAGGAATGGATGGATGCAGCGTGTCATCGAATGCCGAGATTGTTTAACCTGATAATGGTAAATACTATATTTGGGGGATGGTGGCCTTTTATCTGTTATACGCAGAAAAGGCATAATTAATACTATATTTTTTGGATGGTAGGCTTTAATCTGTTACACACAGAAGCGTATAATTAATACTATATAGTCGATAAACTTTCAATATTATATAATATATTTTATAAACCTATAATTCTTTTAAAGCGTTTCCCCCCAATCAAGGCGGGAAGCCACTAGCACTCAAGGAGTTACAGAGAGTTGGAGCGAAAGCAAAAAGGAGTGATAAAGGAAAAGATGAAGAGAAGGATAAGGGATAGATCAAGGCATCTGGAGACGTCGATTGACATTACATTTGAATAGCTGGAGATTATATCTATTAGGAAAAACGAAATGGAGAGGGAGTTCCACAGGCGAGAAGTACGAGACATGAAGCTCTTGGAGTAGAAAGGACGCCTACATTTAACAGTTTTGACAGTGAAAGAGTGAGAGAGAGAGAGAGAGATGCCAGCCGAGTTGAACGCTTAAATTCATGAAGTCTGGGGACTAGCGAAAGCAGCTCATCGGAACAGTTACCGTGAAAGTATTTGTAACAAAAGACAGAGGGAAGCAAGGACACGTCTTTGAGAGAGCGGTATACCCGTCTCTGGATTTTATCAAGGACCTTGAGACAAACAGAAGGGTCTCCAGACCATATATGGCAGCAATACACCATGCAAGGGCGAATGGTTGATTTGTAGATTTGAAGGATCGACTCCGGCGAGAAAAATTTCCCTGCGTGAAACAAGGCGCCAACTTTTCTTGCGGTGGACGAAGCTATAGATTCAATGTATTTGTTCCATCTCAGGTCAGCAGAAAATGTGAGACCGAATAGTCGCAAGTAGGTGCTCTCGTGGAGTTGAGCGTCAGACATTCTAATGGGGGGCAGGGTGGTTCTCTGTCGTGAGTAATAGAGAGCAGTTTTGTTTTTGAATCATTAAAGTTAACCAGCCAATACCTGCCCCAGTCCACAACCGATTCTCTCATTTAAATTCACTTTATTGCCCTCAACTTTATTTTTATTATTTCACATTTCGGCAGCTGTGCCTTCCTGTCGTTATGTATGTAGATCCGTCTAACCCCCAGGCAATTTTGACCTGAGCCCTTTATTTAAACTACGTGTATAGATTGCTCTCGTTCAGCTGCCCATGTCTAGAGATATCTCGTATTATTCTTATTTTTGTCTCTCTAGATTTATGAGATGAAGTATTGTAATTATTTTAAATATTTACATTGTTCGGACTGTTGTCCTCATCTTTATTGCCATTTTCACGACGTTTCAGCCGTTGTACGTTCCTGTCTTCTTCAGGTCATTTGGATTATCGAATTGAACACTTTACTTTGTCTACCGGGTTATATTGTTCTAGTTCCACGTGTCATGCCTCTTCCGGATATCTCAATTATCACCCTTTATTTCAACTTGCCACGTTCTTGTTCACCATTGCAGTCTCCAGGTTTTGAACTAACAACTCTTTGGGTCAACCCACTGGATCCAACCAGTGTTTTAACCATTGGACCACGTATCGTTTCTTTTTAGTAAATAGGCGGAGATAGGTTCGCTTATCACCCGGTTCACACTCCTATCTATCTATCTATCTATCTATCTATCTATCTATCTATCTATCTATCTATCTATCACAATCTCCTCATATCTATCTATCTATATGTCTATCTCTTCATATCTATCTATCTTTCTATCTATCTATCTATCACAATCTCCTCATATCTATCTATCTATCTATATGTCTATCTCTTCATATCTATCTATCTATCTATCTATCTATCTATCTATCTATCACAATCTCCTCATATCTATCTATCTATCTATCTATCTATCTATCTATCTATCTATCTATCTATCTATCACAATCTCCTCATATCTATCTATCTATCTATCTATCTATCTATCACAATCTCCTCATATCTATCTATCTATCTATCTATCTATCTATCTATCTATCTATCACAATCTCCTCATATCTATCTATCTATCTATCTATCTATCTATCTATCACAATCTCCTCATATCTATCTATCTATCTATCTATCTATCTATCTATCTATCTATCTATCTATCTATCACAATCTCCTCATATCTATCTATCTATCTATCTATCTATCTATCTATCTATCTATCACAATCTCCTCATATCTATCTATCTATCTATCTATCTATCTATCTATCTATCTATCACAATCTCCTCATATCTATCTATCTATCTATCTATCTATCTATCTATCTATCTATCTATCACAATCTCCTCATATCTATCTATCTATCTATCTATCTATCTATCTATCTATCTATCTATCTATCACAATCTCCTCATATCTATCTATCTATCTATCTATCTATCTATCTATCTATCTATCTATCTATCACAATCTCCTCATATCTATCTATCTATCTATCTATCTATCTATCTATCACAATCTCCTCATATCTATCTATCTATCTATATATCTATCTATCTATCTATCAATCACAATCTCCTCATATCTATCTATCTATCTAACTATCTATCTATCTATCTATCTATCTATCACAATCTCCTCATATCTATCTATCTATCTATCTATCTATCTATCTATCTATCTATCACAATCTCCTCATATCTATCTATCTATCTATCTATCTATCTATCTATCACAATCTCCTCATATCTATCTATCTATCTATCTATCTATCTATCTATCTATCTATCTATCTATCTATCACAATCTCCTCATATCTATCTATCTATCTATCTATCTATCTATCTATCTATCTATCACAATCTCCTCATATCTATCTATCTATCTATCTATCTATCTATCACAATCTCCTCATATCTATCTATCTATCTATCTATCTATCTATATGTCTATCTCTTCATATCTATCTATCTATCTATCTATCTATCTATCTATCTATCTATCTATCTATCACAATCTCCTCATATCTATCTATCTATCTATCTATCTATCTATCTATCTATATGTCTATCTCTTCATATCTATCTATCTATCTATCTATCTATCTATCTATATGTTTACATCAGCCAATGTATGTATTCATCTATCTTCATAGACACAGTATACTATGGTCAGTTGGGCACCGTCTGTGAGAAAAAGAACACCATGATGCAATTCACTGCGCCAGAAATTTGGAAACGGCATGCTGTACTGCTTGGCATTCGCGCCGGAAGCTCCAGTGCGAACATTTCAGAGTGTTTGGGTGTCAATCTGAGGACAGTGTAGAGGATTCGGAAAGAAATAGGTGAGTCTAATGTTGATTGCGAAGCTATTTGGAGTGATCATTAGTGATTGCGACATTATGCATCTATCCATCTTCGCATAGGGCCTCAGACTCAACACGGAAGGATACATCACGTGCCTTGTTAAGATAGTGCTGCCCTAGGTCAAGAGGTTGGCTGCTAGAAGACTCTATGTCTATCAACAGGACTCTGTACCATGTCGCACAAGAAGGAGAATTTATTCGTAGCTGTCAGACAATTTCTGCGACCACATCTGACACCTAACTACCCAGACGGAAACTCCTTTGATTATTATGAGACAAACAAAACACCTTGTAACACCAAAGATGAACTGAAGGCAATGATTATGACAGCATTCATCAGCTTAATTAAACCGTCCAGAAGAGTTGCAGGAGATTCAGAAGTCGTCTGGACGTCGTGGTTGAAGCCAATGTCGATTTCAATGAATACATTTCCTCTTTTATATGTAAAGATATTGTTTGTGTAATTCTGGTAAATATAACCGTTACAATGAGATGTCAGTGGTATTTTCCTGGTTGCGTAATTCAGACGGCAATTCATGTATCACACCCTTTATATAAGTCTCTATTTCTTTCTTTCTTTCTTTCTTTCTTTCTTTCTTTCTTTCTTTCTTTCTATCTTGATCTGATATCTATCTATCTATCTATCTATCTATCTATCTATCTATCTATCTATCTTGGTCTGTTATCTATCTATCTATCTATCTATCTATCTATCTATCTATCTTGGTCTATTATCTATCTATCTATCTATTTATCTATCTTGGTCTGCTATCTATCTTTGTCTGCTATCTATCTCTCTATCTATCTATCTATCTTGGTCTGTTATCTATCTATCTATCTATCTATCTATCTATCTATCTATCTATCTATCTATCTATCTATCTTGGTCTGTTATCTATCTATCTATCTATCTATCTATCTATCTATCTATCTATCTCGGCCTGCACATATCCCACTCTTAATGTCTATTTGCTCTTTTTTTTAACTCCATATAATTTACCTCTTTTTTTCCTTTCAGTTCTATCTCATTCAGTTCATATGTATCAAAATATGTTTCTACCTATCTCTTACGGTTCGTATCTACATATCTATCTTCCTATATTCATATTGACTTATCTCCCTGAGAGAAATATTTTAAAAAATGGCTCAGAGCGTTGGCAGTATATGGTCATACCTCCCACTCAATCCCCAAATCTGATGTGATCATCCCTCACCTGTCTTTCTGTATATCCTATCTTCATTTCCTGATTCGGAAACTGAAGACGTGTACCGTTTTCTGGTTCCTCCATTTCTTGCTTCCCGCCATTTTCTCCATCTGCCAAGCATTTCCAACTTTACTAAGTTTTACTCCTTCTCCACCCCGATCAACACCTACCATTACACCGCCAGACGTCTCTAATCCGTCCAAAAGATATCGGCAGTATTCTTTAATCTTATTAGCTGCACACAGTTCCAGCCGACTGACATGTGTAACGAAGCTGAAACCGCATCGGCAGTTTCGGTGATTTCATAGGGTTCTTGGCGTGTGCGTGCAAGCGTTTGTGGTTAGTGAGGTTTAGAGCCGGTTTTGGTGTCGGGTACTAAGAATTGCAAGGTTTACGGATCGGGGGAATGGTGCCGACTGTCAGGGGTGTTGGAGAGAGTTGAGTTTGACATTTCTTTGGTAAATAACTACATTTATATTATTATTGTATGAATAGAATCATATTTCATAACGACAAAATCATTTTTAGAAATAAAAAACTGCCTTCCTCAAAAGTAAAATCGAAATATATTTTAAAATATGAATCTATGGCATCATTCCTTCAGAGTCTGTGTATATTTCACATAAGTTCAGTGATTCTGCTATTTACCTAGAAATATTTGATAAGGTCCATAGAAGAATCAGCAATAGTAACGGTCCTGATCTGGCAGTTCGGCTTCAGACACATTCCCATCGCTGTAAGGTTGCCTCTCTGTGTCTTTTCTATAAATACCTTAATGGAAATTGTACGGATGAGCTTTTCACTGTGGTACAAAGACTTCATGAATATATACAATACGTAACTGGCTTCGAGATCTCATCAATTTACGAGAGTTGGCGAGATGTAAC
Source organism: Acanthosepion esculentum (assembly GCA_964036315.1). Classification (NCBI taxonomy): domain Eukaryota; kingdom Metazoa; phylum Mollusca; class Cephalopoda; order Sepiida; family Sepiidae; genus Acanthosepion; species Acanthosepion esculentum. Next base: position 9,436,077 of record OZ038489.1, on the reverse strand, counting down.
CGTAAACTCTATACTAGCAATTTCTTCAGTATCTGTCTATATTTCTGAGATTAGTTATTATGTACACTATTTACATTATGCGGGCTATTGTCCTTAAGGACACATGGCACAGTGGATAAAGGCGTTGGTTAGATCCAGTGACAGGACCCAAAGAGTTGTGTGTTCAATAACCGGTTAAGGCAAGTGGAGAACTTGGAGAGGTGAATTAACAGGAGATAACTGATAACTGACATCCATTAGACATGGCACGTGGAACTAGAACAGTCTACCCCAGTGAGCGAAATAAAGGGTTCAGTTCGACATTCCAACCACCTGAAGAAGACCCGAGCGTACAACGGCCGAAACTTTGTAATAAATATGGCCACAAAGATGAGGACAATGGTCCGAATAATTTAAATAATTCTTTCAGAGGTTTCTGATTATTTTATCATCGCACCCCATGTAAAGCAATAAAGGCACTAAGATGAATGCGGGGGTGTTGACAGTGAAAGACTCAGAGGAGACTTTACCGAGGAAAAGCGCGAGGGACAGTACAGGATTCAAGCAAACAAGATGGCCACCGAATTACATTTTGAATAATGTAGTTGCCAGGGATGCTGGAAGAGAATTACACAAGCGCCTATTAGATTGCTATAATTTCCCGAGATTTCCATTAATAACGGCCAACGTTATAAAACTTGTCTTAAAATATATTTTACTTATTATTTTTCCGCCATGTTTCTTCAGGTATTTGACAGTCATGGCTCTCTACTACGTCCCGTCTTACATTATTGCATGTCAAGAATGTGACTCGCTGCAGATGATGCCATTAAAATTTTGCACTCAGTGTTCACCAGAGAAGCCAGGTGCATAAGCGTGTTGATATCAGATATAGTCTTCTAACAACCAGCTGCAGATCCATGGCTTAATTAGATGTCAACGGTTAGCCCTGACATGTGCGCGACTCAGCTGCGCTTGAGAAGTGAGCACGTGGGAGAAACCGGGTAATGGAATGATATATAAGCATTCATTGGAAAAAGAAGAAGATAGTTTTTACATCCTAGATTATAGAAACCACATTCGGAGAAAGCCCTAAAGCCATACACCACCTAGACGAAATTATTTGACAAAGTCCAGAGATAGATAAACAGTTATGTTACGAATGAGAGAACGTGTTTCGTCTTCTCGGTCGTACTGTACCATGTTAGCGTTATTTATATCACTTTTGGCATTTTATTCCCTCTCAATATTCTGCGTTTTGTTATTCTACTCACATAAGCTTCTTCGTCGCTTAATTCCTTTGTTTTCTGATTTCCCAAGTAAATCGTATTCATTATATGTTATCTACCATCGACTGACGAGAGACAATTTTTACCGTTTCGAAACACGGACATTTTTGTGTAGCGATGTAAAATATGATAATAAATATATTATTTCGCTCTACGTATTATTGAGCACTTTTTAAAAAGGTAAATGCTAAGAACATTGGATTCTTAATCTCTTTCTCTTTATATTGGATTCTTATTCACTTTCTCTTTATTTGTATATATATAGGAGGCGCGTTGGAGTAATGGATAACTGCTTGGATTGAAAAATCGGGGAGCCGAGTTCGAATTCCAATCAAATCCATTACATTCACTTACGTGCTAATACCCTTGGGAAAGGTATGAATCCTCCTCTTCTCCCTCCAGCTATGTGTAAATAGCAGGACAGACTGGGTTCTATAGCCTTGGATGGCAAGTGGTCTAAGCGAAGGGCAACTCTGAATTCAAAAATTGCGGAGGGTGGTTTGGGGACCCTGGGCACATAGTGCACCCGGTCTCTGTATTCGGCCCTTCAAAAAGTGTGGATGGTTCTGCACGAAACATTCAACACTATAATCATATCTCATGTGCTATTGTCGGACTGTCGGTTTCCTAGGAGCTGATCTGCTTGACCCTCATACGTCGAATTCTACGGGAGAGTCGATTATATATATATATATATATATATATATATATATATATATATATATATATATATATATATATATATATTATGGTTATGACTTTTTGTAACCCTATATTCCTGTTTCATAAATCGATGAATTTTTGTTCAAAGTAATCAAATTTATTTGTTTTAGTTCTTGAAAAACGTCACTCCCAAACAGAAAATTCGATCTCACTATCTACACAATTAGGATAAAAACATCAAAATATTTCCAAAGCTTTATTTTTCAATTTGCTAAATGATATAATTGGATATTAACCATGCATTTTAAACGCATTCAAAAGTTTATAGCTACAGCATAACATACCAACTTACAAATAAACAAAAATTGCAAACTTGGATATACAATTAGAAACTTACATCTACAAGTAAGAATAGTTATATAAAGAAAATGGTGTGAAATATTTAGCATAATGTACAAATATTGTGCTTTGTTAGACAAAATAAATACAAGCTGAATGTTTTTCTTTGTTGCAGACTTCATCAGGATGGCACGTGATTGTCCGTTCTGAACATTCGGTTTTTAATGACAGGCAATTTGACATGAATATTACGAATAGACTACATTATTTACATTATTCGGACCATTGTCCTCATCTTTGTCGCCATATTTATCACAACCTTTCGGCCGTTGTTAGCCCCGGCCTTCTTCAGGTGGTTGGAATGTCGAACTGAACCCTTTATTTCGCTCACTGGGGTAGACTGTTCTAGTTCCACGTGCCATGTTTAATGGATGCCAGTTATCAGTTATCTCTTAATTCCACCCTACACCAGGTTCTACACTGACTTAACCAGGTATTGAACTCACACTCTTTGGCACGTGGAACTAGAACAGTCTACCCAAGTGAGCAAAATAAAGGGTTCAGTTCGACATTCCAAACACCGGAAGAAGGCCGGAGCGTACAACGGCCGAAACGTTGTAATACATATGGCGACAAAGATGAGGACAAAATTCCAAATAATGTAAATAATGTACATAATAGCTAATCTCAGAAATATAGACAGATACGAGTAGACTACCTGTCGTCTTTCATGAAATGGCAACGTTTGTTTTATATAAAAATTAATTTTATTCACGAATTTTATTGACTCGATGCGTTTTATGTCTCTTCAAAAATCACGTCCTTGACTTCACGAATATCTTTCTGATTTGTCATTTTAAAATCCTTCTCAACTCAGCACCTCACTAGCTCTAACTCCTACCCCAAAACATTTGGCAAAGTCCAGAGATGGATAACCAGTAATGTTACGAATGAGAGAACGTGTTTCGTCTTTGTCGTACTGTACGATGTTAGAGTTATTTATATCACTTTTGGCATTTTATTCCCTCTCAATATTTTGCGTTTTCTTATTCTACTCACATAAGCTTCTTAAGTAGGTTAGTCGCTCTTTTACCCCGTTTTCCATGGTTTCAATATTTATAAATATTTACAAATATAAATACGTTCATATTAATTTCGCCAGAATCTGTTAAGCCATTTAAAAGTCGACCATACGTCTATATCTTGAATAGTGATGTCTCATCTGCTCTGGTTCTTCTGCTATGTATTTATAGATTGTTGATAAAATACGAAGAAGAATCTGCAATGTTATAGTTCCTGACCTGGCATCTGGGTTTCAATCACATCCCCACCGCCGTAACGTAGCTTCCCTGTGCTTTTTTCTATAAAAATGTTCATAGTAATCTCGACAGAATCTGTCTATTTCTGTGGTGCTGACGTTTTGACATGTGATCGACAGTTTTTACCGGTATATACATTAACTTTCATCCACTGGTCTGATTCATCGAAGTTAGCAATGTATTAATTGGTTAATAATGAAACACCAGTGTTCATGTTGTTAGCTGTTTCATTTTGGATAATTTTTAAGGAAACCTAGCGATTCGCCACGCATTTATCCACGTGGTTTCGGATAAGACATTTTATGCTTTTCGACACGTATTCCCTTCCACTGAGCGTAATAATTTCAAAACATGACACACACAATACCTCTTTAAATTCTTGTGTTGATACAGAACGTACAGCAGTAAGACAATATTCGAAATGCCCTTGTCAAATCTACACCGAAGTCATCCAGTAAGTCAGCGGAATTCTCAGTTCATTGGCCTCTAAAAGATCCTTTTTGTAACTTCCAGAAGATTTATTTAACTGTTACAAGCTCTGAAATTATTAAACATTTCCAATAAAACATTTTCAATAAAAGTTTCAAATTCGAATCATGACTACCTTTTGTTTCCGTCTGCGCAGAACCAACTCTTTTAATTTAGCGGCGCAGACATGCGCACATCATATAAGCGTTCAGATTCTAAGCAGTGTTTAGTTTATCTGTCCGTAAAACATATACGTCATAATATGATAGGCAGTGTATAAAGTTAATTTTTCAAACGGGAATAGAGTTTAATTTTTTTTATGAATTTTAACTTCAGTATCTGTCTATATTTCTTAGATGAGGTATGTACACTATTTACATTATTCGACATCAGTCATCACCTTTGTTGCCATATTAATTACAACGTTTCGCCCGTTGTACGCTCCGGTCTTCTTCAGGTGGTTGGAATCTCAAACTGAACCCTTTATTTCGCTCACTGGGGTAGACTATTCTAGTTCCAAGTGCCATGTTTAATGGATGTCCGTTATCAGCTAGCTCCTGTTAATTCCCCTCTCCAAGTTCTTCACTGCCTTAACAGGGTATTGAACTCACACACTTTGGGTCCTATCACTGGATCTAACCAACGCCTTTATTCACTGTGTCATGTGTCCTTGATAACTGACATCCATTAAACATGGCACGTGGAACTAGAACAGTCTACCCCAGCGAGCGAAATAATGGATTCAGTTCGACATTCCAACCACCTGAAGATGGCCGGAGCGTACAACGTTCGAAACGTTGTAACAAATATGGCGACAAGATGAGGACAATAGTCCGAATAATGTATATAATGTAATTTTAACTTAGTTCCTAATCAGAATAACGAGTTCAAACATCGGATGAAAAAGTTTGTTTTCCTCTCAGAATAATTTATTTAGAAAAGGCATGAATCCATCCATTCCCTAAACTCCCAGGTATAGAATAATTAGAGTTTTAACCTGAAAGCTGTTTATGTTAATTTTCCTGTGTTTTGTCTGCTTCTAATATTAAATATATTTGAATTAAAGACGAACAGACATTGCGTTTTGGACGACACAACTGAGAATCAATGAGACTTTCTTGAAAACTAAATTTAGATTCTTGAGATTTTATGTTCAGTTCCATATGCTTTTGTGCTACAAATATTAGAAAAAAACAACCAGTGTATTTTGGGAGACATCCGTACCACAACTGCGAAAGAACGAGACTATGTTGGAAACGAGATTTAGACTCTTGAGACCTTTTGGTGCGTTTTGCGTGGTTCTACTATTAAATCTTTTCAAATTAATTGTGATGATGAATAGTCGTAATTCCCTATGTATAATACGCCTTCATGCATAATACGCACTCCACAAATTGTGCTGAAAGAGTTGGAAAATGTTTCTGCTCATGCATAATACGCACCCCTAGTTTGGTAATCAAACCCTATAAATTGTACCTCTCCAATTTCATTACTGTCAGCGTTTCCTACTCTTATAAATATAGTTTTAAACATAGAACAATATTATTATAATTTAGTTTTATAATAATTCTTATTTTATTTTACATTTGTAAGTATTGTTAGGTACATATGATTGTATTTGACATCCTTATGGGGTCGCAATCGCCCAATGTTAGTATCAAATTGTCGGATGTTTGTGGTGAGTAGTTATTTCGCAACAGAAAACGACCTATGAAACGACAATTTTTAAAAGTATTTTGTAGCTGTGCATAATACGCACCCCTAATTTTGCTTATCTTTTTAGAAAAAATGCGTATTATACGTGGGGAATTATGGTACTTTTATTTTCTAATTTTTTTTCATGGATGTCTGTTAAAATCAGCTTTCGTAATTGGTCTCCTGTTTCTTGCCACTTTTCTTTTCGAATCTTCTCACTGGCACAGCGTTTAATATTTTCATAGCTTGTCAAAAATCATTTATTCTATGATGTCGCTTTTGTTAATTTTATACTTTCTGTTTTGATATAGATGGCAATTCGGTTAGTTAAACTCTCCAATTTGAGCTTATCAAACTTCTTAATAGCTATTAATTTGAAACTCTAAACTTCATTGCATTTCATTAAAAAAAAGCGCCTAATAAATTGATTTTCATCATAACTCAACCGACTACGCTGACGACACAACCATTTATTCCCGTTTCGATGACTGATTAGTTTGTTATGGTAACCGATGTCCAAAACGACATCCGGTCAATTCTTAACTGGGACAGAAGATGGCTGGTTAACTTTAACATCTCCAAAACTCAACTTCTCTCCATTAATAATCCGAGAGACCCATCCCTGCCTGACCCATCCCTGCCTTCCATCAGCAATGCTGATGCTAACCACCAGGAAAATAACTTGTTGCGTCTTCTCAGGTTAATATCCTCAGCTGACATGAAGTGGAAAGATTATATTGAAACTATTGCTATGTCAGCTACTAAGAAAGTTGTCTCACTGTGTAGTGGGAGAACGTTTTTCTCTCTAGAATCTTTCATACATATATATAAATCAAGCATTCGTCCATGCTTAGGATATTGCTATCACATATGGTTCGGTGATTCTGCTATTTACCTAGAAATATTTGATAAGATCCATAGAAGAATCAGCAATAGTAACGGTCCTGATCTGGCAGTTCGGCTTCAGACACATTCCCATCGCTGTAAGGTTGCCTCTCTGTGTCTTTTCTATAAATACCTTAATGGAAATTGTACGGATGAGCTTTTCACTGTAGTACACAGACTTCATGAATATATGCAATACGTGACTGGCTTCGAGATCTCATCAATTTACGAGAGTTGGCGAGATGTAACCGTAAACTCTATATTAGCAATTTCTTCAGTATCTGTCTATGTTTCTGAGATTAGTTATTTTGTACACTATTTATATTATTCAGACTACTGTCCTCAAGGACACATGGCACAGTGGATAAAGGCGTTGGTTAGATCCAGTGACAGGTCCCAAAGGGTGTGAGTTCAATACCGGGTTAAGGCTATGGAAAACTTGGAGAGGTGAATTAACAGGAGATAACTGATAACTGACATCCATTAGACATGGCACGTGGAACTAGAACAGTCTACCCCAGTGAGCGAAATAAAGGGTTCAGTTCGACATTCCAACCACCTGAAGAAGGCCGGAGGGTACAACGGGCAAAACGTTGTGATAAATATTGTAACAAAGATGAGGAAAATAGTCCGAATAATATAAATAATGTAGCAGTTTCTTTTCTCGCATTTCCCGCTTGTGGAACTATCTTTCCTTGCTTTCCAGTCAAATTTAATCTTCAAAACTTTTAATTGCAATGTCAATCGCTATCTACTCTTCTCCTGGTTACTCTTTCCTCTTCCCGTTCATTATCACTGTTTCTCTTTCTAAATCCTGCACAACCAGTAACTAGTTGTGTGTTAGTGGCTTTACTGCCTTGCAATGGGTTAACGCGATTAAAAATGAACTGTGCAAATTGATGTTGACATTGTGCATCTAATATGTTTTTTTTTTTAATTCCAATAAATGTTTATTTATGGATCGATAAAACATGGCATGAATTGGTAAATCTTGTGAGATTCAATGTGCGTCGCTGGCAGAGTTTCACACGCTATCCTGACTATATTTTTATTCGATGAAGAATTGTTAACCATTATTAATCATTCAGACGTATTGCTTTCATTTTTGTTTTTGTTGCTGTTTCGTTCGCATAGCAAGAATTGCGTCATTCTTCGATCATCAGTAAATAGCGCGGAACGAGCGAAGTAGCAATTAAAATTAAAATGAAAGTATACGAGGCAAAACAGTTAGAAAGATATTCTTCTGTGTGTCGTTCTGCTCCAGGGCGTTGATGATCATAGCTCTCCACAATTTCCTATCATTTGTAGCTGTTACTTTACACTGTGTTTCTGTCATCTCTACTAGATCTTGTTCTGTTATTCATTTCCATAAACTCTTAAGGTAAGTTGTGTGCCATTTTACATTGTCTCTCTTGACTTAAATATGTCCTGTGGGGGTCAAACTTTCTATGCCTTCTTTTCTCATTCTGTCCCTTAGAAATTTCTACTGTCTCTTTTTCATATTAAATATAAGTTTTATATTTGTTTCCATTTTGTCTAAAACTTTGTCGTTGCTTACATGTTCAGTGCATGGTCTTCTCACCATCCTTCTGTAGAACTTCATTTTTGTTCCTTCATGTTTCTTAAATGAGAAGACTTTAATGGGGAGAAAGGACAATAAAAGTGCAGGTTGCAGGAAGGCAGAGAAAAAGATGGAAGCTTGTTCTTAGGAAGACAAAAGATGGTGATTGTCATTGCATATTTCAAGTATGCATTTGCAGACTTAAGCCGTCAGGAGGATTTGTGTTGTGATATTTGTTGAAGCTTTCTCTCGCGTTGAAGGGAATTGAAGCAGGTGGCGGACGGTATTGGTAGGTAATTTACTATTGTTTACCATAGAAGTTTTTTTTATTAACCAGAAGAATTTTAATAATAAATTTCTGGACTGTTGATTAATTGTTTTGTCTTAATTATTATTGTGACTGTATAGTGACTTCATTGCCACCCTGTATATATAAGTTTTAATTCAATTCCTCCTATAAATCACAGATTAGAATTACTATTAATTCTGCGTAATACAACTTAGAATATACACATAAATAAATAGGCTAAAAATAAATTTATTGAAAATTGCTAATGAATTAGCCGAAAGCGCTCGGGACAAGAATAACTACGAGCAGTTTCTACACTCTACTTTTTAGGCGGTCTCATTTAATGAAATACTCACAAACATATATATGTGTGTATGTGTGCGTAGATAAATAGATGTGTAGAGAATGAAAGTATCTCTCTCTCTCTCTCTCTCTCTCTCTCTCTGCAGTGAGGTGCAATGATTACATGCATTATTTACATTACTCGGAATGTTATCCCCGCCTTCATTGCCATATTCACAAAGTTTCAGCCGTTGCACGCTCCAGCCTTCTTCAGGTGATTGGAATTTCGAATCGAAACCTTTATTTCGTCCACTAGTGTAGATTGTTCTAGTTCCATGTTATGCAAGAAAACGGGATTTTACTAAAACACGAATGTACCGTGTGAAGTAAATATTTGCAATAAGTCAAGTATGAGGGCTAGATCAGGTTGAAGCACCAGTTCTCGTCCGATAGCCGAAGGTAAGCAATGTTGAGCTTGGTCAGTACCTAGATGGATGAGCGCTTCGGAGTACCAGGTGCAGTAAGCTGGGAAGTGCAGTGGCGTGAGGGATCACTCCTGGGAACTTGAAATCGGAAGCCGTGCATTAAGCGTAAATGTCCTTTGCGATAGGCATAAATCCATATCTGGGTGAACAGGCTGTGCTTTCCTCAAAAAGGGAAATTATGCTTCAGTGTGAACTTCTTATACCGGATGTCATGGTGATTTCCTATACAAAGGGGATTGCAGGTTCGATCCCTGTCATAGAATTCGTTTTCTTTATTAGGATTTTGGAAACAGTAAGCCAATAGACATTATAAAAGTAATATATATATATATATATATATACAGAAATATAGTCTTAAAGTGTGCTATATTTATGGGGTAAAGTGCTCAATATCAGAGATAGAGCGTGTGTAAATATAAAAGTGGACATGGAAGTCAGCACTTAGAGGCGACAGTCTGTTTCATGCTAGTGCAATCGCCTGACGATTGCACTAGCATGAAACAGACTGTCGCCTCTAAGTGCTGACTTCCATGTCCACTTTTATATTTATATATATATATATATATATATATATATATATATATATATATATATATATATATAGGGTACAGATACGAAAGAAAAACATGAAAAAATGGTGACAAAATCAAGAGGAAAAATGAATGGTAGCGAACTCTTTGAAAAATCCCTGAAAATGAGTCATCATAGAAAAATAATCCCAATCTGAAATCAATCAATAGGAAGGAAAAGGGTAAATTGTTTGGATTTTATTCTTAGGGCGAGGCATATGTTTTGTTTCAAAATAATGATTGAATCAGATATGGATGTAGCAGACGAGAATTTATTGAGCGGTTCAAATGGCGGGAAATGATAAGTGCGGGAAAAAGTCGCCAAATGAACAATAAAAAGCGAAACCTCCCTCAGCCCGCATACACACCCAGACATATGCGCACAAAACACAAACGCACACACGCAGAGAGATTGGGGGGGGGGGCGGAGAGAGACAGACAGACAGACAGAAAGAGAAAGATATACATGAAGGATTGTCGCACAAAGATATACATAGGGGATTGTGGACATTTCTGGATTCCAGCCACTTCTCACATTCTGAGCAATTAGCCAGATATATCTTTGAAAATTCCTTCTTCATGGAACCAAGAACTCTGTAGCATCGTTTCAAATATACATACATACATACATACATATATATATAACTATATATATAACTATATATATATATATATATATGTGTGTGTGTGGGTGTGTGCCTGCCTGTCTGTGTACATATGTTTATATGTGTTTGTATGTCAGAGAGAGGGAGAGAGAGACCGGGAGAGGGAGAAGACAGAGGTTATCCTCAAAGTTTTAGTGGAATATTATCATGATCCTTTTCTTTTCCACCGACTTATTGAAAGGAAAATATTAAATAGGGCAATGGAAACTGTGCAGACAATTTTTAACAAACGTACCTGCAAAAAGTTGTGTTACAAAGAGCTTTTGTCTTTTGACATCTCTATTAATATATATATATATATATATATATATATATATATATATATATATATATATATATATATATATATATATATATATATTATTGTCATTCACAGACAGATTGTTTCGCTGTATCACTGCTCTTCAGTGTGGCTAGAAGTCCGGTTGCCTCTAGCTAGGATCGAAACCCCACTGAATTGGCGTCAGTCCGATTCTATCACTAAGCCGTCGGCGCACAGCAGGGATAAGATGAATTTTAGCGTATTTATTTTTAGTTTTAGATAAACACATAGTGACCGACAGGACTCATGCTATATCAGCCGAAATTAATTTTCAGGGGCCAATATTATTGTCATCCACAGACAGACTGTTTCGCTGTATCACAGCTCTTCAGCGTGGCTAGACGTACGATTGCCTCTAGCTATATATTTTTAAGCGTATCACCCCAAGCAAGGCTGGAGGCCACTATCAGGCATGAGGTTACAGAAGGGTTGGAGGAAGAGCAGATAGGAGTGGTAAAGGAGAGGATGTGGTGAAAGAGAAAGACAGTGGGTCGATCAAAGCAAGGGGGTTACAGAAGATTTGGAGCGAGAGCAGATAGGAATGAAAGATGAAAGGATGTGGAGAAGGGAAGTGGACAGATCAAGGCAACTGGAGATGTCGATTGACGCTACACTTAAACCGTTGGAGATTGTATTTGTCAGGGAAACAGTAATAGGGAAGGGAGTTCCATAGGCGAGATGTGCGAGACATGAAGCTATTGGAGTAGAAGAGACGTCTACATCTAACAGTTTCAACGGTGTAGGGGTGGGAACGGGATGCCAGCCTCGTAGGACGTTTAAATTCACGAGGCCTAGGGACAAGAGAAAGCAGCTCCTCGGAGCAATTACCGTGAAAGTACTTGTAAAAAAGGCAGAGCGATGCAACATCGCGTCTGTGAGAGAGCGACTGCAGACGAGATGACAGATCAGGGCCAATCACATTGCATATCCGTCTCTGGATCTTATCAAGAACCCCGAGGCAAACAGCAGGGGCCCAAGACCATATATGGCAGCAATACTCCATGCAAGGGCGAATGGTCGATTTATAGACTTGGAGGATCGATTCCGGGGAGAAAAATTTCCTGGATCGCCACAGGGAACCAACTTTTCTTGCGGTGGATGATGCAACTGACTCGATGTATTTGTTCCATGAGCAGCCGAACAGAGAAGTTGGTCTTCAGACATTCTAATGGGATGCAGGGATGGATCCTTGTGGTGGTTAATAGAGAGCAGTTTTGTTTTAGAGGCGTTAAAGTTGACCATCCATTTCTCTCCCCAGTCCACAACCGATTGGAGGTCCTTTTCAATTTGAGCTGCCAGGTTAATTTTGTCCGTCTCACTAGACTTGTGTTTGAGGCAGGAGTAAATAGTGGTATCGTCAGCGTAGATGCCGACTTGGGAGTCTATGGCGTCAGGAAGATCGTTTATAAATATGAGGAACAGAGTAGCTCCAAGGATGGAGCCTTGAGGAACACCTGCGTTAGTGGGATAGGAGCTGGAGATGAATCCACTGAGAACAACCTTCAAATCCCGGTTTGACAGAAATTATTGTATTAGGTCAAACAATCGACCTGTGATACCATAACCCTGGAGCTTGCGAAGGAGGCCGGCATGCCAAACTCTATCGAATGCTTTGGAGATGTCAAGGGCCACGGCACGAGCTTCACCGTTATTATGGATAGCTTGGTAGACAAATTCAGTGATGGCCGTATGCACATCGGCAGTAGATCGGGCAAATATCGGGCATATATATATTATCCCTTACCGATAATATATATATATATGTGTGTGTGTGTGTGCAGATATGTAGAAAAATAGGAAAGAACACGTTAGGTAACTAATCCGGAGTTCTTTAGTATTTTCGTTTTTAATCCCTCACTCTTAGCCTGACTCGGAGTTTCATCTTACACAAACACATTGTCAACAAAGACAACGTAAAATCTTCTGAAAATACATGACCTGTTCTTTAAACATTCAATGTATGACTGATTAAATTGTATACCGAGCAAGCATACATTCCGGGAATGACGTTACATTTTATTTTGTTTCCACGGAAATTACCAATTTCAAAGGCAACTGCTAAAGTGGGTCAAGAGTGATTTACTCTCCTCTGAAATTTCAGAGTTAATTAGACCCACTGGTTCCATTCGCCCCCGTTTATATGGGTTACCTAAAATCCATAAGGATGGTGTTCCTTTACGACCCACTCTGTCCATGATTGGCTCTTCCCAGCATAAAGTCGCTAGTTGGCTCTCGAAAGTGTTACAAGTTTTGTCGCACTTCAGTACTTATTGCATTAAAGATTCCTTCTCCTTTGTTGAAATTATACGTAGTTCTTCTACTGATGGTGGGTTCATGTGTTCGTTTGATATCTGCTCCTTATTTACCTGTGTTCCCCTGTTTGAGACTATTTAGATGTGTTGCGATATATTGTATCGTACCTCTTTGTCTCCTCTGGATTTTCCTGGGTGTGTGTTTGTTGAGCTTATGAAGTTCGCCACTTTGTCGAATTTAGTTTTGATAATATTATGTATCAGCAGATCGACGGTGTAGCCATGGGTTCGCATTTAGGTCCAGCTTTAGCGAATATTTTTGTCGGTTTTCATGAGGCTTCCTTATTTTCTTGTATTTGTCGGCCTCTTATGTATCATCATTACGTGGATGATACCTTCTGCCTTTTTAATAATGAGGCTGAAGCCGACAAGTTTCTCACCAAATTAAATTCTATCCATCCTGCTCTTAAGTTTACCATAGGAAAGGAGCCCAATTCTTGTCTTTCCTTTTTGGATGTTCTTGTTCATAGGATTAGAGGCAAGTTTGTGACTTCTGTATTTATGAAGGCTACTTTCTCGGGACTTTATACACGTTGGGACTCTTTTTGTCTCAGACAACGAAAAATTAATTTGATTAAGAACCTAATTTATAGGGCGCTTATGATTTGTTCTGATAGCTTTCTCTGCGCTGAAATTGACTTTATTAAGATGACACTTTCTAAAAATGGATATCCTTTGGATGTTTTGGATTGTGCTATCCGTGATGTCATTAATAAATTTCATAGGGTTAAGCCGCATTCTGTTAAAAAATGTCCAGTTTATTTGCGTCTTCCCTTTATTGGTTCAGAGGGTGAGTCTTTAGCTAGACGAATTTCACGTGTGATTAATAGCTGTTATTTTTCGGCTAATGTTCGGGTAATATTTGTTACTCGTCCTCTCTTCCATTCCTAACGACGTAATCCCCCCACCCATCATTTTAATTCAGTGATTTCTAAATATGAGTGTAGTTGTGGACTCGACTACATGGGGAGGACATCCCAGCGTTTGGATCTGAGAATAAAACAACACTTACCCGCCAGGATTTTGAATCCGGATGCCAGGAAAACCAACTAACCAATACTTCTGGCTATGCTATTGCAGAACATGTAATAAATAGCAGGAATTGTGTGATTAATTTTAGTGCGGACCGTTTTAAGATTTTATCTAGGTCCCACTCCACATTTCACCTCAAGGTTCTAGAGTCCTTGTATATCAGATGCCGTGGGCCTTCCCTTTGTAAACAGAGGGAATGCTTACTGGGTCTGAATATTATTGTAATCTAATTTCTTGAAATTCGTTTTTTTCCATTCCATTCGTTAATTTAATTTACACGCTTTTTTATTGTTATTCCCAGAAAAATAAACTTGATAAGTCCTGGGACGAAACCGGTTGTTTTTTTTTTTAGAAAAAATTACTAACTAATACATATATATATATATATATATATATATATATATATATATATATATATATATATATATATATATATATATATATATATATATATATATATATATGTAGTTAGATAGATAGATAACATAAAATAATTGTAATATTAATAGTAATGTAAACTATTTATATACGTAAACTTATGGAATTCATCGTATATCTAAGAGAACAAAATGTCTACGAATAGAATACTAGTTATCTAGAGCAATAATTATTTTATCAGAATTAATAATAAGTATATTATCAAAAATACTGTAATTATTCTGCACTTATCTATCTCTAAGTCCAGCCATCTATCTATCTAAACAGACACACAAACACACACAGACACTCTCACACACAAACAGATACACACACATATATATATATATATATATATATATATATATATATATATATATATATATATATATACATACATATATATACACATACATACACAAGAGAGTACTGAAAATTTATCGGCCAGACCAACATACATCTCATAATTATGTCCAGACATCAGAATTTATTTTTGTATAAACATCATGATAAATGGAAACGGACGTCTGCTGATATATATATATATATATATATATATATATATATATATATATATATATATATATATATATATATATGTATATATATATATATATATATATATATATATGTATATATATATATATATATGTGTGTGTGTATGTGTGTGTGTATTATTTATTTATATATATATATATATATATATATATAAAATGACAACTCGAAAACGTGTATACACACACACACACATACATATACATATGTACAGTATTTATATAGATATTTTTATATATGACTTTATAACTAAATTAATGCCAATCGATAAAGTCTGTTCAATGAGCAGTATAATAGATCAAATTCTCTGTCCGTTTGTGTCTGATTTTCGTCGTGTCTCTGAGGGCCGGTTCTCTTTGTTTTCAAAGGTTCCATGCCCATGAAAGTAGTCATCAGAAATACGCTAAATCGTCCCTTGGGAATTCGGCTCAAACACAATACATCGTTGCTGTCAGGACGATTAAAATAGAAAGAATTCAATAATAGGATATAAAAAGGAAATAAATCAAAGCGATATGTTATAAACATTAACAAACAGTAGTTCCCCATGTTTAAATGAAGGGTAATAGGGCATTCCTACTGAGATATGCCACAGGGTGGAGGCAATTTATCGGAAACTATCTTATCCTCTGCTATGGTGAAGAACGCACCCGTTATAAAAGATGTTGCCGCATACACACACATCAACTTATTAGGCGCTGTCGTGATTATTAAGGGATATAACAGATTTTTCTTATAACGGTCAGGTAAGGTAAAAAAGTTGCTTTTAACATGAAGGTTTACTGAAGTAATACATTTTCACGATTATGTTTGTACAGGGAGAGATAGTTTCATCTCTTAATTCATCTCAGTTGAACCATTCTAAGATGGCATGCGTTCAATTCCCTCACCTACCAATGCATAGATGCATAGCACCGGAACCAAGCCAAATATCGCGCACATATTTTGTTCTCGAGGTAACTGCGCATATATATATATATATATGGAAATAGATATGTCTTTTTTACATATATTGAATTTTTTTAAAATTTTAAATTGTGCCTTTATGTACTAATATAGTAATATGAGAATTCTTTTGTAGAGGTAAGTTTTTTTTCAGTCAATGTGGCATTTACTAAATTCAACCTCAGCGTTGCGACAGCACGCTCCAAAATTTCTCACAGTTGACAATAACACATTTCTAAAAAAACATATTTCGGAGTACATCTTAACTTTCGTTGTCCTGTTATTACCTGGATGTAAAAAAAAAATCATTTTCTATACCTGAGGATGATTGTATGCACAATTGAAAGCTTGTAGTAAAAAAGACCTTATACAACTGGAATTTATAACCAGGCATCATAACATTCATTCACAGGTTCGAGGTTAATGTATTTTATTAAATGAAAACGGAAAAAATAAATACATAAATAAACAAAATGATAATAACATAAGCAAAATAAACTAATCCAAACAAATTACCAAAGTAGAATAAAAAATAAGAAACAAAATCAATAAATAAAGTAAATAATAAACAAATTAGCAAACTATTTTGACCAAAATATTAGTTAGACTATAAAAATCAAACCAAAAATCGGACGAAAAAATAGCTATAACTGTTATATAACGAAAAAAAAAATACTACGTTACTTAAAAACCGAAAACCAAAAAGAGAAAATATACAGTGTAACAAATAAATAATAAATAATAACAAGTAAAATAAATTGATCTAAATACATCCAAATATATAAATAAACCAGCAACCGACACCGATAAACTAGACGTTAGAAAAAACAAAGATAATCAATCCAAATAAATACATGAAGTAATAAACAAATTAAAAACTGTTCCCGCCAAAATAATAGTTAGAACAAACTACAACAATCACCCCAAAATTGAACAAATAGCTTTAATTTTCTTCCCAAACAAAAACAAAACTATTAAATAAGCTATATAAACAAATGTTTACTACGTTAATAAAAACATCGATCAAAATAAAAATAAATAAAAAATAATTATATAGAATAAGAAATAAAAATAAAAAATAAATAAAAAACAAGCAAAATAATTTCATCCAAATAAATAAATAAACAAATAAACGACTTCCGTTAAAATAACCGCCAAAATAGACTACCCACAATGCACCACTGACCCGTATATATAAATAGCCGAGAAAAATAACAGCACTCGTGGCCTGATGATTACATCTAGGATAAAACAGATTGTCACCTCTAAGTGTTGACTTCTATGTTCATTTTTATATTTAAAAATATTATTATAACTATTTTTTAAAAAAGTAAATGCTAAAAACGTTGGATTTTTAATCCTTCTGTACCTTTTCCTTATTTGTGTATATATATATATATATATATATATATATATATATATATATATATATATATATATATATATATATAATTTTTCAGATATTTCCCCATTCTTATCAAATTTTCATCTTTCGACCGTTGCTACAACAATTTAATAGTTCTTCTTCCTGCCGCTGGAGTTTGATACATTTGGTCACGTGATTCCGTTTCTCAGGTCATTAAAATTATATGCATGCCCACATATATGTATGAATTATACATACACACACACTCACACATACGCACCTTCACACACACAAACATAGATATATATACCGAATAGTGACATTTCAACGCGTTTCTCTATATGATTGTATGTAATGTGATGATTTTTATCATTTCACCCCAAACCAGGCGATAATGCCACTAAGATATAAGAAGTTTCTGGGTGGGTAAGTGTTGAGTCTTGACTCATTGTTGAATCTCGCCTATTGCATGGAATAATAATGCAACACAAAATGTACTTAGAACAAGAATGTATTATAACAAGAAAGTGTACACAATAAGTACATATAGTATTTCTGTATATTTCTGGGAAGACGTTCCTGGAGAATGTGTTGACTAGTCGCAGTCGATCAGAGTCTCTAGTTGGATCTCGTGATTCCTCCTCTGTCTTCCGGTACCAACCATTATTTATATAGTTGGTAGTCACCTATGCAGATTAGGTGGATCCTACACAACAGTAAGTGACTGAGAAATTGTTAGTGAGAAGAAAGGACAACAAAAGAACGGGTTTCAAGAAGACGGCGATTGACATTGCCTTTAAATTGTTGAAGAATGAATGGAAGCAAGAAAACGGAAAAGATTTCGACTTTGCGAGAAAAGAAACGATTAGAACAGAACTCTTATGCTTTTATCTATTTAAGTAGTAAAACGGGGAAACATTGACAATGAAGAAACACGTTTAAATTCATGCAATTGATGTACCATGGAGGGTTGATAAATAGAACAACAACTATGAACAAATTTATAAAAGGACAGAGGGAAGACAAGTCATGACGGCATAAAGTGCCTGGCGTCGAGATGTCTGGTTAGGTTGGATTAATCAAGGACACATGGCACAGTGGATAAAGGCGTTGGTTAGATCCAGTGACAGGACACAAAGAGTGAGAGTTTAATACCCGGTTTAGGCAATGGAGAACTTTCAGAGGGTAATTAACAGGAGATAACTGATAACTGACATCCAATAAACATGGCACGTGGAACTAGAACAGTCTACCCCAGTGAGCGAAATAAAGGGTTCAGTTCGACATTCCAACCACCCAAAGAAGGCCGGAGCGTACAACGGCCGAAATGTTGTAATAAATATGGCGACAAAGATGAGGACAATAGTCCGAATAATATAAATAGTGTACATAATACCTCATCTCAGAAATATAGACAGATACTGAACGGCCGAAACGTTGTAATAAATATGGCGACAAAGATGAGGACAATAGTCCGAATAATGTAAATAGTGTACATATTACCTCATCTCAGAGATATAGACAGATACAGATTGGATTAAATTACCGACGCTTTTTGGAATGTTAACTGTTCTTTTACATTTCAAATGAAAATGTAGAAGATAAGAAGTATCTTCGGCATTTAATTCTCTCTGACTTCCAGCATGTTAAAAATTTTGTACAAACAGCAAATGAGATAAGTGCCATTTCTGTTGACGGTATCATAGCTCAAATTATTGATTCTATGTGTCTCGCGATGATCAAACGTGGAAAATTTGATCTGGAACACCGAGACAATTCCGGCAGATCGGCAGTCAATGATTATAATCAGACTGAAACTTCGATCGGAAATAATCCAGATGAGACGAGATATTCCACATTGCAATCAAGCGTTTTAAGGCATTTTTCAAACACTTGGATATGTGGATCCTTTCGACATTTGCGGGAATCACGATTTAACGGGAAAAAATAATTCTTTATACCTACCGCACTTACTTCGTCTTGCATATTGGGATTACCATTGCATTTTAGTTCCTTAAAAAATGTAATAAAACTTGCATATTGAGCTATATAATATTTTTTATTTAAAAAATATCTTACATCGCGACAAGGAAATTTCTGTTTCGGAACTAAAATCAAGCGATGTTGGCGGTATCATAGCTCAAAGTATGGTTCCTAATTTTTCTCGCGATGTTCAAACGGGGAAAAATTGTCCTGGAATACACACACACACACACACACACACACACACACACACACACACACACACACACACACACACACTACTTTTTTAGATCCTTAAAAATGTTCCTCTGTGAGTCTGCTCAAACGAAACTATTTTTAAGATGACATTTAGAGGAGATAAAAAATTTTTTAAAACAATATGTAGTGAAAAATCTCTTGAAGAAAACGAAATTATTCATTGTTAACCATTCCAAAACCGGTCTGCGTTTGAAGATGCTGTATTTAGTGGGATGGAATGGGTGTGATATATATATATATATATATATATATATATATATATATATATATATATATATATATATATATATATATATATATATATATTGAAATCGCCTTCTGCAAAATTGAACGTTGATTTCAAACACGTAAAGTTGCCATTTGGGCCGTTAAAGGCAGCAACCATCGAAAGAAATTAGGAATTGGAGATTCGGACATCCATAAAAAAAAGGTCAAACCTCACGTGTCTTCACACTCGCCTAAAATATCCTACTCCACAAACCGTACTTACCTCAACTTGCACCTTCGAATTAACAATAATTTCGGTCGTTAAAAAGATCTTAATTGGAAAAACTTCCATTCTCTGGAAGTCTGTAAAACTCAGTTTGTCAACAAGAAAGATGCCAGAGAGTATTACCAGAAATATTCCAGACAGTATATGCCAGGAATATGCCCGAGATTATTGGATCATAAAGTTGGCGCAACATCGTAGCACATGTGGCTGAATGAAATTATAATGAAATATCTAAAGTTTATTTATGAAATTCAATTAAAAATACAATACATTTCTTTTCTGATCCAATATATTACTTTATTCAAATCTGATACCTAATAAAGATATATTCACTGACAATTAAAATTCTTGTAAAAATGAAGAGATATAAACGCAAATAAAATAGTTTCCCAATAATTCAAAATCCTGAGGTAAAAATTCGTAAATTTATAATGGATGTACATCTTCGGTTAGTCATAAAATGAAACTGATTCGTTTCTAATAACATTCAAAATAAGAATATACTTTTTAACATAGGATTACGACTGAAACCGTGAGAAGCCTGGGCGGTTCGAAATCGCTATTCTGCAGCCCTAGTGACACTAAATACCGTAACATTTAATTCGTGGTGTGATAGAAAGAACATTAGATCTATTACTTGAGATGTCGCCATTACATTAATTGGATTTTGTCCATTCTACAAGAGTGGGAGAGCAGAAGAATCCAGTATCTTGCTGGTTATACGTATGTGCGTCTTCAGTAATACACATACATGTATTTTTTGAAAAAAACAAAACCGTTTTTTTTCTTTAATTTAACCTTTTCGGTCAAAACCTCACCAGAAGAATCGTTGAAGCTAAATAGAATATTAACAAAATTCGCAAAGTGACAAACAGCCTAAAAGGCAAAAGAGTAACTAAGACTAAAAAGTGATTAATTATTAAAATGGGAGAAAAATGGTGGATAGAAAATGGCAAAATCAGAATAAATAGTTTCAGGCTTGTGAGAACTGAGTTTTCCCTTTCATATTAACTGGGACTATTTATTCTGTTTTTTTTTTTTTTGCCATTTTCTCCCTTCATTTTTCCTCCCAATTCAAAAGCCAGGTGGGCAAGGACTGGCAACTAATATTGGTTTCATGTGTCTGTGTTTGCACACACTCAAGTTGATAAGCACACTAAACCCGAATTTATATATATATATATATATATATATATATATATATATATATATATATATATATATATATATAGTCAAACCTAATGAGCCAGACAAACCTACCAGGGTTTCACTTAGGCCTAAGTGAAACCTTGGTAGGTTTGTCTGGCTCATTAGTTTTGACTAGGTCTGCTCTACGTTTGTATCGAGTTCTTTAGTTAGTTGTTTACTCGTATCAGGGTTTTTTCTTTGGGCCTTGAACCTGTATCTGTGCGATTATTTTCGACAGACTTTCATGTTCCTGACTCTTTCTCTTTTAAAACCTTTTTTTCCCTTCGTGATTGATTTGGCTGTTGTTAAATCAAGAATTCGAAGGTTTTTCGACACGAGTATAGTTACCTATATATATATATATATATATATATATATATATATATATATATATATATATATATACTCAATTTAAATAAAAAACGCACAACCTTAAGGTCCCTTTGGTCTTTTTTTATTTATCATATATGGACTCTCCCGTCGGTTTTGACGTATGAGGATCTGACAGCTTAATTGATTCAGTTATGAAATTTTGTGCGATAATCTTAAGTGGCCCTTAAGACCCGCTAGTGATTTACAAAGGAGGCCGCATATGAAGCAAGAGTGAGGATTGTGAAATGAGATCACTGTTAGATTGGCTGACCTTTAGGATCTTCCTCTCGCTTCTTGAATGGCAATATATATATATATATATATATATATATATATATATATATATATATATATATATATATATATATATTGCCATTTTAGACCTTGGCTGTATGACCTGAGCCCACCGTGCTTGTCAAATTGCATTCATCTGCTGATATATAGGATATATAGTTTATTACAAGTCACTGGCTGCCTGATGGGTGTGTACAAACACATGAAACTAATAGTAGTGCTCAGTAATTGCCGACACGATTATTTGAATTAATATTCAAAAGCTCTGACATTTCTTGCGGCATGGAGCACTTTTATTCCAGAAGGCGGTTTTGAGGCAGCCTCTATTCAGAGCTGCTCATTTAAACCCTATTCATATATATATATATATATATATATATATATATATATATATATATATATATATATATATATATATATATATATACGCTTCTGTGTGTATTGCCAGATATGCTGCAAAAGCAAGGTCCTTATTTGATTCAGTAAAAATATAGTACTTACAGGGAGAAGAATAACACCGTTGTATATAGAAAAACATAGAGCACTTTTTCTTGTTACTTCTCACCTTTACCGCCAGCGATATGAAAGTCTACTATTCTGTCACATAACTAGCACCTTTCCTGAAATATGTTAACACCTGCCGAATTGCACTCATCTCCCCCGTTTGGAATCCTTAAATATTCATTAAGCCACGATGAATTTTAAGATTTGCACATTTTTCTGCCTGAAGTTTTTCAGTAATAAACCCCACATTTATGGAAATTTCATATCAGACGAAACTTTGCCATACTGCCGTTCAACACAAATCTGTAGCAAGACAAAAACATTTTTGGTTATTAGCGGCAAGGTTCAGTCTCTTTTCATACCACCTACATCGCCATCTTTTATCATAGGCCAACTTAATAGGATTTATTCAATTCTGAGTCACCACCGTAACTTCCTCCCTCACCGACCATATTTACGCAATTTTGCAGTCGTATTGGTTCTGTTTTCTGTCTGATTAATCAAGGATTTTTATCGACAACATTAACTATAGTTTCGAATTGTACAAAAGAATTCTACTTCTTAATTAAAATTTAAAAAAATATCCAATAAAAGCCACCAAGACATCTACGGTTAAGATTGACGGCCATATTTAATTAATTTTGCATTTGGATTGGTTAGAAATTCTGCATGAGTAATTTCTAATGTATAATCGATTCAATTAAGTCTATTGTCACATGTAAGAATTAATTCTGCTTTTGAAATGATTAAAATTCAAAATGGCCGAAGAAAGTTCACCCGCAATAGAAGCAATAAAAATAAATATACTGATAGATTGTTGTTCTCTAATTGTCAATGATATATTCTGTTTTAAACGTAACAAGGGATTATTATACAGAGTATAGTTTCCTCTTCCTTCAACAATGGAATATATCATTTTCTCAAGTAGGAGAGATTCGGTTGCATGACCGATAAGTAAATTTTGTTTTATATTGTATATTTATTCATTTATTCAACAATTAGAAAACAATCTTAGCTCTTCGATCAAATGGATTAATTTGAAAAAATATACAATAATGTCTTCTTTCGGTCATTGTTAGAATTTGAGAATTTTGATAGTGTGATATCAACCATCATGAACCGTCTTTTGTTGGTGATTATTGCTTTCTGTGGCTTCTTTTTCTTTATTATGTGAAAAATATCCTCGTTGGACATAGTTTTAAATATTTTCTCGTTGACTTTTCCACATTTTTGAATTCCGAATTTAACTTCCCTTAGACGGAACCCCACCTAACGATAGAAAGGAAGTCTACCCTGTTATCTAACCCATAATTATCGGTTCGACGAGATGTCTTTCTTAAGGGTATTCGTGCGAAAGTGAATGCAGCAGACTTAACCAGAATTTGAATTCGGTTCACTGATTCCAATTTCCTAACCGATGACCGTTAACCTACCCTCTCACTCACGGAAACTATGCTTATCATTTGTACCATGATCACGTGTGGTCGTAGTGTCATTGTGCTGCTGTGGTGACATTTGCATATATAGCTATGGAGCCCAGCCTACACCATTGTGTTAGATAAACGGTTGACACCACAAGAAGGATCATCCACCCAATGACACGTTTTGTTTATCATCCACATGTTTGATATGTCACCCTCCTAAAAAGAAAACGTCATATCAGAACCTGGTTAATCGCCGCTAACCATACCATGGGGCAGATATTATTAGGTTTTTGTTTGCTTTGTCTTGTTTTACGGCATATCAACCTCAATAGGTTATTTAAAGTCGTCAAGATTGTTATTGCTAGTAATATTTTTTTCAAAAATGTATTGCTGGTTATATTTTTTTTTCAAAAATGTATCCCTTGCAATTTTATTTTTCAAAAATATATTACTGGCAATTTTTTTTTTCAAAAATGTATTGCTAGTAAAAAAAAATTCCTTCAAAAATTTTAGCTTAGCTGGTGATATTTTTACAATAATGTATTGCTGGTATTAAAACATATTTTTACCCTTTCATATTATTTTGACCCCAGTTTTGGGGGTTAACTATTTACCCATAGCTGGGACTCTAACAGATGCTACCAGCCCGGGTTAGGGTGGACCTGGAAAGACAAACAATTAAGAGGTGGTTCCACGTTACTCAAAACCTGCTGATAAGAGGATTTGCTGCCAGATGTACCTTATCATCAGACCCAGGACAGGGTATTAATATGGCGTGAGTAGCACTTGTAGTGTGACATAAAATAAGATTTTAGAGGAATAAGTCTTTAAAAAGCGTTTTCTATAAAGTAATCTTAGCCTCTTTCAGTTCATATATGTTTGTTTTTTTTTTAACAAACAACACTTCTTCAGAATGAGGTGTCAAAACAAGGAATTGTCTGAAGAGACCAAACCACAAATGGAAATGATTTCTCTTCATCTCGTCCGTCTTACAGAGGTCGTCCATTAACGGATCTTTCCGTCATAAATTCAGGCAAAGTTAATCATATACGCCAAATAACAAGGCAGACAAAATAACTTGTTATTTTTCCGATTCTATTATTTCACCTACAAAACAATATTATTTTTTCACTCCACCTCTGAAGTGTTATCTCTTTCTCCGGAATAAGAATTCATAAGAATAAGAATTCTCTCCCTTTCAACTCTCTCTCTCTCTCTCTCTCTCTCTCTCTCTCTCTCTTTCCATATATATATATATATATATATATATATATATATATATATATGAAGAAATATAGTCTTAAGGTGTGCTATATTTATGGGAGAAAGTGCTCAATATCAGAGATAGAGCGAGTGTAAATATAAAAGTGAACATAGAAGTCAACACTTAGAGGCGACAGTCTGTTTCATGCTAGATGCAATCGTCAGGCCACGAGTGCTATTATTTTTCTTGGCTATGTATATATACTGGTCAATGGTGCATTGTGAGTAGTCTATTTTGGCAGATATTTTACCGGAAGTCGTTTATTTGTGTCAAATTATTTTGCTTGTTTTTATTTAATTTATTTATAAAAACAAAAATAAAATTAAATAAAAACAAGCAAAATAATTTGACACAAATAAACAAATAAACGACTTCCGGTAAATATCTGCCAAAATAGGTTTATAATAGCTGAAATTCATACACAGATATCCTCAAGGACACATGGCACAGTGGATAAAGGCGTTAGTTAGGTCCAGTGACAGGACCCAAAAAGTGTGAGCTCAATACTTGGTTAAGGAAGTGGAGAAATTTCAGAGGGGAATTAATAGGAGATAACTGACATCCATTAGACAGGGTACGTGGAACTAGAACAGGCTACACCAGTGAGCGAAATAAATGGTTCAGTTCGATATTCCAACCACCTGAAGAAGGCCGGAGCATACAACGGCCGAAACATTGTGATAAACATGGCGACAAAGGTGAGAACAATAGTCCAAATAATGTAAATAGTGAATATACAGTTAAATTTTCATGTTTATTCTTGACAACGTTTCAACCACTATAACTAAAGCTCTTTGTCAGGGGTCTGTAATATTTACAATGTATGTTACACAGACTCCAGTATTTTCCAAGGGAGAACATTTCATTCTTTCCATATACCGGTGGTCTTAACGATTTCACGTAAAGTATTAATAAATTCCTACCAAATATATCTTGGTAATATTTGAAGCTGCGTTAAGATCCAAAGGAAATCCCAAAAATATATGTAGGAATGTAACTGGGAACATATAAGCTACTCAAATAGATAATCCTTTAACGAAAGAATATTCAAATAACGCAGCCCTTTCAAAGTATTTATAGAAAAACCAAATCCGTAAAAGAATACAAATCATAGCCAAAATATCATGAGTAATAAGAGAAAAAGAACGAAATCACGGGAACCGATCAAAACGATGTAACATTTGCGTGGAGGAGAAAATAGCCATGACCAACTTTCCAGAACCTCATGAATTTTCCGAAACAATATACAAGTGCTCATTTCCAATATTCATGTACGAGAAAAAAAAAACACTCCTACTTCGTTACTTATAACCACATCTTGTATTAAAAGGTCCCAAGAAAATCTCGTAAAATTTATCTAGTAAACACTATTTCAGATGCAGAAAGTTTGCCCCCCCCCCAAAAAAATATACGAAATAGAATGTACAAAATAAATAAATAAAATATTAGTTTATACATATATTCCTTCGTTTTATTCTGATGTTCTGCAAATGATCTTGAAGAATAATTTTTCGTGTCCTGTCAATTTAAATGACCTTGTCTGGCCAGAAGAACGCAACACTAGCCGACAGAGGGTCACATCATGTTTATCGGCGTTTCATGTTGTTTTTGGGACCAATCCGGTTTTCCCTTCGTTTGTCAAAGACAGTTTGTTCTATCGTCAAAATAGTTTTATTGTTTACAAATTTAAATGTATGAATCTGAATATGTAGGACGAAACAATCAGCGACTCAAGACCCAGATTGGTCAACACGTTCCTACTCGCGTAAGACAGTGTTCTTTTGATCGTAATTTGCGAGTTATCTATTCTGTGCACTGTCAACACTTGCTGGATAATCAGAATAGTGCAGCAAAATACGTGAACTATTCGTACATTTTTTTATAGAGGACGGACCCCTCAACATTTACTCTTACTAGAATCGGTCCATATTAAATTACATCAACGGTCAATGTACAAGCAGAAAGAATATTTTATTCGATCTCTCTGTATTTTAGGAGGTCTGTGAGTAAATTTGTTTCTGTTTCTTTACCCCTCGTTTTATTAACGAATATTTTACCTATAAATTCATGTTTTAGTCGTTGTTCCCTTTTTGTCAATCAACTTCGTTAATTTTTTTTTATAATGAGGCGTATGTTCAAATTTGTATATATGATCTGTGGAATCAAATCTTTTGATATATATATATATATATATATATATATATATATATATATATATATATATGACAAATGTCTCAGAGTTAACTTGTAGAAAAAGACAATATTTATAAATGTAAAAAACAATAGGAAAACTGTAATAATAACTGTAATTGTATTACCCAAATATTAATCTACGCCCAAGCTTTTTTTCTATTTCACCTTTCTTAACAGAATTACTACTCTCCCAAGCAAACGTACACAACTGTATCAAGATATGAAAAGAAAATAGTTGAATCAGTCAACACAGCAATAATAACAATATCTCCACACATGACAGTAATTGACATAATTTCAGTTAGCAGTATGAAAATAGCGTTCTCTAAATTCTTCCAGTTGCTGAGGACATTTTGTTTTATTATTATTAGTTACTTTGTTTAATAAATTCATTTCGTTTTTGCCTTTAAAAACGTCCACATCGGATGAAACGCGTCGGCTACTATTACAGTTTTCCTATTGTCTTTTACATCTCTCTCTCTCTCTCTCTCTCTCTCTCTCTCTCTCTCTCTATATATATATATATATATATATATATATATATATATATATATATATATATATATATATATATATTATAAGGTTGATATAATATAATAATATATGATTATATAAAGTTAATATATTATCTTTCGTATCTGTAGACAAGAAAACGTAGTCCGTTCTTCAATCCATCAAAAGAAAAAGAACAAGTGATTTTACACATTGCCTGTGTTTGTTTTAAACCGTCATCTTTGAAGACGAATTCAAAGCATCTTTTGTCTTTGATTAATAGCATTCGAGTTGTTGATCAGAATTTTGCCTTTAATTCTCGCCTGATCCTTAATCATCATGCGAGTGAGTTATTTCTCCAAGAAAAAGAATATTTGAAGCAGGATTGATTAGACGTTGATCCAGGACATTAAAGGTAGCCATTTGTTATTCACAGTCAATATTAGCAGTGTTTGGACTTTTTTTGCATCTCCCATAACTACCAATCTTGCCACATCTCTTGTCATATTTATCTTACTATCCACTTTTTTGTCTTTTTATCTATATCATGATGAATCATCTATCTATCTATCTATCTATCTATCTATCTATCTATCTATCTATCTATCTATCTATCTATGTGCATGTGTGTTTGTGTGTATGTGTATGTAAAAGTGGACATTGAAATCAACATAGCGGCGACAGTATGTCTCATGCTTAAAGGCAATCGCCAGGACATCATCAGACCATCTCTCTCTCTCTCGCTCTCTCTCTCTCGCTCTCTCTCTCTCTCTAATAATTGACTCTCCCGTCGGTTTCGACATATGAGGATCTGACAGCTTAGCTGATTGTTATGAAATTTTGTGCGATAAAATTAAGTGACATTTAATACCCGCTAATAATTTACAAAGGAGGCTACATATGGAGCAAGAGTGAGGATTGTAAGATGAGATCACTATTAGATTGGCTGACCATTTAGATCTTGCTCTCGCTTCTTGAAGATGATTCAGACAAGCAGATTGATATATATATAGTGATAGATTTTTAGTTATTAATCCGAGAGATTATATTAATTCAAATTATTTTTAGTGGATACTCATATTTGAGTAGACGCTGAGTTTATTTTTTTAAACAGGATATTTATATCTGTCTATATTTATGAGATGAGGTATTATGTACATTATTTACATTATTCTGACTATGACGATACATGGCCCAGTGGATAAAGGTGTTAGTTAGATCCAGTGACAGGACCGAAAGTGTGTGAGTTCAATAACCGGCTAAGGCAGTGGAGAACTTTCAGAGGGAAATTAACAGGAGATAACTGATAACTGACATCCGTTAAACATGGCACGTGGAACAGACTACCCCAGTGAGCGAAATAAAGGGTTCAGTTCGACATTCCAACCACCTGAAGAAGGCCGGAGCGTACAACGACCGAAACGTTGTAATAAATATGGCGACAAAGATGAGGACAATAGTAGGATATTTTTATATTTTCGTCTATTGGTCTGAATATCAGAGAAATTAAAATACATGCGCTCTCAGGCATTATCCGAAGAGCGTATACAAGGTCTGACCCTTTATAGACAGACAGGCAAGCAGGTTCTTGTAGTGTGATTGGGTTTACATTTCTCCATCCTCATACACGCTGCACACGCATCACTTTTCAGCCAGTCACGCTTGAGAGAATTTGTGGTCAATTAGTCCTAACCAGTATATGAGAAGATATTCAATCCCTAATAAACTGCTCAAAACGAGAATTATCAGATGTTCTTATGGAGCGACAGAGGATGGCGGTTATGCAGGGAATGATGACATGTTTACATTGTAAACATGAAACCAACAGTAAGTTAAGAGACACATAGCGATCGGCAAAGGAAGTCGTGGTTGGGTACGTTTTTTTTTTCAAGCACTGGTAGAATTCATTTTCTTTTATTTCAAAGAGAAATCGTTGATGTGGCAATGTCTGTGTTGCGAATATATATATATATTTTTATAGCTGATCCTCACCGACCCCATATAACCCATGCACGGGCCCTCTAGGGATCCATGAACCCCAGGTTAAGAAGTCCAGCAATAGAGATATTTGTATTTACGTGCCTACAAGATTTTGACATCAACAATACGTAGTCCACAATTTCGACTGTCTCTTTTGTAGACAACTATACATTATTTTGTTTTTTTTTGTTTGCCACGTATACGGATGACGACGAGGAGATACTACAGTCGCTCGAAGGCCACATATTAATTTTATAATACGAGGCAGGAGAGAAAATCCAGACCGAATATATTCTCGTGAATTTTGACGGGTATTACGCTAGAGTATATATATATATATATATATATATATATATATATATATATATATATATATATATATATATATTATAATTTTATTTAACTCACTACAAAGATGCAACTTCGTTTCAGTGCATTTCAAATGCACTTCAATTTTTTCAATTCTCACCCGTCGAAGTGCGGTTGAAATGCACTGAAACGAAGTTGCATTTTTGTAGTGGGTAAGATGGTTTTGTCCATATGATAAAATTATAATGAATAAATAATTATCGCTCTACTATCGCTATCGGGTCCTCTTTTGGATTAATACTTTGTACGTTGGAATTTATATATTACTTTCGTTCTCATTGCATCGGATATATATATATATATATATATATATATATATATATATATATATATATATATATATAATGAAATAGAGTTTTAAGGTGTGCAATATTTATGGTATAAAGTGCTCAATATCAGAGATAGAGCGTATGTAAATATAAATATAAAAATGAACATTGAAGTCAACACTCAGTGGCGACAGAATATTTCATTCTAAACGCAATCGTCTGGCCATATACGCTGTGTTTTTTAATCGACTATTTATATATACGTGTCAGTGATGATTTATAGGTAGTCTATTGCATTGTGGGTCGTCTATTGCATTGTGTGTAATCTATTCTAACGGTTATTGTGGCGGTTGTTATTTGTTAATTTGTTTATAATTTACTTTTTGATTATTTTTATTTTATTTTATTTATTTTTATTTATTCTTTTCAGCTTTCGATTTTTAAGTAATATTGTAAAAATTTGTTTTCGTGTCTGCATTTTGGGATGAGTTCTGATCATTTATTTAGTAGTTTCCTTTGGTATGGGATGACAATTATAGCTCTTTTTCCTCCAAGCAGAGTTTGCAGTTCTTAGAGTGTTTGTTGTAGGCTGATGCCCTTTTCCATGTTATTCTGGGTGCGATTTGTTCTTGTTTTTAATTTCACAGATATACTAGCAATTTCCCATTTTCAATTTTCTTTATAACGTATATATATATATATATATATATATATATATATATATATATATATATATATATATATATATATATGAAAAGTGTGTGTATATAAATATAAACATCCAATAAGGTATTCATATTGGCTGACAAAACCACGAACACCATGGAACCCACAGCCTACAATAAACTCTTAACCAACACAATTACACAACCGCGAACACAATAAACATTATAAACCAAGAAGGTAAAGATAAAGCCCCTAAATTGAAGATAGATGAAAGAATAAACAAATTAGCTAAACAACAAGCTTTCATGACGACAAAGGACCACAAAACCAGCAAGAGTGACACAGGAAAAAATCAGTAAATACATACGGGAAAATATCAACACCAGCCTAAGGGAAAAAGTAGGTCTCAACCAATGGAAGAACAACAAAGCTGTCATAGAGTGGTTTTTAACGATAGAAAACAAAAACAAATCCTCTTTCATCCAATTCGACACAGAAAACATATTAAATGAATCTATGCAACTGGCACAAGAACATGTAAAAATCACGGACGGAGATGTAAAAATAATCAAACATTGCCGCAAATCCCTGCTGTTCCACAATAGTGAACCATGGGCAAGAAACAAAATCACGACCTGTTTGATGTAACAATAGGTAGCTACGATGGAGCATATTTATGCGAATTAGTAATCATACTGATCCTCTCATACCTGGCCAGAATCCTGGAGAGAAAGGACACGGGATTATACAGAGATGACGGTCTTATCTTAATAAGAGAACCCAATGGCTACAAATTAGACAAATTTAGGAAGAAATTGGGGAACGCCCTAAAAAAGATTGGATTCAAAATAGAGATAAACGCAGGCACAGAAACAGTAAACTTCCTTGACGTCACTCTTAACCTGAACAACATACGAACCGTACAAAAAAGACAATGACACCCTAACTTACGTACACACACCGTCCAACCACCCACCTTGAATCACCAAACAAATACCCATATCAATCAGCCGCAGACTATCTGAGAACTCATCTAACATAGACAATTTCAATAACAAAAAACACCATACAACGAAGCACTAAAAGCAAGTGGATACACACAACAACTACAATATACACCTCCACAGCCAAAACGCAAAAAACAGAAAAGAAAATATTATCTGGTTTAATCCACCATACAACAAAACCGTCAAAACGAACATAGGCAAGACATTCCTAAATTAATAGAAAAGCACTTCACTGAAAACACCGATCAGCAAAAATATTCAACAAAAATAACGTTAAAATCAGTTACAGCTGCACAAAAAATATAACAGAGAAAATCGAAAGCCACAACAAAAAATGACAACCTACAAAAATGAAACCAAGGATCCAAAATGCAACTGCAGAAATAGAACAACATGTCCACTCCAGGGAAATTGCCAAAATACGAATACAATATATAAAGCCAAGGTAAGTGCAAACAACAGCACAATATACTACATCTGTGCATTCAAGAAACGGAAAAACAACCACAACCTTTCATTCAGCAACAGAAAATACTCGAACAGCAAAACACTATCCACATACATATGGCAGCAAAAAGACAGAAATATCACACCGACAATAAGCTGGGAAATATTGAAAAAAGCACCTGCCTACAGCGACATCACAAAAAATGCCTACACGAAAAATAGCAATAATATCCCATACCCCCCAAAAGAATTTACTAAACAAAAGATCAGAGATAATCTCCAAATGTAGGCATGAGAATAAGTACCTATTATCCGGATTTATACTAAACGGATAAAAAAAATAAACAAAAAAAAACCCACCAACAATCAGTCTTTAGTTCAAGCTACCATCACAACAATTACATTTATTGCTATCATCATTGCAATTACTTCTACCGCTTTACAATAACTATTAGCTACTAATATTATCATTACCACCACCCCCAACACCATTCCATTACTACCACATCACATCTTCTATTAACATATAAATCCACTATAATTATTAATTTAAATTACTCGCCCCCCCCCCCCAGCATATTTAATAACACCAAATAAAAACCAATAAAATCAGAGAAAATTTCCAAATGTCGGCAGGAGAATAAATACCTATTATCAGGATTTATACCAAAGGAATAAAAAAATTAAAAAATAAAAACAAAACACCAACAATTACATTTTAGTTCTATCTACTACCACAATAATTACATTTATAATTATCATTCTCCCACCACCATTACTAATCACTTCTACCAATTTACAATAACTATTAGCTACTAATATTATCATTGCCACCAACACCCCTACAAAGTTACTACCAGTTACATATACGCAGTCATCAAAAACAAGCAAATAACCAGCTTTAAAATAATAACAAATCAACCTTAAAAAATTAAAAATAATAGCAATTTTTACCTATCGTAATTTTACAGAGACGCCACCACACGTATATACGTGCGTGCGAGGAAATATTATTCAGCGAAAGAATAGAAAAATGGTCTGATTGTTGACATGTATACATTCACGAGACATTCACGAGAAATTTTCGCTACACTTCCGATCTTTGAATTTCAACATACAAATGCATATGTATATAGACAACAGCACACATACACATACATATGTCAAGTCCGATACTGTCTACATATGTTTATGTGTGTATGAGCCCCGGCGGACGAGCGAGTGTGTATGTGTGTCTGTGTACCTCAATGGGTGTACGGACATCCATCTATGTTTGCCTTAGCATGAGTGACATCACAACGACGATTCCCCCCAATTCCATAATAACACCAATACACGCAATCTACATAAATCCAAATTTTTAAAAAAATAATCAGTTTGTCTAACGATCGCAAAAGCGTGAAACCCAGGGTCACAAACTCACATCGATCCAACCATATATATATATATATATATATATATATATATATATATATATATATATTATATATATATATATATATATATAAAGTATGTGGTGCAGTTCAATTTACATGACATGAAACTTCATACAAAAAACAGATATTGAAGTTAATGATATAAATGGCGAGAATACATCTTCGCAAACAAATTTAATAATTGACATTAAGCCCGAAGCTGTAAATGAATGTTATGATCCCTGTTTATAAATTTCAGTTGTGTAAGTTTTTTTTTTAATTTTTTTACAAGCTTTCATCTGTTCCTACAGATATCATCAGGTATGAAAATATATTTGTTTTTTTTACATCCAGGTAATAACAGGACAACGAAAGAATTGGTGTAATCCGAAAGATGTTTTTAAGAAATGTGTTATTGTTAAATGTAAGAAATTTTGGAGCGTGCGGTCGCAACGTTGAGGTTGAATTTTTAAATTTTAAGATTGTGCGTTTTTGTACTAATATGGTAATAGGCGATTTCTTTTGTACTGGTAGGTTTTTCAGTCAATGTGGCATGAACTAAATTGTTCAATAAACAGGGGATGTCACAGTTATTATCCGAAAGTTGCACTCCGGATCAGTTATTTTATATATATATATATATATATATATATATATATATATATATATATATATATATATATATATATATATATATGTGTGTGTGTGTGTGTGTGTGTGTGTGTGTGTGTGTGTGTGTGTATGTGTGTGTGTGTGTGTGTGTTTGTGTCTGTGTGTTTGTGTGTGTGTGCATAATAGTTACTGCGAAAGCATTGCGATGACATCTTTAAAACCCGAGGGGCTGCTGAAAATGAAAGAAAATTATATGTTTAATTTCATTATTACGTGTATATAATCGGCATCTATCTTACTAAAGCTTTTAATTGTTCCTGGCCACTGAAAATACAGGTTTTATTATAAAATTTCATCCTGTTTTGCTTTCTGTTGTTTTCACACGCCCAGAAAAGTTCAGTGAAGAAAATTGCTAAAACGTATAATTGAATCCTACCTGTGATATCAGGTATGTAATTTTTATATGTGATTATTTCTGCTCGATGTTTAGAACAAAAGTCTATTTTAAGATTTTATCCTAAACAATAAGACGCAGCGGTTGACCGAGAAAGAAGGAAGGTGAGCAATCGTTGCTGATGAGAAAGGATAATAAAAAGAATATGATTCGAGGAAGATGACAATTGATGTTGAATTTAAATTTTCGAAGATCGTAGTTGGCAGGAAAGCAAGAAATCAGAAGTGTGATTCACAGGTGAGAAATGCAAGAGACGAAACTATGAGAAGAGAACATACGCTTACATTTAGCAATTTCGACAATCAAATTATGAGACCGAGCTGTAAATTTAGTTCTACGCTTTAATAAAGTCGCCGTGACAAAATTTAACAAGTACTGTGTAAATATTCATAGATAAACTACAGTCACCTGTATGGCGATGAGAAAGTGACTGAAGGCCGGACCGGCTTAGCAAAATTGCAATTTCTTATTATGTCAAGAATCGCTAGAAGCATAACAGAGGCACCAGACCAGACGAGACCAGACAAGAACGATATTCAATGCCCGAACAAATAATTGACTGACGAAAGACAGTTTCGTGTGTCTAGCGCGGCACAGTGAACCAAGTCCCTTAGCAGTCCACTTAGTAACTCCCTCCATATAACAGTTACAATTAATATCATGGAAAACGTTAGAGCGAGAATATGCAATAAATTACCCACCTAGATGTTAGCATAGGACATGCTTATGGAAGGCAAAAAAAAGAGAATGTTCTGTGAGACGCTGTTTGCATTTGGGATGTTAAAATTAACGTCCCATCTCTTAACGGTTCACAACGCATACATACACATGCGAGCGCGCACGCACATTTACATACATACATACATATGTGTATAGCTGGCCACTCGTATAAGAGGATACCCGTCTATTAGAGCGGCTAGACAATCCCTATTGCAGACGTTTGCTCAGTCGCTTTTGTGTTTATTCTACACCCCCAGTGCGCACCTATGGCTTATAATGCAACTATGCTAGTTACAGTTTCTGGGAAAGGGCATGTTATCTAGCGTGATCAACTATCTAAACAAGGCCAGCACGCTCAAGCCCTCGGCCACGATGACTTTTTGGCTTCGAGCTAACGAATTTCATTCACAAATCTTGGGTCAACCCGTGGTATGGTTTTCGATCCGACTAGTTCGATATCAGAAATTGAGCATGATGAGATTTGAAACCGGGTCTCATGGTCAGAATGTCAACGTTCTAATCACTCGATCACGTGCGCACGTACCTACATATATACATAGATGTGGAGGCACTGTGGATTAATGGATTTGCTTTTCGGACTGATGAATCGGAGAACCGAGTTCGAATTCCAGTCGAGTTCATTACTTTCACACGTGTTAATATCTTTGAAAAAGGTATGAATCCATCTCTTCTCTAGCCAGTTATAGCTAAATAGCAGGACAGACGGTTCTTTAACCTTGTTGTGGCAACCAGCCGAAGAGAAGGACAACTCTGAATTCAAAACCTGCAGACGGTAATTTGGGGACGTTGTGTTCACAGTCTCTCTGTATTAATCTCTTCCAAATGGTAAAAGTTTGTAAAATCTTGTAATGATCAAAACAGACGTTTAGGATAACAGAATTATTGTGCGAAGTGAAACTGACAGACTCCAAAAAGCAAACTTGAGGTTCGAGTTCAGGAATTTCCTTCTAGACTGGTTGCCACCCCTAAGGCAAGGGAACTTAATCAGCCAGAATCGACCACAATTTGAACTCGGCACGCTGATTTCACTTTACTTTTACACACTCCACATCATTCACACAAACACGCACGCACGGAAAAGTATATATATATATATATATATATATATATATATATATATATATATATATATATATATATATATATATATATATATATATATATATATATATATGAAAATCAAACATCCTGCAATCGCGGGTTCCAACAATTTGGTATAATAGTCAGTGAAGACATTATAAAGAAATAATTGTTTTATTTTTACTACGACATTTCTATTATTTCCAACGTTATTATATAAGATATTCGTAATTGAAATAGACGCCTCATTTTTTTATTCTAAAGACTGTGAAATACTTTTCTCGGTCTGTGCATTCGAATCATCTTTTTCAGGGGCATTATCACGAAATAAATGCAAGAGAATCGACTAAAATTTGAACTCGACACGCTGATTTCACTTTACTTTTACACACTCCACATCATTCACACAAACACACACGCACGGAAAAGTGTATATATATATATGTGTGTGTGTGTGTGTGTTTGTGCTAGTTGCTTGATTTTTTCATGTAATTTCGTACATTTTTAGAGTTTATTATATTCGGCCAATATGCAATTAAACGATATCTTTGCTATTACGCAATGTAATTATGTCTCTTTTTGATATATTCCTTGTGTTGACCTCGTGGCTTGTGTGTACGCCTGCGTTCGTGCGTGTGTCCGTATGTATGCATCCGCGTGTGTGTGTCTTCTTTTCTTATTTATGCGAGCTTTTTTACGTAATCCGTAGTCTCACAGATAATCTTTATCAAACAAACGTGTCAAAGCTTTTATTCGATCTACTGATCAGATTGCAAAGGACGAGTTCTGAGAGTCGGGATGGAATGAAAAAAATCGCGGTTCTCATTTGTAGACGCGGGGTATAGGAAGACAAGATTCAGATCGCTGCCTATTGGCTTTGTCGATACTCGGCAGCGACAAACAAAGGAAAATCGAAGGAATAACTGGGAATGAGAATAAAAAGAAATGAAAATGGGACACTGAAATAATGAAAGATACACCAAAAAGAACTGCTATCTCAGCTTGCTTTATTTGGAAAGGGTATTAGAATAATCCAGAAGTTATACGCGGTGCAAACTGCCTGAATACAGATAGAAAATGAATTGAATAAAAATACAATAAATAGAAAGGGGTATAAAACAAGGATGCATTTTGTCACCCGATTCGAAGACCGTAGTTGGCAGGAAAGCAAGAAATCAGAAGTGTGATTCACAGGTGAGAAATGCAAGAGACGGAACTATGAGAAGAGAACATACGGTTACATTTAGCAATTTCAAAATTGAATTATGAGATCGAGCGGCAAATTTAGTTCTACGCTTTAATAAATTATAGGTAATTAAAATGAAAATAATTTTAATAAATGATAAATGATAGGTAATTAAAATGAAAATAAAGAAAATAAAGGAATTTAAAATAATAAAAATGTAAAAAATGGTGAAAGAAACACAATACATACAGTGTAAAGTAAAAAAGAGACAATACTAAGGAGAGATGGTTGTATTGGTCTGGTTTGTTTTGTTTTACGGTGTATCAATCGTCATGGATTATTTACTGCCGACAAGATGTTTACAGTAAGGCTTTTCTGAAGGAATTAGAAATCCTTCCAAGATTCATTATTCGTGGCCCAAATCTTAAAAACATTTGACATTCAGATGGCAATACTGATAGCAGACAGAAAAATAACTATAAGATCTCCCAGAGAATTTTGAGAAGGAATACGAGGAGAGAGGAATAAATATTTACAAGACCGACAACTTAGTTGTCAGCAAAATGAACACTCCAACATGCCGAATATAAATTGTAAATACCAAAACCAAACAAGTACAATAATTTAAATATCTGGGAAGTGAGGAGAGAATGTCCGATACCGAGATCCGATAGCGAAAATATTAAGAAACATGAAAATTCTATTACAGAAACAGAAACGACTAGTGAATGAGTCTTCTCATATAGAAGTGAATGCTGGATGAAGAAGAAATCTGAAGCAACAGAAATGGAGTATTGTTGCCATATATGGTCTGGAGCCCCTTCTAATTGTCTCCAGCTCCTTGAAAAAATCCAAAGGCGGATATGCAATGTAATTGGCCCTGATCTGGCATCTCGTCTGCAGCCGCTCTCTCACAGACGTGCCGCCGCCGCCACACTGTCTTTTTTACACATACTTTCACGGTAACTGCTCCGGTGAGCTGCTTTCACTGGTTCCCAGACTTCATTAATTTAAGCGCTCAACTCGGCTGGCATCTGGCTCTCACACTATCACTGTCGAAACTGTTAAATGTAGCCGTCTCTTCTACTCCAATAGCTTCATGTCTCGCACTTCTCGCCTGTGGAACTACCTCCCCATTTCTTGTTTTCCTGAGAGCTATATCTCCAACTATTCAAATGTAACGTCAATCGACGTCTCCAGATGCCCTGATCTATCCCCTAACCGTCTCTATCACTCCTCTTTGTTCTCACTCCAACTCTGTAACCCCTTGCGTGCTAGTGGCTTCCCGCCTTGCTTGGGGTTAAATGCTTTTAGAAAAAAGAAAGAAATGTGGTTCTAGTGAAGAATGCTGGGAATAACAGTTTGAATATATGGACAATAACGAACTCTTAGGAAAAAAGTGACAAGAACATCACTTATACTAAACATCAGAAAGAGGGTTCAAATTTCATGGGCACATAAAATAGGTTTCGAAAATGTGACACTTGTAGTTGGTAAAACAATTTGCTGGTGATGGCTATGTGGTAGCGGGGCAACAAAAGATGAGATTAGTTCCGAAGCTAAAGTATTACCTCTGCTTGATCCCATCTCTGTTACAAACTTGGTGAGTCAGGCCATATCGCTCGATAATCCCGCCAGAGATATACAACCAGATATTGAGAGAAAGAGGAAAATATCAAATAAGCTACCTAACGCGCTTGTCCAAATGAATGGCAGAAGAAGGTTTAGGAGAGATAGCAAAAGGGCAACATTTACTCAAGGCTACAAAAGACAGAAAATTATGGAAAGCAATGATCGTCAATGGCCTGAACACAAAGAATAGAAGAAGAATTGAAGAAATAAATAAAATTAAGAATGAATATTGGTGATGTAAAGGAAGAAATAAAGGAGATTGTTTGGTTTGTTTTGTTTACGGCATATCAACATCTCAATGGATTATTCAATGCCGACAAGAATTTTATTGCTACTAATATTTTTCCAAAAATGGATTGCAGGCAATATTTTTTTTAAAAAGAATTTACTGCTGGAAATATTTTTTTCTTAAAAAATGTATTGCTGGTAATAATATTTTACAAGAATGTATTGCTGGTGCTAAAACCTATTTTTACACTATCATGGTGTTTTGAACATATTTGGGTGGTTAACTATTTGCTCATAGTTGGGACCTTAACAGGTGCTACCACCCTAGTTCAGGATGGACCTGGCAATACCAACGATTAAGAGGCGGTTCCATGCACCTAAAAACCCCGTGATCAGAGGCCTTGCTGTCGGACGTAGTTTATCGTCTTATCCAGGGCGCGGATGTACTTTATCGTCATACC
This sequence comes from Acanthosepion esculentum, assembly GCA_964036315.1. Lineage (NCBI taxonomy): Eukaryota > Metazoa > Mollusca > Cephalopoda > Sepiida > Sepiidae > Acanthosepion > Acanthosepion esculentum. The sequence continues at coordinate 9,395,628 of OZ038489.1, read as the reverse complement.
CAGAACGACGGTGTAGTTTATCGTTATACCCAGGCCGCAAATAATGGAGAAAAGAAAGAGATTAAAACGAAAGGGGAGTGACAAGAAATAAAGGCATATGAGTAAAAATAAAAGTAAACAAAAATGAAGGCATTGTTGACCAAGTTCACCATAGTCTATGAATATAGAATCCAGCGCAGTACGTAATCTGTTCAATAAAACAACGTTAAAGATTAACACTCACGTGTCAGACACTCTACTGAATCAGACTATATCGCCAATACCACCACCAGCTGTTCCGTAATTCTTCAGTCTTCGATATCAAAGGTTGGCTGTGCATATTCGGGAAAAACATGGCCGCCTTTATACACGTCACATTGAATATTTTGAGCCTTCTGATTGGTTAAATCTTCTGTTGGTAAACTATAAAATGAGTCAGCCAATTTTGGCTGGCTCACTAGTACACCAGGGTACCCCAAAACTCCAACAGACATGGCAATGAAAATGAAGAATGTGAAATTAGAAAGGAAGAGAGAAAAGTTTAAGAGGAACGAAAAAAAAAAAGAATAAAGCGTGAAGATAAGGGAATATAGAATTTTATAGAAAATAATGATAAAAAATGATAGGTAATTAAAATGAAAATAAAATAAAGAAGATAAATGAATTTAAAATAATAAAAATGTAAAAAATGGTGAAAGAAACACAATACATACGATGTAAAGTAAAAAAGAAAGAACGAGACAGTATTAAGGAGAGATGGTTGGATTGGTATGTTTTGTTTTACGGCATATCAAACTTAATGAGTTATTTAATGCCGACAAGATTTTTATTGCTGGTAATATTTTTTCTTCAAAAATGTATTTCTGTTAATTTATTTTTCATTAAAAATGCATTGCTGGTAATAATTTCCCCAAAAAGTATTGTTGTTATTAAAACCTATTTTCATATTGTTTTGACCTCTTTTGGCGTTAGCTATTTGCCCATGGGTGGGACCCTGAGAGATGCTAACACTCCAGGTGAGAGTAGACTTGGGAACACCATCAATTAATAATTGATTCCACGCTCCTCAAAACCTTCTGATCAGAGGCCTTGCTGCCGGGTGTAGTTCATCGTCATACCCAGAATTAAAGGAGAGATGCAAAGAAAGTCCTGCAAATAAATGCGATAAGAGAAATTAGAAGAAATTCAAGTAAAAAAAAAAGACGGAAATGTAAATAAAAGAAAGAAAAATGAAAAGAAAAAGAACATAGCGAAGAGAGGGGAAGAAAGAAGGTAAAATTATGAAGGACATGCTAGTAGGAAAGAAAGAAGAAAGAAAGAAATAATAAGGAGTCGGGAGTTTAAAGAAAGAACGAATGAAACAGAGAAAGATGAAATAGAAAGGAGAAGAAAAAAGCAGAAGGAAAAAGAAACGGGAAATTAAATGAAATAAATATATCAACAATGGCGAAGCAAAAAGAGAATATGGGAGATAAATAGAAATAATGAATGAAAAAGGAAAGAAGAAAATGAAAACGAAAAGAGAAACGGAAAAGAAGAAAGAAGCAAAAATGAAGCAATAAAAGGAAGCGCAATGACTTGCGACATATTCATTGATGCCTGAATATTTATAACCTCAAAGGAAGAGATGTTCATCACTGATATCAGTGTCGGCCCTTGGGCCATCCCATCCCGTACAGGACAGAGGCGATATTATATACATATATATATATATATATATATATATATATATATATATATATATATATATATATCAAAACTATATTTTCACTGTTTCGATATTTATTTACATTATTTATAAAAATCATACAATCTTCAGCTTAAAGCGGGACATTTTTTTTATCTGTTGCTTCTCTGGTGATCAATACATCACTCACCACACACATACACAGAGAGAGAGGGGGGCACGCACATACGCGCTCGCACACATACACATATCTACAAGCACACACTCACACACGTGTGTGTGTGTGTTTGTGTGTGTGTATATATATATATATATATATATATATATATATATAGAGAGAGAGAGAGAGAGAGAGAGAGAGAATTAAATATCTAATGCAAATCAAATACGCATCGGAATTCGAGCGGGTGATAAAATAAAGAACAAATATGAAACATAAATCTATCTAACATGTTTCATTTTTATTGCAGCTTCGTCAGAGATTGGGAGAAAACAGACAAAAAGATAGACAGGTATTTTCAAGTACATTTTTGAGTCAGTTCTCATTGGTTAGCCACGTGTCATGTGCATTAAAACCGTATATAATTCTATATGCATTTAAGTTTATGAAGATACTTGTATGTCTAAGTGGGCATCGAATGATAACGTGTATTCATAATTGTGTATGTGTTCCTGACTAGTGGGAGTTCTAATGTCTTCATCCTCGTGTAGTCAGCCAGCGCAGCAGGGTGTCATCATTCTAGTGCTGATCTCATTATGCATGTATTCTTTGTATTAGATAGATATGAGTTAAATTCTTTAAGAATGGATTCAAAGAAGGATGGCGATGTAATTCATTGTTTTAGGCGTGTGCTTATAGTTGGTAATTATCTTATTATTAAGTTTTCAATGTATATTCTCCTTAAACAATTACGTTCTTATCAAAGCTATGTCCAACATGGTTTCGATGCAAAACGAGAGTGTAGATTCAGAACCCTTAGTATATGTAGTCTGGAATCAGAAAGCTTTAGGTATGTATGCCGGAATCAGAAACCTAAGGAAATGTAGCCCGGAATCAGAGCCCTTTAGTTATGTAGCCCGGAATCAGAGCACTTCGTATATGTAGCCTGGAATCGGAGCCCTTCGGATATGTAGGCCAGAATCAGAGCCTTACTGATATGCAGACTGGAATCAGAGCACTTCGAATATGTAGCAAGAAGTCAAAGCCCTCGGATATGTAGCCTGGAATCAGAGTCTTCGTATATGTAGACAGGAATCACAGCTTTTCGGATATGTAGCCTGGAATCAGAGCCTTTCCGATATGTATCCCGAAATCAGAAGTATTCAGATATGTAACCTGGAAACAGAGCCTTTTGGATATGTAGCCGGAATCAATGCCATTGGGATATGTAGCCCGGAATCAGAGCCCTTCGGATATGTATCCTGTAATCAGAGCCCATCGGGTATATAGCCCGAAAACATAGCATTTTGGATGTGTAGCCTGGAATCAGAATCCTTCAGTTATATAGCCTTGAATCAGAGACCTTTGGAAATATAGCCTGGAATCAGAGCCATTCGGATATGTAGCCTAGGATCAGTGCGCTTCCGATATGTAATCCGAAATCAGAGCCATTCGGATATGAATCAGAAACCTTCGTTTGTGTAGCCTGGAATAAGATCCCATGGGATATTTAGCCGGGAATCAGAGCATTTTTTATATGTATCCAGGAATAAGAGCCGTTTGTATATGTAGCCCGGAATCAGAACCTTTTGGATATTTACCCCGGACTCAGAGCCCTTCTGTTATTAAGCCTTGAATCAAAGCGAATTGGATATATAGCCCGAAATCAGGGTATATTGGATATGTAACCCCGAATGAGTGACCTTCGGATATGTAACCCGGAATCAGAGAACTTCGGATATGTAGCACGGTATCAGAACCCTTATGATATGTAGCCTGGAATCAGAGCCCCTAGGATATGTAGCCCGGAATCAGTGCCCTTCGATTATGTAGCCCCGAATCAGAGCCCTTCGGATATGTCGTCTGGAATCAGAGCGCTTCGAATATGTAGTCTGGTATCAGAGCCCTTCGGATATGCTGCATGGTATCAGAGCCTTTCGGATATGTGGCCCAGAATCAGAGCCCTTTCTGATATGTAGCCTGGAGTACGAGCCCTAAGGTATGCAGCCCGGAATCAGAGCCCTTCGATTACGTAGCCTAGAATTAGGCCCCTTCGGATATGTACCCCGGAATCAGAGCTCTTATGTTATGTAGCCCGGAATCAGATCTCTTCCAGTATGTAGTCCGGAATCAGAGCCCTTCGGATATGTAGCCTGGAATCAGAGCCCTTCGGATATGTAGCCCGGAATCAGAGCCCTTCGGATATGTAGCCCGGAATCAGAGCCCTTCGGATATGTAGCCCGGAATCAGAGCCCTTCGGATATGTAGCCTGGAATCAGAGCCCTTCGGATATGTAGCCTGGAATCAGAGCCCTTCGGATATGTAACCCAGAATACCTAAATGAATAGCATTCATTAGGCATCACTCAACTAACTCTTAAAAGACAATCGTGAAAAGAATTTAACATGGATTAACACCAAACCACTTGAAAATGGTTAAAGAATTGGTCAAAAGCGCTTGGGACAATAGACCTTACGGACAAATTTTACACGCCCTTAGCCCAAGACACGGAAAATTTGGGAATACTAGAAAAATTCATAATAAAATTCATCACATTTTCCTTATGTGTCATATTCAAAGAAACATGATTGCAAGTAAGTTTGCTTCCAAAATATACATATATTTTATATATCAACAATCAGTATATAGAAAAAGTGATTATATATTTTTGGTTGTTGATTTAATCATAAAATATATAACAGTTTGTATTCCTTGAAGCAAATAAACGAATATATAATGTGCTAACATGAGAACAGTATAGCTAATTAGTAATTAAGGAGAACAGGATTCTATGTGCTGTTTTGGGGAGACTTTTTACCTTTGATGTTATGTCAAGTGCCATACGCGATATATACTAGTCTCTTTAGATTACTGACTGACAAAATAGAAGATGACAAAGCAGAAGATTTCGCGCAGTTGGTTGCCGTTTCTTTCAGCCGGTTAGTTTTATTTAAAAAATGAGGAATTATTTCTTACCTTAGAGTTAATTGCACAATCTAGATGATTTAATTACAAAATTACTTAAAGCTTGACGCCATACTTGAACGATAGCTGATAACTAGGTAATATTTAAATACTATAAATAGAAAAAACGCCTGTCATCCAACTTAAAATTGGCGGTATTTATGCGAATCTGGAATAATGAAAATAAATTATCCCAGAATAGGAAAAATAAAAAGTGAATAATTTCTAACGAAAATTCGAAAACATACAGACAGATTTATTGGTTCATATGATTCATTCCATTTCTTGACATGGAAAGAAGTTTCAATGAATGTTGATAAATATACGTAAAAATTTGGTAATAACATTTCGGGAGGTGCTTCGCAGTGAAAGGCGAAAAATGGCTGTAAAAATATAGTATATTCTTTTTAATAATAACTATTCTTTTTGTTACCGGGAAGAATTAGAATGATTTATATCTGTTTTTTTCTACTTTATTAGCCTCGAGGGACGACCAGAGGATTTCGAAAAGAAAAACAGAAAAAGGACATTGAGACAAAAGTAAATCATTCCAAAAGCGGAAAATCTTTCAGAATGTGGCTTCACGTATCAAAGAAAAATGTTGCTGTCAAAAAAGAAAAAAAGAATAAATAAGAAATAAAATGAAAAAAACTGAAGAATAATGAAAATAAAATTTAAAATAAAAAATAATGAAAAAATAAAAATACGAAAAAAATGAAAAAATACTAAAATAAAATTTAAAATAATGAAAAAATAAAAACAAAAATATAAAAAATGAAAAATGAAAATAATAAATTAATAAACTAAAATAAAAAAGAATAAAAATGAAAAATAATACAAACAACGGAAAAATGATAAAAATAAAAAATAATAACAAAATAGAAAAATTAAAATTGATATAAAAAATAACAAAATAATAAAAAATAAAATAAATTATGAAAAAATTATAAACAAAAATAAAAAATAAAATAAAAACTGAAACAAAAAATAATCAAAACTCGAGCAAAAAACAAAATCAAAAACGAAAAAAAAAAAAAAAATAAACGGAAGAATTGGACCGGAACAAAGATTTTGGCGTTTTTAAGAGAATTTCAAAGACTACATCATCATCACCATAATCACCATAATCATCATCAGTCTCATAAGCATTTGAGCTTGTACCCATCCTTCTATAGTTCAAACCATAATCGATGCCTTCCAGCTTGAAAGTTCTATTGTGTCACTGACATGTACTCTTCGATTCTATTGTTGCAACACTATGGCGGGGCTGTTGAGATCAGTCTAGAATGACCCCCGCAACAACCTGGCAAACGATGTTGCGTCTTAAACACGCTGACTACATACATAGAACCCAGTCTACCCTATTGTGTTAGATAGCCATTGACACTATAAGAAGATTCAATCGCCTTTTGACTGGAGATTTTAATATTTTTCCTGTCTAGCCGACCTTCTCAGTAGGCTGTGGTACCGGTTTAGTCATCAAAGTCCCGAACAAACCGAATGGAATACTGTGTGTCTCATTCTTACTAGTACCATTCGAGGATAAAGCCTGACATAAGTTTCAAAGACAATATTTAGATATTTGTACATAAATGTATCCAAACATACGAACCATTTTATTCAACTAGCTTTCACGTTTCCACGTATTTTCAAACGCCTTTCAACGCACATATGCCATATGTGGAATATCTCCGCGATGTCCTGTTTAACAGCTTATATGTAATTGTGCCATGTTATTTGTACAGAGTGGTTTCCTTTTTGGAAATAAAAGTACATTAAATGGCGGACATGGAACTTATTTTCCTTCATTTTAACTCTTAACGCAGAATATATTTAAAATTCGTAATCATGAAAATAATCATTTAAAAATATTACTTTTCAGAATATGTACATATGACATGAATTTAAATCACGTGTTCTTCTTCCACACAGCTAACGTCTAAATACTAGGTCTTGTATGTGGAAAAATTCTCAAAAGAATTTTTATTGCAATATTCGCATTAAAAAAAATAAACATCCTTACAATCAAAAATAGGTTTTGTCTTCCCAGCTCCCATTTTCTTTAGAACTTCATCATTGCCCAAGGGTTCTGTCTATGGTATTCTCAATATCTGTCTTCTTCATCTCTAAACAAATTCACTTCTATCCTGAAGAAGCCAGAAGAGACTTAACTGAAACGTCCTGTCTATAGTAAAAAGAATATAGTAAACAAGATAAGAATAATTGATCGATTAAGGAACGAACCTCGCGAAACGGAGTGGCTCTTGCAGCGTGTCTCACTGGCGACGGTTCGAGGTAATGCTTTCTCCATCATAGCGGCTAGCAGAGGATAGAAAAAAATGTTTATAGTTACGTTGTTCTGGAATTGTCATCATTGGTCGACTGAACTTGCTTTGTTTCAATGACTTTTGTTTTGTTATTATTAGTTACTTTGTTCAATAAATTATCAGCGCTAAAAAAAGGAAAAGGAAAATTGATCGATTAAATTGAATAAGTCAAGGAACATTAAAAGTTTATCTCGAAAATCAAAAGAAAATTACCAAGGAATGAGGAAACTAATGAAAATCTCAAAACTATCCGAAAATGGATTTATAGCTTCAAAATTATTCCACAAGTCTCCCCCGTTTTATTGATTCACTTGTTTTTATGGCTTATCAACCTTTTGCGAGTTATTAAAGGCAAGAACATATTTTAGATTGCAAGAATCTTTTGGAGATAATAATGATTTATTGATACAAATCCTACTAATTAACCCATAGCTTTGGGGAGAGTATAGGTATTTGGGTGTAAGTGAAATCCGCTTGAAATTTGAACCCGTCTCTCCGATTTCCAATTGTTAGATGTTATCCATCATACCACCCACACATCCTAGCTTATTGCATCAGTTATTCCTAAAAAGTAAGCCATCTAGGTACTGACCAGGCTCGACGTTGCTGAACTTCGGTGATCCCTAGTGAACCGATATCTGAACATGAGATAGCTATAAGCTTTTAGTATCCTCCTATGTAATGGATATATGCGTTCGTTGATCCAGCATCGCTGTTATCTATTGGAGTTCGATCCCGGGAAATAACACAGGATCAACAGGAACGGCATCACAGTGACAAAATATTACAATAACACTCTACAGCAGCCAAAATAATAGACACCTGAAGATGACCAGAAGGCATATGTCCGAAACGTCGTGTCTCTAATCACATCTACAATAACCAAGATGAGAACAATATTTGGCAGTGAATTTAAAGTTGGGAGTCTTCCAAAATATACAGGTGGACAGTCTTTCGCGCAAATAGACTTGGGAAAGCTATGAATCCACCACTTCTCCCCCAGATGTGGGTTAATTAATAATACTTGTATCACTAAGCCATTCATATATCAAAATATAACAAATAGCAATTTAAAAATATTTTCTCGCTTTAAATACAGTGCAAAGGGTTGATAAGCCGTAGAAAACGAATCAATCTATTTTTAATCTCTAACAAAATGTTCCTCTAATTACTGAAACAGAAGAGGTTAGATATGCCATAGCAGTTCAGTATTTGTTTAGTTATTGCGAAGAATATATGCACGATGCCTTGGTTTGGCAAAAGTTGTCAACAGAACATTCTTTCACTCGAAGTCCGATTTCAGGCCTGCCTTGTCTTGGAGATGTCAGCCAAAGACGAAGAATGATATTAGAATCGGTAGCAAACTGCACAGCATCCATTGTAAAGATCAAGGTCCGTGCCGTTCAGTTGCCTGACTCAACCCAGATGGTCACTTATGCCACAACATTGGAAATATAAACTGAAATAAATTATCATGTGTATCATTATTTTGATATTTGTCATTCTGAAATGTATTATCTTAACTAATATTTTGAAAAATATGAAAAAAAAAACAAACTCAGAATTGTTAATTAGAGAGGCGAGTCCCAGTTCCCGTTGGGTTCGTTACATTAAATCACGCGCAAATAGACCTTGGAAAGATGTGAATCAACATCCTTTCCCCTAGCTATGGGTTAATTAGTAAGACTTGTAGCCCTAAGCCATTTTTATCTCAAAGAATAAAAAAACCCTTACAATTTAAAAATATTTTCGAAATGAATTCGACTCGATTTTGAACTCGGCTCTTCGATTTTCATTCCTTTTGCCGCCGTGCATTACACTAGCCGCATATTCATTCTACACACGCACACACACACACACGCGCGCGCACACACACACACGCATGCACACGCACGCACATGCATACACACACACACGAGCGCACACACACACACACATATATATATATATTATCATCGTCATTATCATGGGTGCCACAATTATTATCATAGCTACAATAGTCTTTATTGCTCCCCTTTTTATAATTCCGTCATTAAGGCTAAATTTGCTTTTAACACGTCAATATCAATTATTAACATTATGAATAATAATTATTAGATCAGCTATTATCACTACCAGCATAATCACAACCGTCAACAACATACAAGCAGTTAGCGTTGAAAATACAAACATCATCATCACCATAACAACAAAGAGGACATAGTTTAAGTGGTGGGGAAAAGGCCCAGACCAATAATAGTGTATGTGCGCGTCTACATATGTGTGTATGTGAGGACGTGTATGATACTCTGTCAGCCCATGCGGTAGATTTGAAAAGCGTCAAGAACACCCCTACCCATTCCTTGTTGAAACGAACATTGCTACACATAAAAAGCTAAGAACGCGACACCGAAATAGAATTACAACTGCGTATGCATGTATTGCCCGAACGCACAGATATGTATCTGCGCGTCGCCTCGAATTGCTCATATGGATGTGTTGGTGTGAACTAAAATGGATAAACCTGTATGTATGTGTCTAGGCGTATGAGGGTCCCACCCCAAACAAACGCATAATTAGATCCCTCCTCCCACCACCGATCATAGTCAAACAAACATAAATAGATCGAATTTTAAAAAAATAAACCAGTTTGTCTGATGATCGCAAAAACGTGAAACCCAGGGTTACAAACTCATATCCAGATAACTTGTTTGTTTACATTTGTAAAAAAAATATATATATGCTAGAATTAGCTGTTTCTCTCTACCGAGTGAAGATAGTTCAGTGGTAGAATTTCTGACTGACATCAAAATCAGTCGGTTTTCGGTCCTGGCTTGAGACATTCGGATATATAATCGCACTGAGGAGCTATGATACAGCGAAACAGTATTGTTTGCGAATGACACACACACACACACACACACACACACACACACACACACACACACACACACACACACACACATATATATATATATATATATATATATATATATATATATATATATAAATATAAAAGTGAACATAGAAGTCAACACTTAGAGGCGACAGTCTGTTTCATGCTAGATGCAATCGTCAGGCAACTAGTGCTGTTATTTTTCTCGGCTATTTACATATACGGGTCAGTGGTGCATTGTGGGTAGTCTATTTTGGCGGTTATTTTTACCGGAAGTGGTTTATTTGTTTATTTCTTTATTTGTGTCAAATTATTTTGCTTGTTTTTATTTAATTTTATTTTTATTTTTTATCTTATATATTTATTTATTATATTTTGATCGGTGTTTTTATTAACGTAGTAACAATTTGTTTATATAGCTTATTGTGGGTAGTCTATTATTGTCTTTACATATATATATATATATATATATATATATATATATATATATATATATATATATATATATATACAGAGAAACAAGAAAGTTAGCTAGATAGATAGATATATACGTTTAAAGTAAAAGAAAATCATATATAATCTATTTATTTCTCGCCTTTTACCTAAGCCATTCAAAATTAATTTAGTAGAGTTTGCTTTTCTTTTATCCTCCTTCACCACATATACACCGGGGCACACGTGCGCGCGGTCACACATACGCACACACTCTTACGTTTTCCCTTTGCCCATAGTGACGCAGATATATTTAGCTACACATAGCTATATATCAAATAATGGTTTTTATATAATTTTTTTCCAATATTTAGCATTCTGTTCATTTTCCATCTACTTTATTTGTGTTTATAAAAATATAAAGAAGAATAAAAAGCAATTTTGAACCGAAAATATATTGGTTTGTTTTCCATCATTTTACCCATGAATAAAACCCGACAGCATTGAAGAATAAAGTTATCTTTCCACTTGATGTGTTCTTCTGTTTAGTGTTTTTGAAGAGCCAAAAATAAAGTCCACTCCACTTAAATTTAAGAATACATTTTAATACTCTTTTAGTTACGTGAAAAAAATGATGAATATATTGAATTCCAAAAACTTTAATAAAAGGAATACGACGCCGAAGATAAATGATATTTTCTTTCTTTTTTTTAATTTAATCATACTTTCTGTCAAATAGCTTTCTTTTTTGATATAGACTTATATTCAACGAAAACTGAATCATTTTGAATTCGTCTAAAGAATTTCAAATTTACAGTGACATGCATTTTTCCTTTCAACAAAGCTGTTATAAAAGTGAACGTTCTCGGTTCCTCTGATTATAAATAGAACCATGCAAACTTTTCTCCTCATACTTTTGACCGTGTGCCCAATCTAAACGAGGCTGTAAGTTGGCTCATCAATAAGTCTGAACAGAAAAAAGGGTTAAGCACAAAATGAAATATAAACAGGAAGACAGAGAAATAGAGAGAGAGAGAGAGAGAGAGAGAGAGAGAGGGAGGGAGGGAGAGAGAGAGAGAGAGAATGAAATTTTCCCGGGTAATCTGGATGTGCAAAAAATGCCATCTAGACTGTCACCCCGCTACGAACCGAAACAATGCGCCAAGAGTTTACTTCTTTTATCTATCGATAATCTGGCATGCCGGTAAAACAAATTGGGAAATGGCTTTATCTCATTCTTGGAAATTAGAGAAAAAAAACATGTCATTGGCGAGAAGAGACGCAGACAGGAATTATATTTTCGTTAGCAAAAACGGATCGAGAAATGAAAAGAGGAAATAAACCCGCTGCGAGGATTATGAAAATCGATCCTGTCGTGACAGCCAGGTGGTCTAGTTTGTGTTTTCGATGAGACAACGATCGGCCTAAGGATGAAGAACAGGTTGTCTCTTTTAGAGAAGTTAGGTAAACCAATGTATTTTCGTTGACGAAAAGAAATTAAGAAGCAATTTTATCTATCGTTTGGAAGGTTAAATGAGAACGTAATGGCTATGCCTGTGTTCTCGCTTGAGAGTAATAATTTTAGGAAGGTGGAAGGGAGTCAGAGAATTAAAATTAATGAGGAGAATAAACTACGCACTTTATAAATTACATTTGTCCCCAAAACAGTTATACCAGACCTGAGAGGTGGGAAGTGTTAGAAGAATGTGAAGGAAAGGGGCAGAGGCATAATTTAGCCCCACATGTGTGAAGTGGTGGTCCGAGATGCGAAGTGAAGAAGGTTGGAGTTAAGGGAGGGGCAATCTCTGTGGCTACTCCCCAGAAGGTGGATAATTATCCAAATTTGGATAGTGGATTAAGAAATCAGACATAATGAACAAAGAAAACCTTTCATGGGATTATTTTGAAAATTTGGGAATTACCGAATCCCCCAGAACAATTCGGACCCACTCCAGTTTGGGGCCGAAGTGTATATTAACAGATGACTTTGGGAGCGCATCGAGAGTCTCTGAAGTCCACGTTGGCTGCCACCAGAATTTTGAACCCAGCTCTTGCAGAATGTTAGATAAGGTCCAGTGCCACTATGTAAATTGACGCGAGAAAGGTTAATCTTTGTTGTACCAAGGCTGTATAAACCAATTGAAGGTTAAGCCTATGAATCTTTCATTTCATTTTTCGTAGTAAAGGCATTTTTCTTCCTTAATGTAGCACCCGCCATAGATTGAAACACTGCTGCGATTACGACAACCTTCAAACTTCCACTGCTTTGGGAACAAGTACATAACGTGGGCAGAGTTGATGTGTATCATAGCGGCCAGCGAACAACATCTAGCGTAGACCAGCGTTAGTATTGACCAGTGCAGAGTTAACCGTTTGGTTACACTGTCGTCCTAAGATCCTGAGGACCGGACAACTAAACGTGGTTACACAATCGGGCTTAGGCGGTGGACAAAAGGCGTTATAGTAATCGATGTTCATGACCAAAGATTTGACCCTGTTGGCAGGTGATCTTATAGTAATTTTAAGCATAAACGTCAAATAGAGAGGACTATTTGACCCTGTCTTCAAGCGTTTTTAAACCGAGGCGACTGAGCGCAATAATTTGCCCTGAAAGATGTCCAGATATGCCCTTAATTAACAGAAGAGTAGTTTATGAATTGTATTTATATTTTTAAAATGGTTATTATTCAAAAGCTATAAACACCAAGCACATGACTTCCATGTCTAAGGCAAGTCTTTGTCATTTGATATTTTAAACTGGATGTTAAATATTTTAAAATTTAAGGAGTGGTGTAGTGAACTACCCCAGATGTCAAAGAGGTCCAGGGTTGCATGTATTTTTATATCGCAACTTCGAACTCAAAAATAAAATAAATTGGCCCCAGCGCAAGCAAACATACGACCGTTCCTCACGGTGTAAACTGTCACAACGGAGGAAGACATTTTTGTGGTCACATATTTAAAAAACTCTCGGAGTAAGATTCTCCCTCGCGTGATTATCTTTGCGCATATGAAGATTTTGGCTGTCAATGATAGATAAAAATCGAAAGAATGGAGCGACAGAGGGAAAAGGCAGAAAAAAGACGGTTAACTGCAGCGTTTAATTCGCTACAAGTGACGCAGACAAGAGAAGAAATTGATTGTTAAGAGTTACGGAGATGCGAGAAGAAATTCATTGTTACCAGTTTCGTAGATGCGAGAAGAAATTGATTATTACAAGTTTCGTAGATGAGCGAAGAAATTGATTGTTAAAAGTTTCGTAGATGAGCGAAGAAATTGATTGTTACTAGTTTCATAAATGAGAGAAGAAACTGATTCTTAGAAATTTCGAAGATGAGAGAAGAAATTGATTCTTAGAAGTTTCGTAGAGGAGAGAAGAAATTGATTATTACAAGTTTCGTGGATGAGAGAAGAAATTGATTGTTACATTTTTCGTAGAGGAGAGAAGAAATTGATTGTTACAAGTTTCGTAGATGAGATATGAAATTGATTATTACAAGTTTCGTAGAGGAGAGAAGAAATTGATTGTTATAAGTTTCGTAGAGGAGAGAAGAAATTGATTGTTACAAGTTTCGTAGATGAGCGAAGAAATTGATTTTTATAACTTTCGTAGATGAGAGATGAAATTGATTGTTACAAGTTACGTAGATCAGAGAAGTAATTGATCATTGCAAGTTTCTTTGATGAGAGATGAAATTTATTATTACAAGTTTCGTAGAGGAGAGAAGAAATTGATTTGTATAACTTTCGTAGATGAGAGACGAAATTGATTGTTACAAGTTAGGTTGAGGAGAGAAGAAATTGATTTTTATAACTTTCGTAGATGAGAGATGAAATTGATTGTTACAAGTTTCGTAGATGAGAGAAGAAATTGATTATTACATCTTTCGTAGATGTACGAAGAAATTGATCATTACAAGTTTTGTAGATGAGAGATGAAATTGATTGTTACAAATTACGTAGATCAGAGAAGTAATTGATTATTACAAGTTTCTTAGATGAGAAATGAAATTGATTATTACAAGTTTCGTAGATGAGAGAAGAAATTGATTCTCACAATTTTCGTAGATGAGAGATTAAATTAATTGTTACAAGTTACGTTGATCAGAGTAGAAATTGATTGTTACATGTTTCGGAGATGAACGAAGAAATTGATTGTTACAAGTTTCGTAGATGAGAGATGAAATTGATTATTACAAGTTTCGTAGAGGAGAGAAGAAATTTATTATTACAAGTTTCGTAGAGGACAGAAGAAATTTATTGCTACCATCAGATTAAAGACTTATTTTTTGTTATAAGTTATTTCGGAAATTTTAAATTTTTTTATAAGATGGCGAAAAATGTGTTTGATATCAGACTGATCCCTGAATTTTGTCATGTTGACGCCAATTTACCAACCTCGGAGTGGTTTGAGAACTCCGTATCGGTATGTGAGCTGTGCAACAAGAGGGGTGGTGGTCAGCGGGTCCTGCCGTTTCGCAGGATGCCGGCAACTAAGTAAGGAGCATATGTCAGCTGCAGAGCAGATATAGCAAGCCCTCGTGTCTCCATACGCAACGGACTCCTTCAATGCGTTTGACTAGTTCATGACGAAGCGACTTCGTACTGGGGAATTTGTCTATGAATTTTTGGCGGAGCTACAGCGCTTGTCTCTGTCGGTTGGTTGACAGTTGCATGATATGCACATTCGTGTCTGGACTACCACACGACGTTAGCAGCTTCTTAGATCATCGTCCAGGAGAAACCAATGACCTTACCAGTGGTGATTCATCTGAAGACGAAACTTATATTGCTTCTTCTCGAAGGAGTACCCCACAGAAGAGGCCTCCTGGTTGCATTTACTGGGATCATGAGATCAGTGGGGAGTATTGTCTCTGTCGGTTGGTTGACAGTTGCATGATATGCACATTCGTGTCTGGACTACCACACGACGTTAGCAGTTTCTTAGATCATCGTCCAGGAGAAACCAATGACCTTACCAGTGGTGATTCATCTGAAGACGAAACTTATGTTGCTTCTTCTCGAAGGAGTACCCCACAGAAGAGGCCTCCTGGTTGCATTTACTGGGATCATGAGATCAGTGGGGAGTATAGGGAACAACCGAAGGGGCCCAAATTGGCGCTGGTTGGATGTATTTTTGCAACGTTATTATAAACTCAAGAATGAATTAATTTACTTCCAGCGCAGGCAAACTCTCAAACAGAGAAAGAAATGGCGTCTTTGCGGATTACATATTTAGAAGAGTTAGATCTCGGAGTAATCTCGCGAGATTATCTTTGCACATATTCACATTTTTTATGATAGATAAAAACAGAAAGATTGAACCGACATGGGGAAAAGGCAGAAAAATACAGTTAACTGCTGTGTTGAATTGGCTACATGAGAAGAAATTGATTGCAACAATAAATTTAAAGCCTTTTTTTTCGTTGCCTAACGCCTTTATTCACTGTGCCATGTGTCCTTGAGGATAAAGCGGATAAAGGCGTTAGTTAGATTCAGTGACAGGACACAAAGAGTGTGAGTTCAATACCCTGTTAAGGCAGTGAAGAGCTTAGAGAGGATAATTAACAGGTGATAACTGACAACTGACATCAATTAAACATGGCACATGGAACTAGAACAGTCTACACTAGTGATCGAAATAAAGGGTTCAGTTCGACATTCCAACCACCTGTAGAAGGCCGGAGCGTACAACGGCCGAAACGTTGTAATAAATATGGCGACAAAGATGAGGACAATAGTCTGAATAATGTAAATAATGTACATAATACCCCATCTCAGAAATATAGACAGATACAATGTAACATCTTAGAAATAAAGACTTATTTCAGGAGACTTACTAATTAATTTCCTATTTTCAATTTCCATGACTAATATGCCTTTATTAAAATTCAAAGTGCGCCTCAGAGGTTTAGTTATTCTACAAGTGCGCCTTAAAGTAAAAAAAAAGGTTGAGAAACACTGCTCTAGTCCGGCTGTAAAATCCTAGTGCCACATTTCGTTTGTGTTCACGCACAGAAAAATATCACCGTAATCTTTAAATAAAATGAAGCATTTATTTTTTTATTATTAGCAGTTTTTTAAAATGTATCATTGACATAATATAAAACTTTGCAAACGAGCACAAGTTTGTTTTTATAGTTTCTGTTCTACTATATTATAAAATAAGCCATGCCATGTCTAATGGCATGGCTTTTAGTTTCCTTGAAAATACAACAGACACTAGAAACACAATATCAGCTGTTGAGTGAACAAGTTTTCAGCTGAAAAACATTTTTTCCATTTAGTCTCTATCATTGCGTCTGCAATTTCATCAAATTACTAGTATGCTAGCAGAATCACCAAATAGGAAGCCAACAGAAAACTGTAGTCTCTCATTAAACGAGATGCATATGAGAATAGCAATGGATTTTTGAGATATTTGTAGGAAGCAATACAAACGACTGGCAAATAAAATTGAAAGATATGAAACATTTAAAAAATCCAGGAGTAAATTATTATGTATAAAATAATATATTAAACAACCTTACGAACACACTCAAGTATAAATGGAAGTTCTGCTTCAAGGATGCCTGCAAACGAGACATGATGCTGGCCGACATCGACCCCAACACCTGCGAAGCCGCGACTGACAACTGTCAGCTTTGGAGAGCCACAGTCAGAGACGGCGTCACGGCTGCAGAAGCCTCGAGGGAAGATCAGCAGGCAACAAAGAGAGCCAGGAGAAAAGCAAGAACAGCTTCCGTTCCCGTGTCATCCAGCTTCATCTACGCCAAGTACCTAGGATTCTTCCACTCCAGAGTGGGACTACACATTGACCAGGGGCGATGTAACTTCATCGCCTAGCACCTACAGCGCTACTCCATCGTCTCCCGAGACGGACGGATGCCGAATAAATATATATATATATATATATATATATATATATATATATATATATATATATATATATATATATATATATAGATGAACATTGAAGTCAACTCTCAGAGCGGCAGACTGTTTCATGTTAAATCAACCAGTGGCCTTATGATTGGTTTTAGCATGAAATAGTCTGTAGCCTCTGAGTGTTGACTTCTATGTCCATTTTTATCATTACATACGGTCTATCTCTGATATTGAGCACTTTATCGCCTTAATATAGCATACATTAAACTATATTTCTTCATATATATATATATATATATATATATATATATATATATATATATATATATATATATATATTCGGTTGTATAGATATAAGTTTGTGACCCTGGGTTTCATTTAATGGGCAACTAATTTTACTTCTGCAGTTGCATAAATTACAATTATTATTTTGCTGCACGCTGGTTTAAAGTTTCTGTTATTTTGTCTTTTTATTATTCTATCAAAATTACTTGTGCAGTTGCAACTTAAGTTAACTGTATTTTTATTGAACATCTTATGGAGTCCTGGATTTTTGTGGAAGTGTTTACAAAGTAACTTGAAAAATCAATTACCAATATTACATTTCACCTCTAAGTTAATAGGGGCGTTAAACCAAATAATATCTTCTCTTTTCCGCGATGTACTGATGTTTAAATTCTAGCTTTGCTTTCTGCCCCTCTGCCTTTAATTTTATCTCATGTTATTTCTTATTATCTTCTTTTTGGATTGCCTAGACTCTATTCCATTGGGGATATGTTTATATTCGGGGGTTGTTGATTTCATTATTTACATATCTTAACTTAAACCGTATGGTCAACGGACTTCTAGCCAAGTGTGTTCAACTGAGCGCCCCATAGCTATGTATGCAGCTAGTGTGGTGGTGGTACGACCTCGTTAGGCTCTGGACTTTACGGATTGAATTAAACGGGTAGAGGCGATGGTTACCTCGATGGAATCAACGGCCGCGTCTGCGATTAAGATGTGCCTTTAAGCTGGAGAGAATTGGCTGCGGTTTGACCTGGAGAAGGATGGTCTCCGCCAGGTTTACTTGCCTAAGACATGCTACGCATGAATGGATAACATTACGGCTTTCAACCCAGATATGCGGCAGGAACCTGGCAGTTGCGTAGCGACTCGACAACCTCACTCGCCCGTGGAACGTATGATGTTTATAATGATGAAGTAGTGTCTAAAAAATTGGAGGGAAGTAGCAGGTGCGGCGTTCATTCACAGAACCGAGTTTCTTATTCCCTCACAAACAAACGCTTAGGTTGGGGTATCTGTCGATATGGAAGTTATCACAATTATTACAGAGTGCCTCTCACCCCACATCATTATTCTTTGGATGTCTTTACTTTTGACGTCCACAGTAAGACAAAAGTTGTTATCCCTCTTTCCACGTCAAGCCATTCTTTTGCTTGTACACTTTTACAATTTTATGAATAAATATTTCTTTTCTCTTGTGTCTTTGTATTTATTTCACGAGCGGCGAGGAAACAGTAGTCGGAATGAAATAGTGGCAGTAATATGATTTGTCAATGTCTACGGCTTCTCAAAAGTAACATTTGTCCCTGTGAGTATTCGCAGAGCTCTCACTAAGACACACACTGTCGTCCAGGAACAAAATATACCTTGACCAGTCTTTTATTTCCAAAGAATACTGATGACGGGAACTCTTGATTCGTAAACAGTTCAGCGGGAATCGGTATTGAAGAGAAACGAGACAGTGTCTTAGACGTGGGAACAAAGGGAGCAGAGTTGGTTTAATGTTTACCAGAAGAAAAGTGTTTTTGTGAGCGAAGCTGTTCATTAGCCCGGGTGGGAGGGGCGAGGTTTTTGTACAAAGGCGGTCGAGGCTTGTCTGTCAGCCGTATGGCGCTGCAACAGGTCGAGAGTCCGACATATTCTGTGCCGGAAGAGAGAAGACTAACGAAGTGAAACGAAACGGAAATACGTGGCGATTTCAGCCATTTTTATTTCTTACGATTCGATAATTTTGGAACGTTAAGTACACTGAACACAACTTGCCTGGTTTTAGGATTCGGTCTTATTCGCAAGTGAAACATCAGTTTCCTGTTGAAGCCAGTCGATTATTGATTTTGATAATGGTTTAAAAGTTTGCTTGTTTAAAAGAACCAGGAAAAGTTTAAAATTATTTCCTTATATATATATATATATATATATATATATATATATATATATATATATATATATAAATTAACTGATTTAAAATATGGTTTCTTCGCTTCACAGTAATAACCATGTTTCAAAAATGGAAACTAAGACTCCGAATTTAATTATATAACTAAATTAAAAGCATTAGTTCTGTTTCATCTTCAAGCGAATTTTGGAATAACTTATTTTTAAATTTACTGAGTTTTAAACGCACATATAAATTCATAATTTCCTGTTTCCAAGGATACAGAGAAGACCAATCATTCAAACAGAGGCGGTAGCGTGTTCATTTTTATTAACTATTGTTGTATCAATTATGAATTACCTTCGAAAAAGAGGTTAAGTCTAGGGAGGGTAGGGGTGCATTTTTCAACGAATTCTGACATACGTTAAACGCATGTCGTCTGTTTGTAATTTTTGTTTTTTTATTAACGGCAAAATTTTTTTTCGCCATCTTTTTCGTACTTGTATACTTAAAGATTCTATCTAAGGGTGTTTGGATTAGAATACTTTTTATTTAACTAGAATTTTAAAATATTTTTACTCTTAATTGCTAATAGACAATATTTCTTTTTAAAACAAGTAAATGTAATAGAATTACTTAAATTATTTAAAATTATTTTTCATATCAAATATAAGTATGTATATTACCAGATATTATGAAGAAGTACTCATACAAAGAATAAATCAGTAGAGTTAATGTAATTACTGGTGAATCACTTCGCTAACAGTTTAAATATGGCATTAACTCACTAACCATTCAGCCCGATCCTTGTTTTTAAAAACTGTAAAATACTTTACTGATTTATTATTTGTATGACTACTTTATTAAATATTAACTAAACTGCACTATTTGAGAAGGATATTAGCATAATCAAGAACATATACTCTCGTCGAAACCGCCTACATCCGGATAGAACATAAGTTCAACAGATATACAAAAATAGAAACGATGTGTCTTCTCTCAAGACTTATTCAACCTATCCACCGAGGCCATTCTAAGAGAACAAGAAATCCTACCAGGATTCATTATTGGCGACCAAAATCTTAACAATATAAAATATGTAGATGGCACTGTGTTGATAGCAGACGCAGAAAGAAAATTACGAAAACTCCTATTGAAGGTAGTGAAGGAAAGCGAGAAGAAAGGATTAAACATTAATTGCAAGAAGACAGAATCCATGGTTGTTAGCAAAACGGAGAGTCCAACATGCAAATTACAGAATGGGGATACGAAAATCAAACAAACGCGGAAGGTTTAAATAACCGGGAGGTATTCTAACAGAGGACGGAAAGTGTGACATTGGAATCCAAAGGCGTAATGGGATAGCTAAGGAAGCATTCGAAAAGCTTGTACTGAGAAATAGAAAAAGATTCACGAGAAACAAGGAAAAGAGTACGAAACTCTTACGTGATATCTATCTTAATCTATGGCGGTGAGTGTTCGACATTCTCCTCAAAGATGAAGAAGAGATTTGAAGCAACATACATGTGGTTCTACAGAAGGATGATGAGGATACCATGGACCGAACATATGAGCAACAACGAAGTTTTAGAGAAAATGGAAACAAAATTTATATTTAACATCAGCAGAGACAGTTGAGTTTTCTAGGGTATATCATGTCGAGGAAGGGCTTGGAAAATCTGATGCTCACAAGACAGGTTGAAGGCACGAGAGGCAGAAGGAAACAGCGCGTGATATACGTAGTGAACTTGTGTAAATGATTGACATAACAAGTATTAAGGAGAAATAAAAAAAGACAAAGTTTATTAAAAAGCTACAAGAGACAAGAATTGTGGAGAGCCATAATCGCTTAGGTCACAAGGGAACACGAAACATAGAGAAGAAGAAATGGTTTAACTCCCCTTAGAATTCACGAAACGCTGTTTCAGAGGAGAATTAATTTTTGCAATTCATGCACAAATTTCAGACTGGACCAAATACAATTTAAACATCTGGGAAGTGTTTTAACATAGGACGGAAACCGTGGTACCGAAATCTGAAGACATATTCAGATAACGAAATATGCCTTTCAAAAGCTAAGCAAGGTATTAAGTTTTGTTATGCCCGTTTGTAGGAGAGGCCTTGTAAAATCACAGATACAACAATAGTAACGCCTTTGAACAATACTCGGTCAGACGCCGCTATTTCCCATATACATACACACACACACACACACACACACACACACACATACATATATATATATATATTATAAATTAATTGATTTAAAATATGTTTTTTCGCTACACAGTGATAACCATGTTTCTAAAATGGAAGCTAAAGCCTTCGAATTTAATTTTGTTATTAAATTAAAGACATTAGTTCCATTTCCTCGTCAAACGTTATATATATATATATATATATATATATATATATATATATATATATATATATATTTTTCTTTACCCGTCACGTGATCTAATTATTTCAAGATAAGCTCGACTGTGCATGCTCTCTGTCGTGAATCAATCAATATCAAGAGATCTATTCACGACTGCCCTGGAGTTTGAAACTATATATTCAGATCTAACAGAAGAACAAAAAACATAACTCTTAGCGCAAAAAAATCTGTCTTCATTCATAATGGTGACCATTAAAAACTCCGAATACCATTTTGACATCACAATGGGATCATTAGACTAAGCGGGTTCTTCTGACCTTGTTGGTCTATTTATATTATATAAACTAACTGCGCACAGGGAAATAGATAGTAAAGACATCGGGCTATACAGAGATGATGGCTTTATGGTTGTCAGGAGATCTACTAACTTTAAAATAAATAAAATTAAAAAAATAATACATAGAGAATTCACAAACCTGAATTTAATACAAAATTGAAAAGGATAAATTTCCACGACATAACATTAGACTAATCCTTTGTAGCTCCACCCCAGGTCAAATCACCCTCCCTCTATAATTAAGCACATACCTTCATCAATTGAGAAAAGAATTAGTAGAAATTCCGCAAATGAAGAAATATTCTATAAACATAGTAATTTTTACAACCAAGCTTTAAAAAATAGTGTCTACAAACACCCTAATATCAATTATATAAAAAAATAACAGTACAAACCAAAAGAAAAACAGAAAAAGAAAATCATTTTGTACCCAGCCCCCCGTTCTACCAAATGGTTAGTAATACGCTAGGACAAAAATTCCTAGCTTTAATCGAAAAACATTTTCTAATAACAGTAAACTTAGCAAGAATTTTAATTAAAATACCCTAAAATTATCTTACACTGTACTGAAAATTTAGAAAGGATTATCAAAAACATAATAATAAAATATTGAAAAAATACGCATGCCAAAATCAAATAAATAAATATCCTTAAATGAAATTGGACAGTAATAATGAAAGATTTGTAATTGTAGAGACCCTGGAAATTGCCGTTTGAATAAACAAATGCCGCATAAATTCCGTAATATACCAATGCACAATCTCATCCTTTGAGTATCCAAATATGAAAAGATATATATATGATCCACAAGAAATAAATTTAAAATAAGATAGAGACAACACCAAAGTTCCTTCAATAATATTAGAAACCGAAACTTGAGTCAATTTTCGAAACATAGTAATTTCTGTTTCGCAATGGACTCGTATTTCTTTTAATATAATTATAGTTTAAACTCTAATTCTGTATCGAGCACCGTTTTCTAAAAATAAAAAAAGCATAAATAATAAAGAAATTAGAATATAATTGTTTTTTCACATCAATAAACACACATACATACACAGCCACACAGACACACACACACAACACACAAACACACACAGCCACACGCACACACACACACACACACACACGCACATGTATTGAACGTTCTGTTCTTATTATTTCAGTCAGCTCTGTAATACGCTAAATCCTCAATCCTTCGTCTACTCACTCAATTTGATATACAATTACCTTCTTCTGATAAAGCAAAATGCTTTGCTCATGAATGCTCTTCCTATTCTTGATTCATCTGCCTTACCAGACTTTCTAAATATCTACTCAGTGATATGCACATAAATCTGTGGACTTTATGGCATTCCTGCAATTATCTTGAAGATATATATATATATATATACGTCTGTAAGCAAATATGTGGATGTAGATCCGACGGTATGATGAAAAATATGGAAAAGACAAAAGAAAATCCGAATATCCAAGTTTACTGTTTTAATGTTGTTTTAATGTCGACGTACTTATAAGCTTTAGATACAAATATAATTCCTCTTTTTCATTTAAGATAAAGTCTCTATCTTGGGAGTGCGTTTTTTGCAGTGTCATCCGCGTGACGCCAACGTGACGCCAACGTGACCGAATCCCAAGACGGAACGTTGACTTTAGAATTTCAGATGTTCTTTTTTTGATTAGTCTTGTGTCTATCGTCTTTTCATTTTGACTTAAATATCGTCTAATCCTAAGTATGTTTCTAATAACCATGTCCTGAAGATGGTCTACTAGACCGAAACGTCTGACGTCGACAGTAAAACAACATTAAAACAGTAAACCTGCATATTCGGATTTTGTTTTGTCTTTTCCATATTTTTCAACATATATACGTATATATATATATATATATATATATATGATAGCAAATCCGTGGGTGTTAATGAATATTACAATGAGATCATGTTTAATTTAAAAATATTAAAAAGTTAAATCCGTGCTGATAGCTCAATATATAAATTTAAATACAGAGAAATATAAATAAATAAATAATAAAGATAAGATCTAATTAATCCTCATATAATCAGTTATAAAGTTATTTCAACACTTGACCTTAATTTCAGTTGTTTGTGTGTTATTG
Organism: Acanthosepion esculentum; assembly: GCA_964036315.1. Classification (NCBI taxonomy): domain Eukaryota; kingdom Metazoa; phylum Mollusca; class Cephalopoda; order Sepiida; family Sepiidae; genus Acanthosepion; species Acanthosepion esculentum. Next base: position 9,371,319 of record OZ038489.1, on the reverse strand, counting down.
AAGAGAAAGAAGTGTAGGAAGAAAAAAGAAGTTTGTATATAAGAGTAAGGGAAGATTTTATGTGTAAAACTTTAACCCCACTGTTAGTAATAAAATTCACGAAAATGTCATCTATGTTGTTACTCATTTAAACATCGTAACATTTTATCATAACAACAACAACAACAACAACAACAATAATAATAATAATAATAATAATAATAATAATAATAATAAAATATAAATAATATCTGAAAAAGATGAAAAATAAATAATTATAGAAATAAAAGATTTCCTATAATGTAAGCATATCCATGACATCCACATAAAGGATTAAAAACATCTATAAGCACATATATGTATGCGCGGCATATATATATATATATATATATATATATATATATATATATATATATATATAATGCACACACACATACACACACACACACATATATATATATATATATATGTATATATATATATATAAATATATATATATATATATATATATATATATATATATATATATATATATGTGATTACAAAAAAATATTTTTTCCGTGTTTAATGAACAATGTCTATTTGTACGACAATTTAAACTAATTTTTATGGCGACTTTTAAATAACATTTCATTTCTCTGGTTCAATAACTAGCTTCTATTTTTGTAATGAAGTATTTTCATTTTTTCCCCTAGGCATAGTTTGCATCTGTTTCCGAAGCTGATAGGAGTTTGTGAGTCACTGATGATGTTCCATCTTTCAACTTCCAGAAATGATTTGCGATATCTGTTTGGTGTTTTAAGAAAGTCTCGGAGAATGAATGTTTGCGATTGTAGAACATGTTTATTATTCCCCGCAGTAATTCCGATGTATACTTTTATTCATCATTATTATTCTCTTTTGGGAAGGTTTTTCTGGTATACAACATTTTCAGATTTACATATACATTCAAAATGGGCTTGATATTTAATTGATTGGTGTTATTATAAAATTTATATATAAAATTTTTATTGTGTACATCAATAATATTATAAAGATTGTTCATGCAGGAATAAATGATTTTTAATTTTTTTTTTTAATTTTATGTAGCGGGTTTTTCGGATTAAAATGTCTATCGATCAATTTTAGAAAGCGTTTACCAATATTTATTTTAGATACTTGGCAGAAAGGGCGGGGTTAAACCATACTATATTTCTTTTTCTGTTTTGGGGTTTATTATTTAATTATCTATTCTTGACCCATAGTAAGAGATTTGTTTTGTTTAAAGCCACTTTCTAGCTCTTTATTACAAGTTATTATTGGGATGATTACAATTGAAATTAATCCACACATTTTCGAGTTTTTACAATTCGCATATCTTTGTATATATCATGTTGGAATTGGTTAAATGATTTTCTAAAGCTAATATTTTAATGAAGGTTAA
>OZ038489.1:9319917-9367417 GCA_964036315.1 Acanthosepion esculentum | reverse complement strand
GGAGGAAGTTTTCGCCCAGTACCGCAAATTGCTACAAAACCAAATCGATAACATGAAAACTACAGTCATATTCTTAAAGGGCCCCGTCAGATTGAGATTTTCATCTTGATGTATGATGCCAGATCCATTCAGAAATATTTACATTCTCATCTGTATACAACAACTTCCTCTGATCAATATGGAAAAAAAAGCTTTGAGCGAGTGAAACCTGAGAGTTTTGAAAAGAAAATTATGCTACTCTCAAAATTTTGTCGACTTGATCCACAGAATCACAATTTAACAAAATGACGCATTTAAGTGGAAGATAAAATAAGGACATAATCCCGATTTTAACATCCCGCATCACTTCAAAGGAAAAGTTAGGAAGGAAAACCGCATCAGTTCGGAAACGAACAATAATATCTTCTGGATTTGAGGGACCCTTTTCTGAAAAATTTCAATCAAAAGCATGACTTGCTGCTCTGTCAATGAATGGTCAATGTTTCCTTGTAAAGAAACGGATAATTTTGCCATTATCATTTACAAGCAGTATTGTTTCAACAGCGTACTTTCCTTCTTTGCAATTAGAACACTCGATCTGTTGAGTTCATGTTTTAATATCAATTTTATTTCATGTAAATTTTCTTACATACCTGACATCCAAATACCAACTTCAAATATCTTCTTTTGCACCTCTTTGTCACTACTTGCAAATGATTTTCCTATATTATATCCCCACCCACCTGGAGTTTCTTTTCCTATTTATTTTTTTAGTCACCGTTATTTTCCGCGTTTGTCATGGCTGGAACGAGTCGTGTCCGTCAACAGCAGTTCCTGTTAGCCTACCTCTCGTTGGACAGGTCTGAAGCCCAAAATACATTATTGTGTCTGTAGAGTTCTTAGTTCTCAATAAATCGATTTGAGGAAATGTGTATCATGAATTTATCAAAAGAAGAAAAGGTATTGCCCTTTCCTTTCAGGTTATGTCCTTACTGCAGATTTCAGATTGATTGTTTTACTATTTTCCTTCCTTTATGTATCGGATACTTTTGTTTTGTAAAATAACAGGTCGGCAAATGCACCAACACTTATCTAGTTCTGGGGATGACGTTAAACTACATTCGCCAGCAAGGCCTCCGATCGGGAGACTGGAGGTTTTGACGAGCTTTATAGCACCTCAACGTCTGTTATTTCCAGGTACTCCCTGATCCGAAGTGGTAGTACATGTTAGGGACCCAGCTACGGGCAATTAGTGAACACCCGAACAAATCAATGAAAGTACAACATTTTTATTTAAGAAAAACAATCAACAATACATTTTTATATAAGAAAAAATATCAACAATACATTTTTATATAAGAAAAAAATATCAACAATACATTTTTATATAAGAAAAAAATATCAACAATACATTTTTATATAAGAAAAATTATCAACAATACATTTTATAGCAAAATGACCAACAGTACATTTTATCTGTAGCTGGAGGCATACAATTGCGTTCAAAAATATATTTCGTTGAAGCTATAAAATTGTGTTAAAATATTTAGATTTAGCCATTAAATAACCCATAGAGATGTTTGTATGCCGCTAGAAACATCCAATCAATCAATCTGCACTTTTCGATATTTCTGGTTAGGTTTAATGTGGTTTTAATCCTGGTGTTCAATCGGTCTGTCTGTTTCTGGTTCTATAAAATTCATCTCATTGAATATATATATACATATTTCCAATATGCTAAATCTAGTGCCACTCTCATTATCATCCTTTATAAGACGTTTGTCTATATCTAAAATTTATATATCTATTATTCGTTTGTGCTTTGTATACTGCTGCCACATCTAGGAGGCATCCGTTTATCTCGTGAGATAAATTTTAGCATCCTGTTTGGTCAAAATTCAAGTTTTGACGGTAAAACTGGAGTGATCTCTCCAGATCGTGTGCCGGAACGATGGTATGTCCGCAGTCTCGATTACATGTGACCCTCTCGATGGTACCGACTTGAATGAAAATAATACTGGGTATTACCTTTTGTGCCGGCTTAGCTGCAGCAGTTGCCGGTGTCATTTTCTTGACCCACTCCGGATTTCCTGGAGAGATTTACTTTCATACCGTTTTACGAGTTTGTATAAATGGTCCCAATGTATAGTAGAGGTTTAAAATCGGGCTGTTGCTTCTCGTGGGTGAACTGCCTTCTCAGGCTGTCAAACTCCATCTAAACGCCCGCCTTTCACTGTCCACACAAGTTATATTCTGGCAAATCCCTTCTTATTTCATTGATAGCAAGGAATTTGACCTTTGAACAGTTTCAAATGTCAATGTCTTTCCTTTGGGAAGTCCTGGGAGGATGTTTCCCTGACCTCTATAACCTTAATCAGTCCAAGTCTAGAGTAAACCATTATCTTTCATAAATAATCTACATTTTAATAGGAGTCGAGTTCAAACTCCTTCACGGCCTTTTGAACAGGAGTATAGGTTTATCCCTTGTTTCCTGTTTAAAACACTTTCTGTTCCGTCTAAAGTCTATTGCAACTATATACGTCCCACTAAACTACGAAATTTTATTCACCATTTATTTCTTATTTATTTACTTATTTATTTATATTTTCTTCAATAGGAGTAGATAGGTTCGACTGTCGCCCGTTTCACACTCCTCCATTGCCTTTTAAAGAGTAGTATAGATTTATTCCTTTTTTTCTTTTTAGGATTGGTCTTATGGTTCCTTCTAAAGTCTTTTCATTCTCTTTCACTCCCAGTAACACCTTGCGTCTTAGTGGTATTATCGCCTTCATTTGGGCGAATTGATTAAAAATATCCTTATATCCTGCACATTCCTCTTACGTTCATACAAAGAGCTTATTTAGTGACCTTTTAACTTTAGTGGCACGTTGACCTTGCATTCGCCGAATACTTAGTGAATAAAGAAATATAACCACTAGACAAACCTTAATGATAGCAAGATTGGATTTCTTGCATCTACTGACCTGTCATTAGATCGGTGTCTCATAAAATATATAAGATTGCAAGAAGAGTAGGAAATCGATGTGCACAAATTCATGCATCTCGATGAGTTTTTGAAGGCGCTTATTATTGCGTGCAAGCCGATCACTCGGCCATGTAACATTAATTTCCGATGTGCTCACTTTGAGCGAAAATAGAGTACAGACCATTCGTCAGATGTTTCTAGAATTCTCCACAAATTCTGGTCAACTTTCGACCAATGATACGTTGCATTATGCTTCTGGGTCGTTGGCATAGATAGAATCCATGAATAGGTACAAATGGTCTCAAAGTATTGCAACATAGAAATCACCCGTAGTCATGAAACGTACACCCACTGCAAGGCATTATGGAATCACCAACAGGCCTATGGTGACTTTTTAACAATTAGGGTCAATGGCCTCATGGGGTTTGGGCCGAACACACAACAACACGAACCGTCAGTTATCGAACCGTGTCACACGTTACCAGTGATCCAGAATGTTACCATCGAAATATCCAGGCCAAGTGAGGAGCTGCATCCTGTGTTGCGGTGTTAAGAGGCACTTCTTCATTGATATTTTGTTCCCATATTTCATACACTGATCTACGGTATATATCTATGGCAACAATTACATTGAATAGTGATTTCAGCCAGATGTTTCTGGTCACGATCTCTAAGCAGGTCAGTGTGCAATTGTTCCAATCTTTCGGTTTTCACTGATTTTTTTACTTCTTCTCTTCCTCGTTTGCTGAGATTGGGGACTGTGGTCAAGTATTAGTTTTAATTCAGAATGGTTAATCTCCTATACTAGTTTCGAAGTACGGCTAGAGAGCATAGCCTACCTTGTTATTTAACCCTTACTTATAGAGAAAAATGGATTCATACCTGTTCTTAGGATATTTGCGAGTAAGAAATTGTAATAGAATCAACTGCAATTCGAACTTGGTTCTCCAATTTGTTATTCCGAACACATCTTATTCGTAATCCTAGCATTTATTTTGTCTACAGCGACGATGTGGAAACAATTCAAAATGTAATATATAAAAAGAAGGTGAGAAATTTGTGTACGCATTTTACTAGATCTCAATGTTGTCTGCTCACTGGCGGGTTCGTGACAATTGGCACGTTCATAGAATTATTCGACAAGTCGTATCTCGGTCGAGCAGAGCTGGCCAAACACCTGTTTAGATAGGGATTCTAATTGAAAGATCAAACACACGAATGAAATTAGTTTATATCTTTAGACATAACAGACGTGAGAATTGATAATTAAGCATTTACGATGCAAGGAGACAAATTAAGATTTTAGAAGTTAATTGCAAGAGAATGTCCACGTGATATCCTTGATAAAGGATTGATATTTGGATTAATCGGCAATGAGTCTATTATTAGTTTTATATTGTTCAATAGTCATATGGATGTAAAATAATTTAATGGGTAATAAAGAAGTGTCCGGCTTCCTTGCTTGCATCGAATCCAGATGGCGAAAATATGATTTCATGTTTACGTTAGGACGCCGATCGTTGGGCCCAGACAAATCTATCTATCTATCTATCTATCTCTCTCTCTCTCTCTCTCTCTCTCTCTCTCTCTCTATATATATATATATATATATATATATATATATATATATATATATATATATATATATATATATATGTACGAGGGTGGATTGTAAAGTTATGGGTTTTACCAACTCTCCAGAATCTCACCATATGGATAAACTTCAGATGTTTTGCAAAACCCATTTTTGATTGAGCTAAGACACATTTCAGAAAACACTTACACACACACACACACACACACACACACACACACACACACACACACACACACACACACACACACACGCCTGCACACACACACACACACATATATATATATACATACATATATATATATATATATATACACACATATATATATAAAAATACGGACATATATATATAGACACATATATATATATGTAAATACACACATGCACACGCTCGCATACACACATTGGCCTTTTTCTCCATATGCCTGCTTCTGTCCTGTCGTCCTTCCAATCTCGTTTGGTGGTGAATATATTTCCTATTGTTTTAGTGTTGGTTTTGATTAATTTTAAGTCAAGTTTGGACACGTTATTTTCAATGGCCTTTGTCATGGTGTTGGTAGATAGGATTATCTGCCTGCATTTATATGATTGAGAAAATTCAAGATCATAATATTATCATTGAGACACAAAAATATGGCCTAGCAATGGTCCCACCACTCGGCGGAATACTGGCACGTCTCTTCCTATAATTTTCAGAATCTGGTCTCAATTTATTCTGCCAACAGAGAGGCACGATATTTCCGATAAATGGCTGAATTATGTTATTAATATCCCCACATGCCAGGCTATTACCAGAATTATTATTTGTTGTTAATGTTCGGTAGACTATACTTTATTGTTGTGATGGGAGGAAAAGTATATAAGACCGTTATTATTTGTTGTTAATGTTCCATAGACCTCTGTGTACGTGTTAAGATGAGGTCAAAATATGATTAAGTGTTGTTTGTTCCTGTTTCGTAACTGAAATCAATTCTCTGTTCTATCTACTTTAAACTATCAATAATTCTGGTAGTAGCCTGGAACGTGGGTATATTAATAACATAATCCATCCATTTATCGAAAATATGTTGCCTCTGTGTTGGGAGAATACGTTGAATGAGATCGGATTCTGAAAATTATAGGAAGAGATATGCCAGTATTCCGCCGAGTGGTGAGACTATTCTTACTATTTTTTGTGTTCTACATGGGATGACGTTATCTACGCTGGTATATGTCTACATTTTAGCTTTCAAAATACTGATATGTATGGGATTGCATTAGGCATGTGTACTCTCTGTAATATTGATATAATAATAAGCAAATATTGAAGTTTATATATAGATAGAGTCAAAATAATTTCTGGGTACCATATATATATGGGTTTTAAGCTCTTATACAGAGAAACATCTAGGTTAATTTTGTATTTTTGGACGTTGGGCTTTAATCTTTCATATGTAGATTCATATAATTAATACAATTTTTAGGGACGGTGGCCGTTAAACTGCTATATATAGAAACACATAATTAATAATATATTTTTGTGGCGGTGGGCTGTAATCCGCCATATGTAGAAACGTATAATTTATACTATATTTTTGTAGTTGGTCATTAATCTGTTATACGTAGTCACCTCAAATTAATGATATAATTTGATGGAATCCGGCTTCAGTCTGTTATACCTAGAATATACCTAGAAGACGGACATCCATGAATACGAATGGTCAGCCATTAGCTTTATATATATATATATATATATATATATATATATATATATATAATGAACATTGAAGTCAACACTCAGATAAATAAACAAGCTTCTCCCGCCAAAATAAACGCCAGAATGGTTTACCCACAATGCACCACTGTCCCATATATATAAATAGTCGAGAGTAAATCTATCATTCGCGGCCTGACGATTGTTGACTTCAATATTCACGTTTATATGTGTAAATATAAGGTCTATCTCTGATATTGAGTACTTTATCCCATAAATATAGCACACCTTAAAACTATATTTCTTCATATATATATATATATATATATATATATATATATATATATATATATATATATTAAACAACAAAATCCATAATTACAGCATATGGGGGGTATAGATCTGTTTCAACCGACAAAACTCCCTCAGTCTTATTCAACACCGGTATATAAATTTTATTTTTGTGCTGGAATTAGAAATTGAAATTTTCAACTGTTGAGAAAAGTTAAATTTCTCATTCCGAAAGGAACACAGCTTATACACCGGGGTTGAATAAGACTGACGGAGTTTTGATTGCTGAAATAGACCTATAGCACCTATATGAGGTAATTTTGGATTTTGTTGTGTAATTTATATGCTCTGTAATAATAAATACATTTTTGTGGATCAGTTTTAATATTTTATATTGCTAGGATGCATTTTGATTATATACCAACCGATTTATTATCTCTAATGTATATATATATATATATATATATATATATATATATATATAGTCGGATAATGGGTCAGTCATATCGACAGTTTAAGCCAGACACCTAACATTGCCTCTCTGCTAGTAACAATATCATTTGTTTTGTAGCTGGGGGTCTCTGAATTGACGTGAGAGTAAATGAAAAACTAATATTAGACTGCAGTCAAAGCCAAACAATGCGACGATGTCACTGAATGTGACAGATGGAGAGGAGCAGTGCGAAGAGGGATGGGCAGTGTGAGTTATGGACTGTCAAAAGTGACAAGGGTTAGGTGATATGGTTGGTTTGGTTTCTACGGCCAGTGCTTGACTGGATTGATTTGCAAGGCAAAGACACTTACTTTTAAAATTTCATAAATGTGACTACAACATATATGCACGCACACACAAACGTATACACACACACACGCACACACGCACACACGCACACACACACAAACACACACACACACACACACATATATATATATATATATATATATATATATATATACGACTAGCAGCATGGCGCGGCGTTGCCCGTGCTTGATTCAAAAATCGTACGATTCTTACAGCAATCGCTATCACTTGACTAAAAATATTTTTGCCCTTCCTTGCCTTTAAAGGAGTGCCCATTGCCGTGCTGATGTTGCTACACGCCTTACTTCTTGCCTATCTCACACTGATAATTTTTTCTAAGCTCTATACTAAACATTAAATCTGTTACGAAAAAAGAACTAAACAAAATGAACACAAAACGATCAGTTTTAAAAAAGGACTCGTAACTGGAAACCGAATAAAAAGAATGTTAACAACAAATATATTTTCACACCCAACCCAGTTCTGCGGAATCAGAATCAACGTTGAGTTTAAGCAAGCGAATGAGCCAATTAGAGTAAAGTGCCATGCAGATTTAAATTTTTCCCACTTGTGACGAATAAAAGCTATCGATTTTTTTGCATGCTAGCATGCTAGTTAACATTCGTGTCAGTTAGTTGTTGGCTCTCACGCTGGCCAATAGAATCTTCCTGCCTATTCGTGGCAACCAGCGATAGGCTCTCACTCTGGCCAGTAGAAAATGGCCGCAAACTACATGAAAACTGCCGTAGAAGCATGAAAAAATCGATTATTTCCACTATCGATGGGAGTTGGGAAATGCAACGTCGGCTTTGCCTTCCGGATAACTTGGAACATGTGAATGTAAATTTTGGTGCAAATACGTCGAAAATTACGGTCGTGCATTCGTTACACACCCACACATACACACCTTGTCTTTTATTGATAGATATAGAAATATAGTTTTAAGGTATTTATGGGCAAAGGTTCTCTATATCACTTAGAAAGTAAATATAAAAGTGGGTTGCACTCAGATCAGGACAGAACGGCAACTGTTTCTTTGATGTTTGAGCGCAGGACAGGTAGAAATTAAGTTTTATATATATATATATATATATATATATATATATATATATATATATATATATATATATATATATCAGGTCATCCCATAAGTTCTGTACGAACTTTGAATTTTGAAACAAGTGACCAAATGTTACATTTAATTACAGATTCAATCAACAATGTATTTTCCCTGATTATCTATGACTTCTTTTCATCTATTAACAAGCTTACTAATTTCATTACTGTAAAATTCTTTTGGCTTTGATTCGAAGAACTCACAAATGTCAGTTTTAACCTCTTCCTGTGTTACAAAAATTGTTTCTTCCAAATGATTCTGTAAGCTACGAAACAAATGGTAGTCTGAACGGGCAAGGTCGGGAGAATAAGGTGGATGAGGAATTTTCTCCCAACCAAGTTCTTCGATCTTTTGTGACGTGATTCTTGCTGTGTTTGGTCGCGCATTGTCCTGATGAAACATCACCCGTTTTCGATTCACTAGTGCAGGTCTTTTTTTCCTCAAAGCTTGGTTCAAACGCTCTAATTGCTGACAGTATATTTGAGCATTAATTGTTGCATTAGGTGGTAAGAATTCAAAGTGGATTATTCCTTGGCAATCCCACCAGATTGAGAGAAGAACCTTTTGCCCATGAAGTTCCTTTCTCGGCTGTGGCTGGGGTCCTTCCCCTTTACCAAGTCACTGTCTACGACGCTTAACATTTCGATAAAAGATCCATTCTTCGTCGCCAGTCACAAGTCTATCCAAAAAAGATGAAACAAGTTGGCGAGAATGGAGAAAAGAGCAGATGTCAACTCGGGATTTGAGGTTGTTTTCAGACAATTCATGAGGCACACATTTTCCAAGTTTAGGAACTTTTCTATGTTGTTGAAGATGACGATGGACAGTTGTATGGTTTGAACTGACAACCACTGCCAATTCCTCAACTGATAAAGCAGGATTTTCTTCAAGGGCTGCTTCAAGAAGCTTTTCATCAAACTCAACTGGACGTTCGTTTCGATCTTCATCTTCAAGGGTCAAATCTCCACCTCTGAATTTTGCGAACCATCTTCTGCAAGTTCTTTTATTCACACATTCCTCTCCATAAACTGAGTGAATGTTTCTAGCCGGTTCGGCTGCTGAGTTTCCTTTCTTGAACTCATAAAGCATTATGTGCCTCAAATGATACTTGGGTACTTCCATGTTAGCAGGGTTTTAATCAAACAAAATTTAATTTTATTGTTCTCTGAAATAAAATTCGATCAGTTTAAATGCATCTAAACATAAAAATAATGTTCAGCTCCATTAGACATTATAAAATACTCTTTAAATTTCATTCATTTTAACAAAAAGTTAAAATTCGGACGAAACTTATGGGATGACATAATGATTAGACCGAATTTTATTTTTGTTTATGTGTTTCGATAAATAGTAAAATATAATTTCATATTGTTTCGTATTAAAAGGATATGGAAAAAAATAGAGATTTGTTTATTTTATGTTCATGTCAGATTCCATTTTATATTTGATCTATACTTGATCCTAATTCCCATATATATATATATATATACAAGCCCGTATCATCTTCGTTGAAATATTCACGATGTTTCGGCTGTTGTAGTGCCCGGTTTTCTTCAGGAGCTGTCTACATTTCTGAAATGAGGTACTGAAATTATTTACACTATTTATTTTTTTGGACTGTTCTTATCTTCGTTACAATATTCATGGCGTTTCTGTAGTTATACAAACTTACCATCGTCAGGATCTGTCTATATTACTGAGCTGAGGTCTTGTAATGTTTACTATTTAAATTGTTCGGACTCTTCTCCTCATCTTCCTTGCAATATTCACAACGTTTCGGTCGTTGTACACTCCAGGCTTCTTCAGGATCTGTCTGTATTTGAAATGAGGGATTGTAATTTTTTACACTTTTTACATTTTTTCGACTGTTCTCCCCCTCTTCGTAGCAGTATTCACGACATTTAGGCTGTTGCACGACCCTGCCTTCTTCAGGATCTGTGTATATTTCTGAGATGATGTATTGTAATTATTTACACGATATCATGGTTGCAAGTCCTTCATGTAATTGGAATTTCGAACTGAACCCTTTATTTCGTCCATCGGTGTAGATTGTTCTAGATCCACTGGACATACCTCTCCCGGATTTCTCAGTATCAGTTATGTCCCATTAACTCAACTCTCTATGTTTTGTTCACCTCAGCTGTAGACAGCTATTGAACTCACAACTCACTTGAAGAAGCTCCAAGCGTACAACAGCCAAAACGTCGTGAATAATGCAACGAAGATGAGGAGAAGAGTCCAAATAATGTAAATAGTGTAAATAATTATTGTTTTTATTAACATTATTATTAAGGTGATGAACGTTCATCCCGACACCCTCAAACACATTCGAATAAATATTTCTGGCCACTTACTGAAACTTATCACCAGATTTTTTGAAACCTTTGATGTATCCATGGTATCGCTGGATTCTGCTGAATCATCGGACTTGGTAGGACTGTTTATTCTATACAATCTCACAGTTCACAATGAAATTAGTATTAATAATATAGGGATTTATAGAGACGATGGTTTGATGGTAGTGAATAATTTTACCGGTAGCAAAGTTGACAAGTTGAGGAAATGGATTCATAGAGTGTTTAAATCTTTACACCTCAAGGTTAAAATTAATTCTAATATAAAGCAAGTAGACTTCTTAGATGTAACCTTAAACTTACACTTAATTAATTTACACCCCTTCTTAAAGAATAATGCTAACCCCATTGATATAAACCCTAATTCCAATCACCAAACGCCAGTTATTAAACATATTTCATCATCTGTTGAACGCCGTATAAACAAGCACTCTTCCAGCAAGGATATATTCGATAAACACAAAATTATCTATAACAAAATCCTTAGCGACAGTGGTTACAGATCTTCCGAAATTAAATATAGAGAAAACTGTAGTTATTCTAAAAAAACAATAGAGGAACGAGAATAATTTGGTATACACCCCCGCTTCAACAAGTTAGTCCGTACCAAATTAGGGCACAAATTCTTAAATTTAATTAACAAGCACTTCCCTAAAGAAAGTAAATTAAGCCAGATCTTCAACCGCAATACGTTAAAAATTAACTACAGCTGTTCATGAAACCTAGATACAATTATTAAATCACATAACAATAGAGTACTGAAACTACATAGTGATAATAAACGAAACCTAAATACAAGTTCTAATACACCCCAAGAAAAAAGACTCTGCAACTGTAGAATCCCCGATCCACGTCCATTATTAAACAGATGCTTAACCAAATCCATAGTGTATATGGCCCATATCTCATCAAATGAGAACCCCGGAGATATTAAGCTGTATGTGGGGTCTACTAGCAGACCTTTTAAGGATAGGTATTACAACCACTTGAACTCCTTTACAAATACAGCCAAACGAAATATGACATCACTTTCGAAATATTTTTGGAAACTCAAGGAAGAAGGAAAAACACCTAAAGTTAAACGGAAAATCCTAAAACAAGCCAGAACCTGCAATTCACTGAGCGAACCTTGCTTCTTATGTTTACAGGAGTAAATATGTATCATTGAACTCTTGAATAATACCCAATTATTAAACCAAAGATATGAGACTACCGTTTTCTGTAGACATACTAAGGATCTAACACTACAATCTTACTAAATTCTAAATTCCATAACTATAAACTTTTTATAATTACATATCACCTCCTTCGATGTAATCCCTATCCTCTTATGTACCTCTCCACTAATATAATTATGATCCTTAATTTTTTTTCTCCATATATATTACAGGTAATAATTTCATTTAAATTATTTTACATCCATGCTTATTCTACACACTCTACGATCCAGGAATATTCCAAAAAGTTGATTATAAAAGGTTATATTAGCATCCCTTATTTTTCATAGAGGAGATCACCACTCCTAAATTTTAATCCACAAAACACGTTTATTGATTACAAAATAAATAGTGATAACCCCAACATAAATAAATGCAATTCAACTTTAGTAATCCTATAGAAAAACCAAAAAATAACATTCCCAATTACTACTAAAGCACTGAAACCAAGTTGCATCTTTGTACTGAGTAAAATGGTTTTGTCTATAATAATTATGATAAAATTATAATAAATAAATAATTATCGCTCTACTATCTGTATCGAGCTCTTTTTTGAATTAACGCTGCGAACGTTGGAATTTATATATTACTTTCGTTTTCATCGCATCGGATATATATATATATATATATATATATATATATATATATATATATATATATATATATATATATATATATGAAGAAGACGAAATATGCTCTTAAGGTGTGCTATATTTATGGGATATTGTGCTCAATATCAGAGAAAGAGCGTGTGTAATTATAAAAGTAAACATTGAAGTCAACACTTATATATGTAAGTCAATATATATATATATATATATATATATATATATATATATATATGAATATATATTGATGGATTAGTTTTTTCGGGTTTATTAACCTTTGACATTTATTCACTGCTAAAACATCATACTATTTAACCCATGGAGATATTCATAAATTTCCAAAAAGTATTTATGTTTAAGTGAATGTAATGAACACGATTGGAATTCGATCTACACTTTCTGCTTTCTCATTTCGTGTCACGATCCGTTCGTATAACCGATATTCCCCAAATACCCATCCAGCTACTTACATAGCTCGATGATGCTTAACTTCAGTGATCTGACCTGGCTCTGCATTGCTTGTCTTAATTGAAGGGAAGATGTGAAGTGGTGAGGGGGCGTATCTCCTGTCAGGTTATTTCTGTTCTCGTCTTTTCAAGGGTTCGCTGGAAGGAGATGAAGGAGACTAAAAAAAAAACGAAAGAATTCCGTAACCTGAGGGTGAATCTCTATTCTGTCTGTAGTTTCTTTGACAGCGGCACTGGTAAACAGACACTGAAAATCTAACCAAGTATCGATGCCGTTCGTTGGTATATCAAGTAAAGTACGAGCAACAGTACTATTTCTTTAATCAAATTAAAATAAATATTATTATTTTAAATTAAGATGAATAAAAGAACATTTTGTATTAAAATAAAATTTACGTGAAATTAAAAGAAAGGCGAGTCAAGAAATTTATGAGTTTCTTTTTTCATCTCTTGAATAACTTCCTAATAAAGAAATAAAAGAATTTCGTTACCTGAGGGTTCTTTTCGAATATCTCTATGGTTTCGTTGGCAGGGATAGCGGTAAACAAATTAGATGGTCAATGTCTAACAAAGTTAGGACGCTGTCAGTAGGATGATTTGAGTGCAGCTTATTTTAAATTAAGATTTTTTAAAAGCATATCAGCCCAAGCAAGGCGCGAGAGCTACTAACACGCAAGAGGTTACAGAGATCAGAGCAATAGTAAAGAGGAGTGTCTGAAGAAAGGACGAGGAACAGGATCAAGGCATCAGATATCGATTGATATTACATTTGAATATTTGGAGATTATAGCTATGAGTGAAGCAAGTAAGAGGAAGTGAGTTCCACTGTCGAGAAGTGCGAGAGAAGAAGGTGTTGGAATAAAATAGTGGGTTACATTTAACCATTTCGACAGTGAAAGGGTGCGACCGAGATGCCAACCTAGTAGCACGCTTAAATTTATGCAGTTTGGGTACCAGTGAAAATAGCTCGCCAGAGCAGTTGCCATGACAATATTTGTAGAAACGAACAGGGGAAAGACAGAGCACGTCTGCAAGAAAGTGACTGTAAACGAGATGCTAGATCAGGACCTATCACATTGCATATCTTTCTCTGGATTTATTTTGGTGTAACAGACTATATATGGCCACAGCTAATGCAAGAACGAATAGATGAACATAAAACTATTTGAAAGTGAATAAAATAAACATTAATATGTCTTGATACCCTTTACCATATTTTAAGCACATATCTAAATACTAAAAGAATTATTTAAATATCTTGTATAAAATTGTTTTAGAATTCTATTGAGATAAAACTTATGTGATTCTAAAATTAAGATTTTGTTATTCGTTATTTCGCCATGATAAATGTATCGGCATTTAAATTGCATGATTCGATAGGATTTGAGAAGCAACAAGAAATATAAGAGGATTTTCGGAGGGTGCGGGGATACTGAAAATCCGGATAACGCTTTCTTAAATTTCCCATTAAATCCAAATATGAATTTGCAATGTTATCGATCCTAACCTGGCATCTCGGTTTCACTCACCATCCCACCGCCGTAACTTAGTTCACCTGTGCCTTTTCTATGAATAGTAATTGTTCTGATGAGATTCTTCTTTGGTAACTGGAATTCATGAATTTAATTTCAATACTAGTTTGGCAGTTAGGTTTCATCATTTTAATGTTGAAATTGCTAGATGTAACCGTAAGTTCTATGCAGATAGTTTCTTTTCTTGTGTTTCTCGCTTGTAGAACTTTCTTCTGATTTCTTGCTTTTCTATCAACTAGGTTTGGTTTGGTTGGTTTCGCTTTACGGCATACACAACACCAATGGGTTATTTAATGTCGACAACTTTTTTTTTCCTGGTAATATTTTGTTTTGTCAAAAATCTATATCTGGTAATATTTTTTTCTCAGAAATATATAGCTAGTAATATTATTTAAAAAAATGTATTGCTGGTAATATTTTTTTTCAAAAATATATTGCTGGTAATAGTTTTTCCCTTTCTTGAAAAATGCATTTCTGGTAATAATTGTTTTACAAAGTATTTCCTGTATTAAAACCTATTTTACACTTTCGTAACCCTCTTTACCTCAGTTTCGGGGTTAACTATTTGCCCATAGCTGGAACCCTAACAGGTGCTACCACCCCGGGTCAGGGTCGACCTGGGAACACTTGGAATTAAGAGGTGGTTCCACGCACCTCAAAACCTCCTGATCAGTGGCCTTACAGTTGGACGTAGTTTACTGTCTTACCCAGGACGGGGACGTGTAGTTTATCGTCATACATAGGAGGGCCTATCAATTAGGATCTTCAAAATTGTAAATAGAACTCAGCAGCAATATATCTACTCGAATCCTTTTCTTTTATTTTTTCTTTGGCTCTCAGTAACCGCTTGCGTCTTATTGGCTTGTTATCAAATTGCTATGGCTAAAATGATTAAAAAGAGAACAAAATTCACCCCCACACCACCTTGCGCTGGATTGATTCGTCCTTTACGGTTTATCAACCCTTTAAAGTCAGAAACTAGTTTAATTTTTGGGGAGAATAATGGTTTAGTGATAAAAGTATTACTAATTAACCCTTAGCTGGAGGAGAAGAGATGGATTCATACTTATCTCAATGGTATTTTCACATAAGTAAACACAACGAACTCGACTGAAATTGGAACTCGGCTCTACGATTAATAATTCCGAGGCATTATCCATTACTCCATCCATGTATCTATTCTTAAAGGACCAGGTATTCTCAAGCAGACATCCATTTTTGTAGTGACCAGGCTCGACGTTGCTTAACCTCGGTCATCGTACGGTGTTCGATGTATGAATGTAGAGTGAACGTAAGCTATGCGATGGATATTTCGGTGTGAAATCGCCGGTTAAGGTAATTTTCGCAAGGGTAAAATTTTATTTTGCAGCAAATAGACAAATTTTAAAAATAAATGGAAAATCATGGAAGCTATATTGGGGAAAATTTCGAGAGAAAAATATAAGTCGACTTCACGTTTATTCATATTTATTTTAGTGAATTTAATTCAAAATATTATGTGTCTCTATATTTCCTGTGATCACACAATCTAAAAACGTGTACTCTGCACAAATCGTTCACACAATTTGTTAATGATATTTGTCTTTTAGTTTTCTTCATATTTTCTGGTTGAAGTGCATTGTTTGTGATTTTCAGCAGCAGACGCAGCAAATCTGAAAAAAAAAAATCCTATTTAATTATACCCGAGAAATATGAAAAGAATGTAAACTGAGTGTTACAGAATATGTCAGCCAACCTAACATGGTAAACACTACCATTAGTTTCAACGACTTGTCCATAGAAATCTGACTGAAGGATATTCTTTGATTAAGTTTTAATATAAAACCGAAAACGTACGAAGACAGTACTCTTTTATCAATAGAGGAAGGAAGATACCTCTTCGCTCTCAGATTCTTTGGCGTGATGTGGTTTCAGCAAATCAAGTCAACCCATCAATTGATAGTGTGTAGTTGGCCGACCGGCTAAAATCTATTCTCTCTGTCTTCCTAACCCATTCTATTCCGCTAAGAAATTATTCCACAAAAACCAAAACGAATGAAAAGACAGATAAAGATAACAATCCCCTTCTATGTCAGCGAATTTTGTGCAATCCCCCTACAGTTGAAGAGAAAACTAGAGACTGCAAGAATTTGGTTGTGCAGAAGGATGTTGAGAATTACATAGGCGGTACGAGTAATCAACAAGAGTATATTGAAGAAACTAATCAAATAAGGAATAGTTATAGTAAGAATCAAAAAGAGGCAACCGAAGATTCTTGGATTCATAATGCGGAAAGAGCGCTCGGAGAATTTAACACTCACAGGATACATCAAAGCGGCGGGACAAGTCACGAGCTTTTGTTAACGGATGGCGGAACGTGGGTTAGGAGGAAGAAAAGCTGCAAAAGAAGTTGTGGAGAGACATGCTAGGAAATTGTGGGAAGCCATGCTCGCCTATATCCTGTAGATGCACGACACATAGAAGAAAGAAAGAAAGTGAAAAATCAGTTCGTCGTTCGGTTTCTGATGCAGCTTTCGAGGAACTACTGATATCCAATGGTTAGCGACGACACATAACGTAACATGACACACGTAAAAATCAACGTCGAAGTTAGTTTTAGTGTTTTAAATTGTGGAACATTCAAATAATAAAAAAAGTGAATCACTTTTATAAAATGGCTGACATTTTTCTGCAACGTTTGAATGACATGTAATCGAAATAATAAATTTTTCCTTAAAATAGATTTCAGGTTGAAGAAAGAAATCTATTTACGCATATGTTTCTTCGGTCATTTTAGAAAGTTTCTTTGAAAGCATATAAAAAATCTAGAACTTATGGACACATATATCGTCGTCTACCGATGAAAAAAAACTAATTTTCCCGGTCAATGCATTTAATTCCGTCGTGAAAATTAATCTCTCAGATCAAACATATCAAAATTCAGCTATGTGATAGGTATCGCATCTCTTGATCCAACTTTATACGAGTACTATCCAAAACAGTTTTCTTTCAATGCACTCGAGACATTTTAAAATCTAAACGTCTTATTTACGAGCTAAAGTTGTTAACACTATAATCAGTAAACATAATAAAGTAGCTGATATAGAGAAAATATGCTAATGACCTCAAAACATATAACACATCGGCAACCAATTCATGAAGCAAATTAATTGAAACAAAACAAATAATTCCGCTAGTCTATAATACCTTTATTTCCTCACTGGTAAAGCTTGCCAGTGTGTTCGTAATTTTCCAATTAAACATGGTTCAGTGCACATGTTAGTAATTCGTATGTCCATTCCACAAAGTCATTCCTTGAAGATTGACCACAAATTCTCGATTGGATTAAAATCAGGAGAGTTTCTAGGCCAGTCTACAGTACTTTGATTTACTCACTGGTAAGGCTTCCATTCATGCAGCGTTACAATTTTCGTACGCTTTTCGAGACAATAGTGTCTGGGCGTGATAAAAATCTGATGCAATCACGGATGACGCAATATTTTTTCAAGGCCAAACAAATTTCACTGCAAATAGCCTCATCTGAGGTGAAATAGAAATTGATTACGCCCTGTCACTACAGCGGGTCTAAAACTGACCGTACGGTGAAACTAAGCGGCTGTTTCAATTAATTTGCACAAGGGTGTAAGACGAAAAGTAAGGGCTGTTCTTTGGTAATTCCAATACTAGAAGCACAGTAGAATCAACACTAATGTATCAGAAGTCCAAATATATTCTTCTGCATCATCTGATTCCTTCTCAATATTACACCAGAGTCTCTCAAATTGCAATTCCTTACTTCCATTAATTATAACACTTGTAAAAGTAGTATCTCAAAAAGTATTGCAAAACAAACAAAAGTCTATGGTATAAGCATCAAATAGACTTATACATTTGTAAAAGTACTTATATTTCAGTTTTGGATACATTCATACTAAAATAGGAATAGTAATATTAGAAATATTAGAAGGAAATATTCGGTATTCATTGAGTGACGGTAGCTATGGCCACTCGGCGAGTGTTACGGTCGGGTGAAATTTATAAAATGTTTCTTTTAAAACAATATTTCAGGAAAATAGTTCTCTCACGTTCACTGTTATCGCCCTTTGTAGTATTGATGCGAGTTTGCTTTTTAACCTTTTTGTCTGAAGTCATGTCGAATGTCAGCATCTTAATGATGTCATGATTTTCACATCGAATGACATGTTACACCCATTACAGATGCTGATGCTGTTGAAATCATCAAGGTGTGTGGCTTCTGTTATTAAGGTTGGTCCTGGATAACACCTACAGCGTTCATTCCCTCTAAACCGTTTTAACCATTGATTTAAGAAATCGTATACAGATGTCAGTTTAGACATTTTTGAACAATTCATGCGCCATGCATTAAAGCCATATGGATGTCTCGTTCTGACGATGCAATTTAAGAACATAGCACAACATATTCGATGTTCAAGTTTCATATCTTCTGTAGTAAATTTGTTATAACTGAGCCATACAAGGATGACTTTCGTATTTAATAATTTTATATCCAGAGTTTTTATGATGGATTTAGTGTAGGTGGTAATATTTGGTTTCATTTCAATTCTAGATCAGTTCCTTGTTTGGAAGAGTTTATTGTGGGTCATATGTCATTTCAATTCCAGATCAGTTCCTTGTTTGGAAGAGATTATTGTGGGTCATATGTCATTTCAATTCCAGATCAGTTCCTTGTTTGGAAGAGTTTATTGTGGGTCATATGTCATTTCAATTCCAGATCAGTTCCTTGTTTGGAAGAGTTTATTGTGGGTCATATGTCATTTCAATTCCAGATCAGTTCCTTGTTTGGAAGAGTTTATTGTGGGTCATATTTCTTGGAATACTTGGTAGAGGATGTTGATCTTTTGATCAAGGTAATTCTTAACCAAACTATCTATCATCGACATAGGGCCCGCATCCGCCTCGAGTTATAGTGAACTTTAACCTTTACATGTTAGCGAAAGAAGGTGGTGCGTGAACGATGTTGCACTTGTCTTAATCAGTGGACAAATTTCTGTGCACAAGCCTGAATCTTTTAACATGTTATGAATTTTATCAACCATTTTCCAAATACAAAGAAAGAAAGACATTTTACTAGTTGGTTAGCCGTCATTGTTCAAGACGTTATGTCCGTGTGGGTCGTCTTTGCGTAGAATTATCAAACGATTCCAAAGAAATAAATATTATTTCCACTTTGGTCAGACATTTATGACCATGATGCCAAAGAACAGTTTCGTTTGTCTTTAATAATAATAATAATAATAATAATAATAATAATAATAAATAATAATAATAATAATAATAATAATAAATAATAATAATAATAATAATGAAAATGTATTCAGTAATAAAGGAAGCCAATAGTTTCAAAATAGAGTTTCAAATTGGTGATGAAATGTAAGTAAAGCATAACACATCGACTGAAGCTGCAAAATACTTAAAAAAGAAAGCAAAAGCAAAAGCAAATGCAACCGACCAGATACAGAAACGATGGCAAGATAACACGCTTCACGGTCAATACTCTGACCGGACCATGTAGAAAAACCCCGTAACCATCAGCGTCTACGTAGCACAGGGTTAAAAGGCGAAACGGAAGGTTTTATTCTTGCTGCACAGGATCAATGCTTGCTTACTAGAAATTACCAAGTACGCATACTGAAAGATTTAGTTAGCCAAAAATGCACATTTTGCGATAAATATCCACAAACAATTGAGCATCTTGTAATAGGTTGCGCGGTATAGCCACCCACTGAATATAAAACACAGAGTGGACCAATATCTCCAATGGGAATCTCAAACTTTTACGGAAAGGAAATTGCAAAAAATTGGTATGAACACCACATAAACTCGTTTCCGAAGACACGACCTGTAACAATTTTATGGGACTTCATAATAAACACAGACAGAACAATCAAAGCTAATCGCCCTGACATCGTGATTAGAGACCGAAAAGATCTTCAAAAAATATCAAAATACAAGGACCTTGAAATCTAAATCTAAAAAATGAGGACATTAACAAAACCAGTTGTAGATGTAACCATCGGAGTGAATGGAAAATATTTCGCTGGTAGCCTATGCCTTAAAGAAACACAAAAAATAGTACTCACAAGTACAGCCCACAACCTTACGAAGGAGCTTAACTATGTAAAATACGTGTGATATTTTTTCAAAACTGCTCAGAGGAAAATGTCATGGAACCAAAAAAAAAAAAAAAAAATAATAATAATAATAATAATGGTATTCTTATTGTTATGGCAGTCCCTGCAGGCTGCACTGTATCTTTGAAGATCTTCAAAAAGCTATCAAGGACCTTGAAATCGAAATCTCAAGAATGTGGCGCATGGGAACATCAACAATTCCTGTTGTAGTTGGAGCCCTAGGATTGGTGGGAAAAGACTCGAGTAGACTCATTGAAGAGATTCCTGGAAGCCTATGCCTTAAACAAAAACAAAAAATGTTCTCACAAGTACAGCCCGCACCTTACGAAGGGCTTTATCTATGTGAAATGTGTGTTTTTTGTTTTGTTTTGTTTTAATTGCTCAGTGGAAAATATCATGATGCCATTTCTTACCTTAGGTCTCTTGGCGGGACCCAGAAAGAAATTGGTATGCTCCAGGAATCAAAGGTAATAAAATAATAATAATAATACTAATAATAATAATACACTTCGATGCGGAAATGTACAATCGATCTATTCAAGTTTGTAATAGCAAGTATAAAAATTGAAATTAAATCTTTGAATAAAATAAATAAATGGATCTAATTACGAGATAAATGTTAAACACTGGCCGCGTTTTGTGAAAATGAAAAGATTGTTGAACATATAGTTTCCCATCGTCGTTTTTACGCCATTTGAGAGTCAGTTCAAGCGGACGCGGAGCCGGAGACGGGACTTTTACTGCCGAAGGCAAATGTTTATGGTTCTTAATTTTATTAAATATGAGAGTTTTTTTTCAAATTAATTCTTAACAAAGGAAAGGAAAATGTTTGGCAGGTTCAGAAAATCAGTGAGAAAGAAAAGAATGAAAAATTGAAGAAAGAGAAACAGAAGGAGAAAAGAAAATGACAATAATGGAAAGAAAGAAAGATATCGTTAAAAAACTGAAACGATTGAATATGACATCGACTTAAAGGAAAGGAGTAGGAAAAGAAAGATAAAAGGATTAGGATAAAGAAAAAGAAAGAGAAAATCCGAAGGGAAAAGAAGGAAAATTTTGGAAGAAAATAGAAGGAAATATGAAGAGTGAAAACGACGAAGAAAGGAAAGTGAGGAAGAAAAAACAAATGAAAATCGAGAGCAAACAAGTAAAAGAAAGAAGTAAAATATAGAAGAAAGTTAGAAAAGAAAGAATAAAAGAAAAAAAGGATATAAGATTAGGATAAGTGAAATAAAAGAAGAAAAGAAAGAAGAAAAGAAGAAAAGAAAGAAGAAAAGAAGAAAAGAAAGAAGAAAAGGTCATAGGATTAGGATAAGTGAAATAAAAGAAGAAAAGAAAGAAGAAAAGAAGAAAAGAAAGAAGAAAAGAAGAAAAGAAAGAAGAAAAGGTCATAGGATTAGGATAAGTGAAATAAAAGAAGAAAAGAAAGAAGAAAAGAAGAAAAGAAAGAAGAAAAGAAGAAAAGAAAGAAGAAAAGAAAGAAGAAAAGGTCATAGGATTAGGATAAGTGAAATAAAAGAAGAAAAGAAAGAAGAAAAGAAGAAAAGAAAGAAGAAAAGAAAAAAGAAAGAAGAAAAGAAAGAAGAAAAGAAAGAAGAAAAGAAAAGGTTATAGGATTAGGATAAGTGAAATAAAAGAAGAAAAGAAAGAATATAAACAAAGGAAGTAAAAACTAAGATCAAGAAGGAAAGAAAAAGGGAGTGAATAATCTCGAAATAGAACGAGAGAAAATTAATTTGAGACAAACAGATGAAATTGGAAGATCAAAATAAAAGAGAAAAACAGAAAAAAGATAAAAGGACTTAAGGTTTGAGAATGGAGGAGAAAAAATGAAAAGGCAAAAGGTAAAAGAAAAATGAAGTATTAAGAGAAGTGAAAGGACAAGTGCAATGTACGAACGAAAGGAAAAAGAAAAAGAACGAAAGAGAAGAAAACCTAAAAATGAAGGACTTTAGATAAATCCACGAAAGGTAGGATAGGAAGAAAATCGTGAAAAAGGAAGAAGAGAAAGTTTCGAAAAAAGAAAATAATTTGATGAAAAATAAGAAAAAAAGAACATGCAAAGAAAAAAAGAAGGACGAAAAATAGTGAAGATGGAAGAGATGAAGAAATGCAGTGGCCAAAAAGAAAGAAACGAAAGAAAGAAAGAGAGAATGAAATAACGAAATAAGGAAAGAAGGAAGAAAAGAAAGAAAGAAAGAAAAAAGAAAGAAAGAAAGAAGGAAAAAAGAAAGAAATGAAAAAGAAAGAAAGAAATAAAAGAGCAAATAAATAAATAAATAAAGAATGAAAGAAAGAAAGAAAAAGAATGAAAGAAAGGAAATCAGAGATAAATAAAAACAAAGAAAGCGAAGTATAAGCTACAATAGAAAAAAAAACAAGAAAAAATAGAAATGATGTTTAGAGAATAAAGAAAAAGAGATATAGGTTGTAGGTAAAAATAAATAAATAATTAAAGAAAGAAAAAAAGAAAGAGCGATGATAATAAAAGAAACAAAAGAAAAAAGGAAAGAAATAAAGAAAGAAATGATTTAGAGAAAAAGAAATCTTGACTAGTTTGAAAGTAACATATCCATATCGTAAATGAGGAAGAAAGGAGAAAGCAGTGGAGAAATAAAGAAAGAGAGACAGATGGGGGGAGGAGAGAAAGAAAGAAAGAAAGAAAAAATATATAGGAAAAGGAAAATGCTAGAAGGAAATATACAACGACGAAAGAATTATTTTCGGGTAGGCAAGAAGACAAGGGAAAATAACGGAAAAGTAAGTGATTCAATGAAAAAGCTCAAACGATGTATATTTTTAAAGAACAGAAGAAAGAAATCAAGAAGAAAAAATCTTATAGTAGGATTCCTACGAAGAGATGACGGACGGACGACAATTTATATAAACAAAAAATATAGATAGAAGTCAAGTTAAAATTGTAGAGATTACAGTAAAAAAATCGACACAAAGAAAAAACGATAATAAAATGATGAATATGTTTTTAATGATTAAAATACAAACATAGAAACAAAACAAAACAAGGGGTGTTTATCGTAACTAGACTCAATGAACCCAAGGAAAAACAATTTCAAATATTGACATTTCCAATAGGCAGGCTCTTTAAACAAGAAAACTGGTGCAAGCGAATCTTTTTTTTTTATTTATTTCATCTCAACATTGTTAAGAACCGAGAAAATATCCCAGAAAATAAGATTAGGATGTGTGAACGAAAGTCACATAATCGAGAAATCAAATAATTAAAAATAGAAAAAAGAAAATGATTTATGTAAAAAAAAAAAGAAGCAAGTTGATAAGTATATCCGTTAAGAACGACATAAAAATGAAATAAACTATGTAATGGATAAGAGACATTTTTTAAAAAATACTTAAGAAAAACTTGTAAAACGAACAAAGTATGTGAATTTCCATAATTTCGTCTTCGTACGAACGGAATACTAAAGGAAATGCCCAAAGGTATCAACTCTTGAAAGCGTGACATTTTTCTCAAAAGAACGGAGGAAAAAAGTCGGTAGCGAAAATAAAGCCAAGGGCTAAAATTTTGTCTGTAGAAAATGTCTGCCAGCCTCACTATTTGTATTATTTTTTATTTTATAATCTGCGTGTTGTTTTCATCGTTTTCAATATGCAGGCTTCTTATAATGTTTGTGGTAGAAATGGTGTTTTTCGTTGTAGCAGCGACGAAAGGAACCTTTAAACAAATCTGAATTCTACAAAGCGTTAACTCTTGCAAACATCGATAATATAATTCTGTGTTGTTTTTAATATTTTTTTCATGAAAATAATTTTCTCAAGTCTAGTAGCTGTAATCACTCTTTTCAGTACTGATGGGGGTTTCCTTCCTAACCTTTTATTTGAAGTGGTGTCGAAAATTAACATTATGATTTTGGCGTTATTTCCTCTGCGAGTAACATCTGCTATACATCTTACTTGCTGATGCTGTTGGTAGTCATGTGATGGGGTTTTACTTATTTGGTACAATTCTTTGTTTGTCTGAAGCGCCAGTTCACAATGTTCAAATAAGGATGGTCTTTGCTAAATTCGCAGGCTTCACTCGCACAAAGCGTTTTCTTATAATTTGTCTGCATTTCTGGGATGAGGAGATCATTATTTACTCTATTTGTATTCGGAGTGTTTTTTCATCGTCCTTATTGTTATCATATCGTTACGATCCTTGTAACCCTGGCCTTCCTCAAGTGTATATCGATCCGGAAGACGTACAGGGAATTCTGAACTGAGACCGTTATTTAATCAACCGGGTAGACTGACCTAGTTCCATTGCTCATGTCTAGGGATTTATCATCTTATATTCATGTAGTTCTGTTTCAAGAATGGCCAACCTGTGGCGCATGCGCCATAAGTGGCGCATTGGATGCTTACAAGTGGCGCATTGCATCCTTTTGATGAAAAGAAACTAAGCCACTTCTACTCATTCATTTCAGTGATTTTATATTTATTGCACGTCCTTTGCGAAAGTGCTAAAAGTTTGATTTCTGTTTGTCCCATTTCGTTTTGTTATAACTTTAAAATATGTCCATATTACAACACGTACTGAAAGGAAGTGAATGTTTGTGTGGCGCATTTAAATTAATCGTACAAAATATTGGCGCATGGAATCAAAAGGTTGGCCACCCCTGTGTTACGTTATTGGTCGACGGTTCCATTGATTCCAAGTACACACTGCCTGACCAAGGGATTGAACTCGCAATTACATTGTCAACTAATTCACAAATTAACGCTTTAATACACTTCGTTATAGTATTTTATTGTGTGAATTAATTAAAACTCCTGGTAATAATCAAAACTTACTGTAAAGATGTATCCAAGCAAAGGTCTTCGGAAGATGGATGGAAAATAAACAGACAAAATAACAATGCAAGTAAAATATTTTATGTTTAAAAAGTCAAAAATACAATTGCCTTCAATTTATAATATTTGAATTTTCGTAAATGGTGATGGGTTTCTGTAAATGCTAAACCGGCAATATCTCAACTTTTACCTTCTTTGGCTGAATATGATTAAAAAAAAAGAAGTACTTGAAACATTACACACAATTTTGGCAAGTTCCTTTATTAGCATCAACTGTGAATGTGATGACTTAAATCATAGGAAGGGAAAATCCCCGAAAGGCTTAACAGACTTTCCTTGTTTGTTATACTCAAAACTTATCTTTAAACGAAAGACTTTTGCCTAAATATTCTGTGTAAATATATCTACATATATGTGTGCGTGAGTGTGTGTGCACGCACGTGTGTGTGTATCTGTGTGTGTACGTGTATGAATAGGGATTATACATATATAATACAATTTGGAAATATTTTTACTTTGATATATTCATCCGGCGTGATCAGAAAAAAGAATTTTAGTTCACAAAAAATTAGCGTGATTCACATTCAGCCTCTGAAGGTTTTATTTTTTAACAGTATCGTGTTAAAAATCAGATTTCATATAATTGCAACTAAGAATCTGTTCATGGCTTACACACTCTCAGCTCATCCTCCCCTATATATATATATATATATATATATATATATATATATATATATATATATATATATATGAATAATATATATATGTATATATATATATATATATATATATATATATATATATATATATGAATAATATATATATATATATATATATATATATGAATAATATATATATATATATATATATATATATATATATGAATAATATATATATATATATATATATATATATATATATATATATATATATATATATATATATATATATAATATTATTTGATAATCCGTATGGATAATTCTAAGGAGAATATAAATCCAAACAGAGCTCAGTGTAAGAACAGAGCAAATAATAATGATGAAAGCGGAGACAATAGAAACCCATGGTAATATTTTATTTCCCAAACCGATTCTTCGGTTCAATAAATCAAGAAACATTCAAGGGCCCTAATAGCTTATGCTAACTTGCTCATGTGAAATCCTTGTAACTTTTACATAATCTTTTCAATTTTACCGATAATAATAATGAATATTTTATGCGTATTTAATATCTTTTCTCATGTGCGTATATCAAAATTCGGTTTGGCTAATGTTGTTGTGTGTGGCTAAATTGGCCAAAATTTATCTTGTGCTGTCCCAAGATTTTGCCTCAAATGAGTTTTCGTCTTGTCGATGTGAATGAGAAGCTATGTTTTAATAAGTAGATTGCATCTTTATTCATCGAAAGTGTCGATAGTTTTTGAAAAACTAAATCAAATGCCACTTGGCACCGCAAGTCATGTTTTGTGTAAAAATATTTTTTTTCTTTATATATCGGTGTATTGGTTGGTTTACTGATGTTGAAAACTTAGAATTTTTCTTGATTTGGCTTATTTTAATGGAAAGAAGTTCGTATTCAAGGTTAGTCAAAGGAATGAGATCGCATATTTTCCTTGTTTCCAATGCATTTTTAAAGTATCTAAAGTCTGACTACTTTTCGCTTTCCGTAGAATTTATCAAAGAGTTTTCTGTGCTATGGCAGTTTTATCAATTAAAAAAAAATATTGCCTCTATATCGATTTTTTAAACTATTGTTTAGTCGTGTTACGTTTTTATTTTATTATTTAGGAAATATCTCCAATATATTTGTTTATAAGTTTGATAAAATTTTATTGTTGTTGGGTTCTTTGATTTTTATAATTAATGATTCTAGTGTTTGTTGTTTTGAATATTTTATTTTGTAAAGTATTTTTGTGTTCTTGAGATGCTCGGCGAAATGGGATTCAGTGAAACGACGATCAAATAATAGTATGTTAATCGACGCGATAATATAGCAATTGTGTAACCAAATCATGTTTTGTTTGCAGTATTATTATTATCATTATTATTATTATTATTATTATTATTATTATTATTATTATTTTTATTTCCTTTGATATCTGGCGTTTACACATTTCTTCCCGGGTCCCGCCCAGGGACCTAAGGTTAGAAATGGCATCATGACACTTTCAACTGCAAAAAAAAATAAAAAATAATTACATAGATAAAGCCCTTCGTAAAGTGTGGGCTGTACTTGTCAGAACAATTTTTTGTATCTCTTTGAGGCATGGACTTCCATGGATCCCTTCAATCAGCCTACTGGAATCTTTTCCAACCAGTCCAAGGGCTCCAACTACAACAGGGATTGTTGATGTTCCCATGTGCCACATTTTTGAGATTTCTATTTCAAGGTCCTTGTATTTTGACAGTTTTTCGAATATCTTCAAAGACACATTGCAGTCTGCTGGGACTGCCATATCAATAAGGAGGCACTTATTTTGTTTGTGTTCTTTAATAACAATGTCTGGGCGGTTGGCTTTGATTGTTCTGTCAGTGTGTATTGTGTAGTCCCTTAGAATTGTAACAGGTCCTTTCTCCGTAATCGGGTCAGGGTGGTGTTCGTACCAATTTCTTCCAGTTTCCTTCCCATAGGAGTTGCAAATTTTCCAGTGCAGATATTGGCCCACTCTGTCATGCCGGGTTTTATATTCAGTGGATGCCAATATCGTGCAACCTGATATAAGATGATCAATGGTTTCTGGATATTTGTCACAGAATCTTATCATTATTATTATTACTATTATCATTATTATCATTATTATTATTATTATTATTATTACATTCATTATTATTTCGTTTTTATACGCATTTCAGAATTTTTCAGTATGTGTGCCTGATAATTTCTAGTTAACAAGGATTGATTGTGTGCAGTATGAATAAAAGCTTCGGTTTCAGCTTTTAGCCCTGTGCTACGTAACCAACGAAAGGTACGGTGGTTTGTATATTACTATTATTACTATTATTATTATCAGTAGTATTAATAATATCATTATTATTTAAATATGTGCCGTAAAAAATTACGATAATGTATGTATATATATATATAAATATATATATACAGATAGATAGATAGATAGATAGATAGATAATATTAGTGGTCAATATATATATACATATATATATATATATATATATATATATATATATATATATATATATATATATAAATTTCCAAGAGGATAGAATCCAGGTGGAACTCAGTATATATATATATATATATATATATATATATATATATATATATATATATATATATATATATATATATATATATATATATATGTACATGCAGAGAGAGAGAGAGGGGGGAATGGGTAGGAAAAATGTACATGCATACACAAATACATGCACGTACGTAAGTATATTTATTAATATTATTATATTTTTTATAAATGCATTGCCCAAAGTTATGAACACAGAGTATATAAGTATATATTAGTGAATATACATAATATTCAAGGCAATAATATTACACAGAGTTTCATGTAATCTTCAGGTGTGGATTCACCAAGAATTCTTTCCTGAAGATTGCATTAAATGGATGAAAATCCGAGTAGTGTTATCGACGGTGGATATGATATATATTTACTAATATATATATATACATATATATATATCATATAATATATATAATAAGTATAAATTAAACAGTACATTTATTCACTTTCGACAACCGGACTGAATATCCGAGAAATCTTATTAGTGAAAAATAGGCCTCTCCTCCGGTCAGGATTTGAACTTACGTTCCCTTAGTCGTTATAGATCTGGCGTGCTTTGAAGTCTCGGTTACAAAGTATGTTGATATCCAAGCTAAGCTTTGTTTAGTCATCGCAGCACTAGGATGGTTTCCCAAGGGAAAAGTAGGTTCGAATCCTGACGGAGAAGGCATTTTTTTTATCTCATATGGTTTCTGGAATATTCAGGCCGGTACACAAAAATAAATAAATATACTGTTTAATAAATAAACGGGGGGTTTACTCAAATATGCGTGTCCAGAAAAAATAACTTTTAAGTAATAAAAATCTGCCGGATTAGTAACTAAAAATCCATTCATTTCTTTCTTCTCCGCCATATATATATATATATATATATATATATATATATATATATATATATATATATATATATATATATATATATATATATATATATATAAATATATATATGTGTATATATATATACACACACACACACACACATATATATATTAGGACTTCCTTATACTTTGTCCATTTCATAATATATATCCATTTTGTCCATTTCATATATATATATATATATATATATATATATATATATATATATATATATATATATATATATATTTAGAAATCCGTGGTAAGTAATCCAAGTTAATCCTAGTAATATAAAATATTAAAACTGATCCACAGAAGAGAGCTCAGTATATTATATTATTTTATCTAACACCTTGTTGTTGACAAGCCCGTTCTGAGAGAAATGGTTACATATCATATGGTGTATTGAATTTTATCTACTTGTATTATATATATATATATATATATATATATATATATATATATATATATATATATATATATATATATATATATATATATATATATCCTTTGTCCTTTTGTCTCATTCATCTTTCTCTCACTCTCTCTCTCTCTCGATATATATATATATATATATATATATATATATATATATATATATATATATATATATATATATCTTGTTATCTCGGGCTGTTCAGATCTATCTATTTTCGGGTTTACTTCTGAACCTGGTCTAAACTCTTCTGGCTAATCACGACATCTAACTATTTTTTCTTTCCGATTTTGCTGTCGATTGAACGGATTCCATTCTGACCTCTTTCTTCCTCTCCAACATCAATTTCCATTTTGGTTGCCTGTCCACTTGGCTAATATAATTCTGATTTACACACCGATGGTCGCCGTAAAAAACAAAACAGCTAGGCTGTACATTTTGACTTTATTTAGGAGCCCACACTCACGGTTCCGGCTGTTGTTTTAGCGTTAAATACCACATTGGCCTTTTGCCAGAAATAAGCCCTACCCACGCTGGAGAAGTGGATACGCAAACGGATTAATGTTTCTGGTTGTAAAAAGGGACGTGAAGATTTCTGTTTGTTCTTTATATTTTCTTGCATGGCTTTTAAACAAATCTTGTTTTTTTCTTTTTTCACGTGGGTTGGCGCTGGGGTGTTTCGTCAGGATTTGTACAGAGTTTATTACATTATCTCTGCAATCTTCTCCTTTTCAAATATATTTGAGAATCGATTGTCATTTTTTTCTGTTTATTTTTTTTTGTTGCTGTTAATAAAAACGTAAAAAAGAAACAAATACAATTCAAATTTTCATCTCCTGTCGCAAGAATTTACAAAGTTTAAAGTTGTTTGGCTCAAGGCCATAAGCTACTCATGGAAGGTTGAATTCATTAAAGAATTCAGGGTAAGTGAGAATGTCTGCACGTCATTCAATCCCGATTAGATTTGCGTCTACATTTACTATACATTTCCTAGTTTGGCATAAGGCCATAATTATAGTGTTCATTGTTGTGATTTGACGCAGCGAAGAAAGTAGATATCTTCATTAAAATTTGATGAAACTTGTTTCTTTGTATTAAATGATGGACAAAAATATTTCTTGTAATACTTTTTAGGTCAAGTTATAGTCATCGGCAAAATCTATAATAAAATAATATTCTTATCTTGATTTAGTGGGTTGCAAATGAAAATCATTATTGAGAACGGCTCGATAATGAAATTCCAGTTAGTCTTATCGAAGTTAATATCAAGAAGGAGTCTTTGTTTTAAACGAATTGATATGTGATGACGCTAATATGATACACCAACGTATATTTTTACACTCAATGTCCCAGCAGAGCATAAGAGTAGCCAGGTGCATCGGAAGGTTGATTTGGAATGTGGCATTCTAGTCATCACGCGCAGAACTGCGCTTTAGAGGAGGTCAGTGGCTGCTTTTGGCATGTTTTCTATCCATCTGCGTTTGCAATCTGCACATATTAGACAGCCATAAGAAAGTAAGATATATTAGCGCCAGACGCAAGAGTGAAAACAGAGAGTATTGTATATTCATCCGATAAGATTCACTAACTAAACTAAATCAAACAACATAACGCCAAGAAGCTGGGAGCAGGTGCTTTTATAGTTCCAACGTGATTAATCAGCAAATTATCACACCAACCACTTTTGAATTCAGTTGTTTTCCCTTAGATTCGTTTGAAACCAAGACGGAAGTGCCCAGTATACACTGCTATTTAACACCTAGCAGTGTGGGGCAGAGATGGGGTCATATCTTTCGCAGGGATATTTGCTCTGTTAAATGTAAGTAAATTGTTACGAAAGAGGAGAAACTCATTAGAAAGAAAGAAAAGAATATTTGTTACGGAATGCCAGTCTTTCATTATGGGAGTAAATGCTGAAAACTTTCATCTCGGATGAAGAAAACTACACCAAGAAACAGAAATATGGGTCTACAGAAAGATGCTGAGAAGACCACGTACTTAAAATGTCAGTAAATATTACTCAAATTGTGCGAACATTTACTACGAACTACATAGGACATGACATTGTGGAGAGCCATAATCATCCACGTTCTGAAGTGACACATTACAGAGAAGAAACATTTCTATGTTAGATGTTCACAGTACGACTGAAATTATATTCCTTTCTTTTAAGACATTTAAATGTTTATACATTCTTTTTATAAATACAAATATTTAAGTAAATGCTATGTTTATAATAAACAGAATTAAATAACATTTACCGGCCTGAATATCCGATAAATTTTCATAGAAAATATTCGTTTTCCGACAGGAATCGAACCTGTATCCTACACGGAACCGTCATTTAGCCTGACGTGCCTTTAACCGATTTGGCCACAGAAAGAGTGTTCGGTGAGCAAGGTCGAATTTACTGCCTTTAAACTTCAATCTTCCATGAAGCTCTCACATACATTCATATCTGTTCAAAGCGTATCCAAATTGAAACAAATGACGTCACACATTATGACAAAAGTCCGACAATTATTTTAAGACATTTTTATGCTTATACATTCTTTTTATAGATACAAATATTTAAGTAAATGCTCTGTTTTATAATAAACAGTATTAAATAACATTCATCGGCCTGAATATCCCAGAAATTTTCTTAGAAATTATTTGTTCTCCGACAGGAATCGAACCTGTATCCTACACGGAACCGTCATTTCGAATTGGGCCACAGAGGGGCGTTCGGTTAGCAAGGTCGATTTTACTGCTTTTAAACTATTTCTTTCTTTCTTGCTTTCTTTATTGATTCAAGGAGGAAACGGATATTTATTAACTTATATTTGTATGTCAGACATTCCAGGAATGTTTCATCTTGAAATAACTCTTTTTGTTAGAAATATGTAACGTTAAATATGTATTGGTGTGGTCACTTTGTTTATCATCAATTCACCCCAATCCAGACGGGGGTACGACTAGTATGCAGGGGGTTACCGAGAGTGAAAATGACAGAAAAAAACATTGGTATCAAGGGGATTGAGGAAATGATAACATATGAACAAGATTCAGGAATCAAGGAAACGGAAGGGAGTTCCAAATGCAGGAAGTGCAAGAAAGCAAAATGTTGGGGTAGAAGTGGCGGTTACATTTACTTAATTCAACAGTAAAATTGTCAGAACCAATATGCCAATCTAGTAAAATGCTTAAACACATATAGTTAGGGCACCAGGGGAAAAAGCTATTCAGAGCAGTAGCCATGAAATTATTTGTTGAAAAGACAGCCGGAAGACACGCCAATAGGTGAGAAAGTGACTGAAATCGAGATGCCGAGTCAGGATCGATTTTATTGCAGATCCTTCTTTGGATTTTGTCAAGAACCTGAGATAAATAGCAGGTGCACCAAACCAGATATGGCAACAGTATTCAATGAAAGGACGAATGGTAGATTTGTAAATGTTCAAGATGGATTCTGACGAGAAAAGCCTTTTGGCACAACACAGTGACCCAAAGTTCCTTGCAGTAGATGCATCTATTGATTCAATGTAGTCATTCCACTTCAACTCAGTTGAAAACGTGAGGCCAGAAAGACACAGTATGTTGCTCTCCACGAGTCTAACATCAGCCATGCTGATGGTGGACAGGAAGTTCCTCTGTGGTGGTTAAATCGGAGCAGTTTCGATTTGGAGGTATTCAAATTTACAAGCCATTTCTTGCCCCAATTAACCACAGATTAGTGGTCCATTTCAATAGTATCGGACATCTTAACTTTGTTGGCTTTGACGCATTTGCTCCTCAGCCAAGAGTAAAGGGACATATCATCTGTATAAATGCCTACTTGGGAACTGATGACATCAGGAAGATAATTAAAGACCATGAAACTGCATAGGACCCAAGATAGATCCTTGGTGAAACCTGTTTTCGTGTGAAAGGATATGGAAGCGATCTCCTTCAAAACGACCTTCATTTAATGATTTGATTGGAACGATTGTATTGAATCAAACGTCTAGTAATACCGTTGCCCTCTGGCTTACGTAAGAGATCATCATGCCACACCCTGCAAAATGCTTTCGAGATACCTTCGCCGTTAATATCAGAATCTTGATATACATATTCAATGATGGCAGCACCACATCAACGGGAGATCTGGCAAAACGGAAGCCATATTGTTTGTCAAAGAGTAGGTCATCAGAGATAATATATTTAACCACTACAGCATTGATTAAAGCCTCGAATACTTTGCCGAAAAGTGGTAGGAGAGTAATGGAGCGATAGTTAGAGGAGTCAGAAGGTTCTCGAGAGTCCTTAAAAGAATAACTACAGAGGAGGACTTCCAACAAGCTGGAACGTAGGAATCAGCGAGGCAATAGTTGTATAGTTTGGAAAGAAGAGGAGTCATCTTGGGAGCACATATCTTTAAGACGATGGCTGGCATCCCGTCACCTCCGTTTGCCTTATGAGAGTCTAATTTAGAAATGATTTCTGAGACCAGTGTCAGGGTTATGCGCATGTCACACAGTAGAGACTGTATTTTACTGGGAAAATCAGATGTGAATATTCCACATGTGTCGAGTGTTGAGTTGTAGATAATTTCTGAGCCAATCATGCAACCTTAGATGCTGTAGATGTCACATTGATTGAATAGAAACGGGATTGAGGATGTTTTGTTTTTCAGCGCACACTTGCAGAGCCGCCAATAATTTCTAGAGATTCTATACATTGTTTCTTTCTATCAGCAAACAGTAACTTGGCTTGTTTGACGACACGCTTGCACACATTACGAACAGATACAAAGTGACGTCTGTCGCCCTGGTCCAGCCGGAAAAAGTGATTCCTGTCGGCTACAGCGGCCGAGTATGCAGGTGAGAACCAATGATAATGGACGTGCTATTTCCTTGCTGGAATGAAAGCATAGATCCTGTCTTTCAGTCAGGACGAAACCCCATACGCTCATTTAGCATGATTAAAAAATTAATTCGAAGTGACGTCACAAATAAATTCAGGGAATGAATCCAAGGCTTTCGTTGAGAACAGAAAGATGTTCTGTTGGTAGGAGGTTCTTGACTGGTGGGTGAGCGGAAAGAGATATTCACAGACACTACCGCATGATCAGAGTTGCCAAGAGGGCAGAGCAGCATAGTGTGACATGAGTCAGGGATAGAGGTAAAGAGGAGAGCCGGAATAGAAGCGTGTCAATCAGGGTTACTGGGGAAACACGTGGAAGTCCGCCATTTGCGTGAGAGATTGAGAATCTTAGGGCATTGATGCCAGCGAGGTCAGTGACAGTAACCCTGGCATTAAAGTCACCGAACACAAATACAGTGCTGTTCCATAAAAGTAACTCACCTGATATTTTTTACTTAAAAATTCTTTCACCTATTGTTTTTGGGGTCAAACTAATTTTTAATCTTATTAATATAAAAACGCCTTCCCGACCACCTAGTAAAAAAGTTTACTCACCCTAAGGTATTCGATTAATAATTATAATTTTGGATATATATGAGCTTTAGGGGAAAAAACTCTTATTTCCTGCAACTAGTAATCAATAGAAACATAAACGATAATAGAGGTATAATTTATTTATAATAGGTAATATAGTTCGAAATATGTAATAATCTATGGGTCCTCCTTTATTTTGAATAACCTTTTCAACCCTTTTTGGCATTGACTTGATCAGGTTCTGGCAAATCTCATCTCCAAGCATTGAATTCCATTCGGATATGAAATTCACAATCAAATCCTCTTTGTTGCTCAACTGCTTTCTCGAGAGCCTGTACTTTATAATGCTACATAAATTTTCTATGGGGTTGAGGTCAGGAGATTGGGGCAGCCATGTCATAACACTCACCTGCTTCTCATCAATGTATACCTTCATCAATTTTGATTTGTGACACGGAGCATTATCCTGCATAAAAATGATCTTGGTGGGGTCGATTTGCACCCTTTCAGCAGAAGGGAGCAGACAAGACTCTAAAAATCTCTTGTACTGCTCGCTCCTGAGGGCCTTTTCAATAGGTTTTAAGAAACCAGTTCCATGAAAATAAAAGCATCCTCAGAACATTATACAGAACGGATGCTTGACAGTACTTACTGCTAAATTCAAAGAGCTTTCAAAGCTTCTTCTTCGGATTTTAGATCGCTTATCCTTTGAATTTAGCTCAACGTTCGTTTTATCGGAGAAGAGAACATTTGGTAAAAGAAATCAGGTGAGTCACTTTTATCGAAGAGCATTGTATATTTGCAAACGAGTATAGGGAGATGGACTTGTCTATATTATTAGAAATACTATATAGCACGCACCAGTCTTGAGAGGAAAGGGAACGGTAGAGAAAGAAGAGATTGCTGGCTGCGTTAATTAGAGAGAGACGGAGAAGAAAGGTCTGGATATTCAAGAGAGAGAGAGAGAGAGTCTTTAGCCTGCAGTAGATGTCGGCGGATATAAACTCCCAGGTTATACATTCTTTCTAAACAGAAGAAGGTAGCCAGGAATCGAGAAAACAAAAGACGGAATTGAAGAATTAAGTTTCGCAGAGAGCGAGGATATCCGGACATTTCTTTGAAGAAGAAAGATTCCACAATACAAAAGTTGGTAGAAATACAACGAATTTTAGAGAAGGTAGAAGTGTTTAGGCGGCTTTTTTTTAGCTAGTTTTATTTTCTATCTTTGATTGTTTATAG
This sequence comes from Acanthosepion esculentum, assembly GCA_964036315.1. Classification (NCBI taxonomy): domain Eukaryota; kingdom Metazoa; phylum Mollusca; class Cephalopoda; order Sepiida; family Sepiidae; genus Acanthosepion; species Acanthosepion esculentum. The sequence goes on along the minus strand of OZ038489.1, from coordinate 9,330,609 downwards.
TCATGATGTATTATTTTGGTAAGGAAATACCGAGGGTAGTAGTAGCAGTCGGCAGGCGCAGATTGCAACATGGTGTGGCCTCGGTGTTGCCCACCAGATGTGCTTGTAGGCACACCCTTCTATGTGCGACATGTCACCATAAGAACACTGATATTATGCAACTTTTGATAAGAGCAGCCTCTCATGACGCTACAAAAAGAGTTCGGGCTCCTAACATCCAGGTGGGTACAGCAACCAAAAAACTGATAACCCGGTACCCTTAGTCTGAAGAAACGTTGCCACCCTCCATACATATAACAAACAATTAATGACAGTACCAATATTAAGGCCTGAAAAAAGGAATGGGACCGGGAACCCCTTTCTAAACAGGAAACAAGTGATGAGCCTCTACTCCTGTTCAAGAGAAAGGGGAGGAGTATGGACCGGGCGAGAAGAAACCCTATGTTCTCTTATTAAAAAATATGTTTTAACTTATTTAAGGTCTTGATGCCCATTAGAAATTCAACAAAGAATTAAAACTGGCAGAGACCTGCCCCTGAAAGAACTTTCAAATACATAAACAAAAAAATACAGTGCTGTGTTTGACGTCCAGTTATTTAAAAAAATCAACATTCAGATAACTTATTTGGAGAGTCGATCTGCGGCCCACAAAAGTTTTTGACCATGCGATGTTTAACTGACATTCGTGTATATTAAGATGAGAGGAGGTAACAGGTAGTGGGGAGGGACCTGTTCCTAGAACCATGAGTGGATGACCATTAAACCAACTCGAAAGCAGTAGGGTAAAAAAGAAAGAAAAACACGATGGTTCATGAAAATTATGATTAACGGTAATCAAAAAGATGAACGATTCAAACGTGAAATTTAAATTCAAATACCATGGAGGTCATCAATTAAAAAAAAAAAAAAAAGAGAATTCAAAATAAGATTAGATGGAGTAGTTACTTCTGATAAAAGACAAATAAAGGGAACAATCAAATGACCAATTCAAACAAGAATTAAAAATGGCAGAGGCCAACCTCTGAAAGAACTTTCAAATAAAAATTCAAAAAACAGTCCTGGGTTTCACTTCAAGTTATTTCGAAGAATCTACATTCAGATAATTGATTTGGAGAGTTTATCGGCGGCCCACGGACCTTTTGTATGCTATATGATCTGTATATATATATGTATGTATAATTTTATCATTTTAAACGTATATATTTAGTGGATAGTCGTATGTGAGTAGGCGCTCAGTTTATTTATTAAACTATTTATTTATTTTTGTGTACCGGCCTTAAAGTTCGAGAAATCTTATTAAAGAAAAATTTACGCTATCCGGCAGGATTTAAACCTGCGCCTCCCAGATCATATTGGACCTACAGTTAAGCCCGGTCCGCTCTAACCAACATAGCCACGAAGAACAGTGAGTCAAGTAAGGTCAAACTTTGCACCTCGGGGAGCGCAATTTTATTTTTCCATTTGCGTAATTGACTTCTTAGCGAGGGATTTGTGAATTTCTATTGCATCCTTTTTCTTATTCCGAAATTTTCTTTTAGAAATATGTCCCATCGTTTCCTTATTGATATTTTATTTTTTGTGCACACTTAATCCTAATCGTCTCATGCTTAATCCTATGGCATCCTTCTAGAAGGGTCTTCTCACGAAAACTGACTTTCCCAGACAACATGGCTTGGGACTTAAGGTTGGACCTTAAAGTGTCAACAAAGTTCCGAATCAATGATGTGAAGGTCGAAAGATGATGATGATAATAATGATGATGATGATGATGAATACATATTTTAATTTAAAAAACAATGATTGTATACTAATTGCTGTCATGTTCAGTACACTAAATGTGTTGTCTCATACATATGTTTGAATATATATTTATGTCTATGTATGTCATAACGAGGAAAGTTGGCTTAGAAAATTTGACAGCCCCAGGATATATTGAAGGCAAGCGTGTAAGCTATCTAACATGATTGTGTGAAAGGATAGGAGAAGAGGAAAATGGTGAGATGGCGAAAAGACATCACTTACTAAGAGCTGTACATGATGGGGAAATTCACGAGAACCATCAACCCCACATCGGAAAGGGAAATATATAACTTTATAGAGTTATTTTGTTTTTTCTTCATACGTACGGTGGAGTAATGTATAGCGGCTCCGATTGAGGAATCGGAGGGCCTAGTTCCAATTCCAGTCGAATCCATTACATTCACTTACGTTCTAATACTCTTGGGGAAGATATGAATCCTCTTCTTCTCCCCAACCTAGGGGTAAATAACAGAATTATTCTATAACCTTGGATAGCAACTGGTCTGCTGCAGAAAGAAATGGTAAATTACTGCGGGAAAAAATCACCTCGTCAGTAATGTCATGTATCGAAAGATATATGATCGCCTAAGCGTGTATCACGTATGGCACATAACTAACTAAATTGACCACTTTCTAATACTACCGTTTCCTAGTCTGATTCAACTCTGACTATTAACTTTAAATATATATATATATATATATATATATATATATATATATATAGAGAGAGAGAGAGAGAGAGATAGACAGATAGATAAAAATTATTTAATTATAATAAAGGACACTTTACAACTGTTTTCAAGTATAGAAAAAGTATTATTAATAAAAAAAATCTTGAAATTCTTTAACAATAACCTTTTATTAAGTATATCGCCTTGTATGATTCAATTTATCTTGATTGCATTCATAATCGGATGTTAGGAAATAGTGACATGTCTCAAGAAAAGGTCAATTCATCTGGACAGAATTGAATAAGACACATACCCATGAGCTGCAGTCTATATTTCTCACTTGTCTGCTTCAGAAATGACCAGTTTTTATGACTGGTTAACCTAGACATACTCGTAAAATTTTGAAATCTTCTCTCCCCTCCATTTTTATATCTTAAATAAACTACTGCATTGTTTTCTGTTTTCAAAAGTAAATTCTTTTCATCATAAGTTACCAAACATCGCCTAAAAAATTGGAACAATTTTCAGTTCCGAAACAACATGTAGCCGATGCAAAATATTTTTCAAATAAAAAAAAATATATATATATATATATATATATATATATATATATATGTGTGTGTGTGTGTGTGTGTGTGTGTGTTTGTGTGTGTATGTGTGTGTGTTTATGAATGTAAAAGACAACAGGAAAACTGTAATGGTAGCCAACGCGTTTCGTCCAATGTGGACTTTTTCAAGGCAAAAAGCGAAATGAATTTATTAAACAAGTAACTAATAATAACAAAACAAAATTTCCTTAGCAACTGGAAGAATTTAGAGAACGCTATATTCTTTAAATTCTTCCATTTGCTAAGGACATTTTGTTTTGTTATTATTAGTTACGTCGTTCAATAAATTCATTTCGTTTTTTTGCCTTGAAAAAGTCCACATTGGACAAAACGCGTCTGCTACCATTACAGTTTTCCTGTTGTCTTCCATTTATAAATATTGTCTTTTTCCAGAGGTTAATATTTGTGTGTGTGTGTGTGTGTGTGTGTGTGTGTGTGTGTGTGTGTGTGTGTGTGCGTGTGTGTGTGTGTGTGTGTGGTTGTGTGCGTATAATGTAAGAAATAGTTATATAGTTCACTTTTATATATGTACTTTCCGTTCACGAAGTGGGAGATCCGGCTTCTCCATAACTATGGATATATATTTCTGAATTAACAGAAATGTAATAAAAATGACCTCACATATTGTTGAAAATATTCCGTATTCCTGAAATGCAATATGTTTGAAAAAGGCAGTTGATTGTTAAATGTTCCCTGTCAGGGATTGTCATCGACTTTATCAAAAAGGAAACAAGGGGACTTGACAGGTTGGGGTGCCTTTTCATTCGGCTGTCAATTAACGGTTTAGCAATTAACCAGAAAGTGAGATTTCCTTGAAAAATATTTCAAAATCTTTCAGTCTGAAATTTTTTCTGTTAGCGAACAACATGGCCAGAAATTTCGAGATAATATCGAGAAATAGATTGGAAATATCTATCTATCTATCTATCTATCTATCTATCTATCTATCTATTAAGAACAACAACAGCAGCCAGTATATACCCTATACGTAGTGCTATTTAAAACTGCTATTAAAAATAAAATATCATACAATAAAAGTAATTATCCTCTTGAACAGATGTCTAATTTGTATTTCGCTAAGAAGCAGAGAGGGTCCAATTTTGTTGTATTGGTGTCAACAAAGCTGTGGAGAATAATGTAACGTTGCAATCGGCGCTGCCCACTACGGAATTACCTCATACCTAAACACATAATATATTTCAATATCGCACACGCTCAATGGAATTTCAATCTTGGCCTCACTAATAATAACATGAGGCTATATATCACATACATAATACTATGGTTTATTCAACACCGTACGTCGTAAAGTAATATTGTTGAATTTGTGTGTGGCTTTTCGAACGTTGATTTTTCTTCAGCTGATAATATAAAAATGCTCAGATAGTTACATTTCAACTGAGCGGTCAAACGTGTGCGCATCCTGAACGCATCTGAGTTAGCCTCCTGTTTATCATGTTCGGGAAATCTACGGCGTAAATCTGCACATTGTGTCAAGGAGACCACATATCTGGTCCGTTGTGACACCGAGTTCAACGCGTATTTTGGCGTCAAGTGTCCGTATATAATGGGGGCATTACAGATCAACTTCTAACTGGCATAAACACGTGCACTGTCACGTGCACTCTCAACTATAAATTTAATGTCCTACTATTAGGTTGGTGCAAAAATAATGTCGTTTTTGACGTTCAACTTATATATATAAAACGACATTATTTTTGCACCAACCTAATACAAATCTTCAATTATACAAAATGTAATCAACCGTACAAAAGTTAACTCTTTCACAAACAAATATTCTACACTGAATTAAAAAACATTAAACAAACTTTCTATTATAATGATTTTCCTAATTACATTGTTGATAAACAAGTTAGACGAGCTATTAGAAATATTAACATCAACCAAAAAGAAAGAAATACTTCATCAAATGACCCTAAATATCTACTCTAACGCAATCAAATACACTCGAACTAAAAACAAGATGAAAAAATCCTGAAAAATTCATAAGTACTAATATATCCCCATTGATCCCAGTAAAAAAATAAAACTAATTATGTAGGATACTAAATTTAATACAACCAACTTAATCATCCGCAACAACTCTTCTCCGTCGGCTAACGTTTTGTAAAATACCAACGTTGGTATCTATCAAAATATCCTTTGAGAGATTTTATCTCTAACAAAAAAGTATATATATATATGTTGGTTTCACGATAAACACATTATCGAGGAGGCTTACTTTATATATGTTCAATAGCCAAAGATTCCGCATTCAGGATTTAGAGAAAAATTAATTTACAATACAAGTATACTCTATCATGAAAATAAAATAAAAACCTTCAAAGCGCTCTATATATAAATAGATCTAAATAGAATTAAATGAGTATAGCAACTTAATGTTTTAAAATGTCTACAAAAATAATGTTTTGGGATGCTCAAATTCGATTTTTGAAATTGCAGTTTAAGTATTTAAAGCATTAATAATATAAAAAAGAATGAAGTTACCTCCCTTACAAATTCTTAACGTTAACTTTTAAATTGACAATATGCGCGTTTCATGCACATTTACAAAAAAATCACAACCGTCAAATATATTAGTTGTTTTGTCTTAGCAATTCGTCACTAAAGATGATCTTGGATGAAATACTTGGGAAAATAAAAGAAATGACCAAAACTACGGCATGTTTCTTAATCAGTTTTGTAATAACACTAAGGGAAGTTGATCCGTGAATTTGAAATGGTTAAAATAAAAACCAATCGACATAATATGTCAAGATTATTCAAGCAAACATGCTTGAATTGTGTATTTGGACAGGAATCGCTCTTTTATAGAATTTACACTAAAAATCACTGACAAGTACAGGTGTTAAAAACTTTAAATAATTTTCTTGTGTTGGTATATTTTTTATTTTCTGAGCATAAATTATATAGAAATTGTCCGAACGTTCTTCATGTTCGAACGCTTTCGGCTATTCATTTAGCCCTTGGCAAGGATGATTCAACTTTTAGATTTGACATACATATTTTAACAGCTAGATGGATAGATAGATAGTCATTTATATTTAAAATATAAGTATAAAGTTTAAATGTTAAATTAAGTTTAAGTCCGACTGCCATAATAATGAAACTTTATTATATTTAAATAAGATATTATATAGCTATGCAAGTGTACAAGCACTAGACAGTACTTACAAAAGCCAACTGGAAATTCTAAGCAAAGAGTGGTATTTTATCCTCATTGTTTGGATAAGCTATTTTCTTTACTCATTTATAGTATATATATATATATATATATATATATATATATATATATATATACCGGACGTAACAGAAAATTGTCCAAATCATGTAACTGCATGCGATAATTGTCCATCGCACAAAATCTTTAATAACTAAAATCCACTAAACTAATTAAGGTTCTTCTTCCAGGTTTTCAGATAAGACGTTTAGACATCTTGATACCGTTTGTCGTAAGAATCTCTGAAAAAACCTTTGTGTTATTCGGCTAGAAAGCGAATAAGTTAAAATCGTTTTGTGTTTGTCCCATTGTGTTCTCAAATGACAAATGCTGAGAGATATTCAGGCTTTCAGTAATGATAGCAACAATCATACTCTGGATTCCATATTTAAAGTCTATTCAAGAAGAATCAAGAGAAAGGTGAATAAGTTTAAAAAAGAGGGAACAGTCGAGAGGGAAACTGGATCAGGAGGTTGCAACAGGAAGGGGGATCATCATTTCTAACTTAGAGTTAAATATATCAATTAGAAAAGATTTAACTCAATCCATAAGAGGTTTGGCAAATGAGAGATGAGTTTCAGCTATGACAGTACAAAGAAAATGAAAAAAGATTTGAAAATAAAATCGTACGTGAAAAGAGTTAGGCAGCTTATTACTCCAAGACAGAATGTTAGAAGGTGAGAGAGGGCGAAGATCATCTTGAATAAGATAGAAAATGGTCCTAGAATAATATATATATATATATATATATATATATATATATATATATATATATATATATATATATATATATTTGAACTCTATTTCAACCAACTTTATTTCAATCTTTCACAATCTTTTGATCCTTAGCTCTGTTTAATGGCGAACATATCATTTTCGTTTATGATCAATTTCATCGCGATATTTCTCTTAAGTTTGGAGTGTAATTATACAGCCTCAATGCTCAAAGTAAAGTCCAATAGTGTTATAAAAACCTCTAAGAATTCCAGTAAGACATCTTTAGTCATTATTATTATACGACGCTTCAGAGTTTAATCTAAAAATTGTAGAGTTTTGCTATTACAAGATTTAGACAATTTTTTCGTTACACAAGGTATATCAGAATAAATTCTTATCATTAAAAAACAACAAACACACACACAGACATACATACATACATACATACATATATATATATATATATATATATATATATATATATATATATATATATATATATATATATATATATATATATGTTTGTGTATGTGTTTTTCTAAGTAATGGTAAGTAATTACTAGATTCAGTTTTGTCTGTTTTGAAGAAAACTAATAATTTGCAGGCATTTCAATGAAAGCCTCAAGGAAAACAGACAAATATTGAAATTAATTTGTTCATATTAAATTCTGAAACTTATTATTTATTCAATAATATGTTCGGAACAAGATTCGCAATTTTGCTGTTTTCAAACAACGTTTCGGTCGATAAATTCCTCGACAGACTGCCGAGATATCGCATTATATATCCTACATATCCTCATAATCTGCACTTCTTCCCTCCCGCATAAAACAACCTCATTCATTAACACTGCTCTTGTTTTGGGCAAACAACAAAATAAAAACCTAATGACATCGATTCCTAAGACGATTACAATTTTCAAACACTGTTTCGATCGATAAATTCTAGGACATTATTTTGGTTTATAAACAATGTACACGGTACAAAAATGTCAGGAAATATATTCAGTATTTGATAATAAATATTTCCATAGAGATTATTCGGTGAATTTCTTTCTGTCTTTAAACAACATTGGTAGCCAATGAAGATGTTTTACGAGATTGTCTTGAAAAGAATTGTTAGGGATTCTAAGACCCATTAAATCTCCCAGAAATTCTGTCACGGATTAATATTTATCATTCGCTAATGAGTTTGATTTTCATTTGTCCATAACTGAACATGACCTTGTGTCTGTTTGGGTAATGGTTCATTTGAACAAATGCACACATATGTTCAAATATACGATTAATTTTGTTACACCATGACATCTCCATTAATCAATGTCATAATAATAGACAAATGTCGAGATTTGGGATACGAGGAAGTTGTGTAAATGACCCAGACAAAAAATGCCAAAATAAACTGAATATAAATTTATATAGGTTATTCAAGAAAATACATCCTTGCGACAGCCACGATTTGTGTGATATTTTAAAAGACACTTGTTTTCTTGGTTCAGTTTCTTTGTCTCGTCTGTCCGAAATTCTGAGAATATTACAAGTATATAAGGAAGGCTTCCCTTGAAAGTTCCCATTCCTTATGTTTATAAAACTACGTATTGGCTGATGATTTTTGTCTACCTTCCCCACGATGTGACATTCTAACGATGAGTTATATTGATTGGAACGATATTCAGGAGAGCATTGCGATTTCTTATCGCTAAATTTATACAAAGATTTTTGTCAGTTCTCTTCAGCCTTAGGTTTATAAGTCAGTCTTTCCTATTCCATTATCTATCTATCTATCTATCTATCTATCAGTTCGTTCATCTCTCGCTCTCTCTCTCTCTCTCTCTATCTATCTATCTCTTTATATGTCAGCATGTCTTTCTATCTGCCTGCCTGTTTGTCTGTCTCAATCTATTCATCTATCTATATCGGTCTGTTTATACCTATCTGTCTCTCTGCCTGTCTGTCTCCACTATATATCTGTTTGTTCATTATCTATCTATCTATCTATCTATCTATCTATCTATCTATCTATCTATCTATTTCTGTATGTAATAATGTTCAAAGATTGGGCTGTCACGAATCTATTAGAAGACAAAGTGTGTAAAAAGCGAAGAAAAGTAATAATCTTCAAACACAGCTCTACAAATATAAATAATTTTATTATTGAATAGAAACGTAGTCTTTGTATTATTTTAAGCTGAAAATCCACTATTTACATTATATTATGTGTGTGCAGGACATTATATTATGTGTGTGCTAGGATGTGTGTGCAGGACATTATATTATGTGTGTGCTCGGATTTTTCCATGCGTCGCTTGTTCATTTTCGTAAGGTAAACTGTGCAAACTGTTTTTTGAAAGTACTTTAAAATCGTGAAATACTTGACAAAATCGAAGTTTAGTATTAAATAAGTCGATTTGAATCGGGGATAATTTGAGTAATAAGTATTGTTTACAATACCCAGTCGAAGTTATACTGAATACTAATTTATTAATTTACATTAAGAAAAACGTCTGATCACAGGAAATTAAAATTTGATTTATTAAACTCAGAAGTTATATTGGTTAATAAATATATTTCCAAATTTGTAATATCGATTCTTAGAGAGAAAAGAATCTTAATCATTTTTTGGATACAAGCCTTCATTGCTTTAGCATACGACAAGATATGGTTGATTGGCTTTTCAAAGCTTAATTGCGTTTGAGACAAACAAACTGATAAATAATAATAAATGCTAATGTGGGAATTTGAATTTGAACGTACGTTGCTCGTACTTCTTTTTGCACAGAGATCTTAGTGATACTACTTAAATTATATCAATATTTAAATATATTGATTTTTTCTACTACTTTTAAGTGGGTTTTCTCTCTATGTTTGTCTGTCTGTCTGATTCTCTCTCTCTCTCCCTCTTTCTCTCTCCTTCTCTCTCTCTTTCTCCATACATATATATATATATATATATATATATATATATATATATATATATATATATATATATATATATATATATTTATTTATGTATGTGTGTGTGTGTGTGTGCGTGTGTGTGTTTTAAAATTAGGATATATAATCCTGATAATTTTTTAAAAATATTGACAAGTGGAACACGTTCATGAAAGTAGAATTGTTTCGAAATGTATGCGATAATGGATTTCAACATTTATGGTTTCATCCGATTTGATAGCGAAAAAATGAAATTTGTGTATGCGTGTTTGTATATGTTTAAATAATGAAATCCTTTCCTGAACGTATTCCAATTGTCAAATATATATATATATATATATATATATATATATGTGTGTGTATATATGTGTGTGTGTGTGTTTGTATACATATATATATATATATATATATATTCCTTGTGTTTGTATACATATATATATATATATATATATATATATATATATATATGTATACAAACACACACACACACATATATACACACACATATATATATATATATATATATATATATATATATATATATATATATATATATATATATATTCGTGCGACAAATTGAAGTTGTGATGAAACAGGATTATAAAAACATTTTTCCTTGATCAAACAGAAAATTCTTCCGATAGAAGAAATATTCTTTTAACACGCAGCAAAAATGCATGTTTTTTGTTTCTTTATTATTTATACTTTTTAGAAACAAATTT
>OZ038489.1:9307417-9317417 GCA_964036315.1 Acanthosepion esculentum | reverse complement strand
GGTTTTGGTTAGTGTTCATTTTTATATTTACAGACATTTTATCCCTGATATTGAACACTTTAACACATAAATATAGCATACCTTTAAAACATATTTTATCATATACTAGCCGAGGTACCCAGCGTTGTTCGCTTGTACATGTTTGCATGCACCATCCGTTGGTACACTAAGCTACTCCCCTACTCATCTTTTTTATTGTATGTCCTTTGCAAGTGTTTGATTGTTCTTAATAAAGCAATTCCATCGATAAAACCTTCTTGTGTGATCTTTACTCAGGGTTAAATTGTTTCATTGTTTTAGATATTCAGTAAATTTCCTATGGCCGTCATAACTCTCAAATAGAATGACATTGTTCACAAATCTAATAATCAAAAACAGGTATGAAGTGTCAGAGCGTGATTCAACTGCAAGTACACACGCATGCCCGCCCCCTCCTTCTTAGCAACTTTTGCTTTAAAGCTGTGTTTAATAAGAGGATCTTCGGGAATTTTTTCCCTTTTAACTTTTCAATAATTCTTTTCAATAAATCTTTGCATCACAGGTGGTTCGAATGGAAATTTATGATGGAATCATATGAAGAAGCTATTGGCTAAACCGATCTTGGACCTAGTATGTCACAGATTTCGCCCACTTAACTGAAATAATCTAAAGAAAAACATTCATGAAGACAATTTGTTTGTCATGTGTAATTTACATAGCAAATTTGGAAAGTATCGGATGAAAAACCAGGAAGTTATGGCCGAAAAACGGACTTTTGGAACAGCTTCTCTTGACTTTTCATTATACGCGAGAAGAGGAGCACGACTAAACACTATCTTATTTTTTGCTACATGGAAAATTTCTTGCGACATGCTTTAAGAAAATCGGATAAAAATGAGGAAGTTACTCATTTTTTTTTAATTTTAAGTAGTACGAAAAACAAAAATTTTCACAGTTTTTTGTAATTTTTGTCTGAACCCAATGGATAGCCGAAACTTTGTAATAAATATGGCGACAAAGATGAGGACAATAGTTCGAATAATCTAAATAGTGTACATAGTACCTAATCTCAGAAATATAGATAGATACTGAAGGGCCGAAACGTTGTAATAAATATTTCGACAAAGATGAGGACAATAGTCCGAATAATGTAAATAATGTACATACTACCTCATCTCAGAAATATACACAGATACTGAAAGGCCGAAATGTTGTAATAAACATGGCGACAATGATGAGGACAATAGTCCGAATAATGTAAATAGTGTACATAATACCTCATCTCAGAAATATAGACAGATACTGAAAGGCCGAAACGTTGTAATAAATATGGTGACAAAGATGAACACAATAGTCCGAATAATGTAAATAAAATCTATGGATTTTATTTGGTATTGATAATAAAATCATTTCCATAATATTTATTATTTTTCCAAAGCCGTGCTGTCTGTCGCTAATATTAATATCAAGATTTTTGTTTCTTAGAAACAACATGGGTTTATGTTATAACCCTAAACGTCTCAAGTAAATAATTCTTGCATTCTTTTTTTCTTAGTCCGCTATTATTAAATGTCCCCATGATAATATTTTTAGATGCAACAGTAGACATTCACAAAGTTTAGAATTAGAAGTTGCTAGGTTTTTAACGGTTGACAGCTGGGGAAGTCATTGCCTTTCACGCCAAATAATCCTTCCGTCTAACAGGTCGAAGAAATACGTAATTTAGGGTCCTCAGGAGTTTACTTTCCGCTGACACACTAAGTTTTACATAGAAAATATTAGACTATATTATTCTAATTCATAATTTAAAGACATAATGTTATTTTATTCTCCTCCACGTTACTTCTTTGTATAAACACAGGTTACGAAAAAAATCACTTCACCTCTCTTGATATACTTTCTGAAGAAATGAACCCGATGGCATAAAAAGTCTTCCCCTATTTTATTTATTTATTTTATCTTTTTAGATATATTTATATATTATTTTTATACACGCACGCACACACGCGCAAAAACACGCGCGTGCGCACACACACACACACACACGCACATACACACACATATATATATAAATATAAAAGTGAATATTGAAGTCAACACTTAGAGGCGACAGTCTCTTTCATGCTAGACGCAATCGTCAGGCCTGACGAGTGCGTCTAGCAAGAAACAGACTGTCGCCTCTAAGTGTTAACTTCAATGTTCACTTTTATATTTACACGCGCTCTATCTCTGATATTGAGCACTTTATCCCATAAATATAGCATACCTTAAAACTATATTTCTTCATATATATATATATATATACATATATATATATATATATATTGTCTTGATACATCTTCAGCTTAGTAACCAATTATATTCCTTTTTATTTAGAGAAATGAAATTGGTTTCTTAATTCTTAGACTTTAATGGCAATTGGTCTACCGCAGAAAGAAATGGCAACCTACTGCAAGAAAAAATCTGCCTTTTAATTCTTAGAAAAAGACAATTTTTCTCTTTAAATCGTGCATCAATTTTATTTTCCCCCTAACCCTAAATGTTTTCGGTGTTCTTGTCAGTATTAATTGCAAGCTTACCAAAATATACTGCCAGCCTTTTTATTTAATAGGAAAAAGAAGTTAAACAGTAAATCTGACAAATCGTTAGTCTTCGAATTAATCCCACTTCGCATGCAGAATACTTTGCCAACGCACCTCCAGCTGTGCAATGCGGTAGAAACCAGATGGCATGGACGCGAAGAAGTCTGTGTGTGCCTACCGCAAGACGGCCGCATTTGCGTAGGATTTCGCACGAAGGTGGTTGTCCAGGAAATGGAAGCGGTGGTAATATTTTGGCACAAGGTCCGGGGTGGGGTTAAGATGTATAGCACTATGTCTCCCAACCAAATTGTCATATGGTATACTAGGCCACCCGTACAGCCTGAGGCCTCCTTTTGCTTCATTGCGCGTTGTCCATATTCCAATCGATGCGAATATAGTCCACCAGATACAGAGCATACGTGGGTGTAGTCGTGGTCCCGTGGTTATAACCAATATCTGACACGCTTGGGAGTTTAACAGAAAATCCCAATTTTCATTGCTGATAATCATTCGATCAAATATAGGCACGTTGCCTTGCCGAAAAAGCAACAAGAAACAGGCTGCTACTTGTTTCTTTTTGGCTGCCGACAGTGCGTGAGGACACACTTGTTCAACTTGTTCAACTTGTACGCCTTACCTATGCAGAGCAGGTGAAGATTGTTTCACCAGAAATCTGGAAGCGTGCGGCAAGGTCATCACAGTTTTGGCTATTGTCATCTATTATGGCCGCAATCAGGGTCCCATCATCCAGAACCAGTGACCGTCTACAGCGGGGTACGTTACTAACGGACAGATCTGCCTTGCTGAACTCCTGGAATCAATGCCTGGCAGTAGGTTCAATCACAGTATCATGATAAACTCCTGGCGTATCCGGCGACTTGAGGCGACGGCGGACAAGACCAACATAAACTCATAAAGCAGACAAGCTGCATCAACACCCAGAGTTTTCCTCGCTGCTGCTCGGTCAATGACTGATGTGTTCGCCAAGAACAATACCCTACATCCCTACCCCCAGTACCCATATACATATATATATATATATATATATATATATATATATATATAAATATATATACCCTTGGGCAGAATAATTGAAGCAACCGATTTAGTTCCCTTTCTTTCACCATACGGTCAATTTTAGACCCACTGGAGTGACAGGGTGTACTCAATTTCTATTTTCTCTTCAGATTAGGTAATTTGCAGTGGTGTACAGTAATATGAATCTATTTTCGGGGTGTATGATGAAATTTGTTTGGCCTTGTAAAATATTACGTCATCCGCGAATGTATCAGAATTTCATCAAGCCGAGGCTCTATTGTCTAGACTGTCGATTAGTTGTCCTACGGTCATTGTTTGTGATCGACGTTACTCCAAGCTAAAGTACGACAATTGTAACACTGCATGAAGACACTGACAAGCTTTACCAGAGAGCTAATCAAAGTACTATCGACTGACTCGGAAACACTCCTGATTTAAATGCAATTGAGAATCTGCAGTCAATCTTCAAGGAACGACTTTATGGAATAGACATACAAACTACTAAGATGTGCACTTGTTATTTATCATAGGAAAAATAAGAAGAAAGTAAATAATTACAGAATTAATCGTTTGATTTTAATTAATTTGCATAAGCTAGAATACATACATACATACATATATATATATATATATATATATATATATATATATATATATATATATATATATAGTTTTAAGGTGTGCTATATTTATGGGATAAAGTGCTCAATATCAGCGATAGAGCGTATGTAAATACAAATATAAAAGTGAACATTGAAGTCAACACTGGTTTGCGTCTAGCAGGAAACAGCCTGTCGCTCCTGAGTGTTGACTTCAATGTTCACTTTTATATATATATATATATATATATATATATATATATATATATATATATATATATATATATTGAACTCTTTAAATATTCAATTATCTTGTACTGAAAGACGCATATGCAATTCTGGCTGAACAAGGACGTGACGTTTCCGGCTTATCTTCTTCTGCAAGGCCGGTCACCACATCCTTATTCGTGCGAGGAAGCTTCCAATCCGTAGGTTCTGGTGTCCTTGATTGACTGCTGTTGTCTTGTAGATTCACCTTTAGTATAAGTTCATCTCCACTGACGTAATTTTTACACGCGATAGTAATTGATGACCATGGCGTGTCAATGAGACAAAATTGAATCGCTGTCATGAAATCTACTTAATGCGTAGGCGACGCATATCTGAATGCAAGAGAAGAATTAGAAAAGATCGAATTCTCCTTATGTATGGAAGACCTTTGAAATATAGCAGAAACATGCAAAACTGAACATAAGTTTAGACTTATTATTTCATATACCAGACCTCCAACCATTGCTTGAATTGAACTTTACAATGCTCTGGCTAATCTATCCCTGTTACTATATATATATATATATATATATATATATATATATATATATATATATATATATATATATATATATATATTAAAAATCTCTACTATCACATGGTTATAATTTATGACATTGGAATGGTAATCACGATCCAATTCATCAGACCTACAAATTCAAAAAGAAATCGGAAATTATAACTCCCGGTATGAAAAATAAAATTTTAGTTAGAGTCTATGTGTGGGAGTGGGAAACAAGTGTGAGGGGAAAATGTCTGACAGCTCAAGAGAGAGATGTAACAGAACAAAGATTACGATCCCAATGTAATAAATTATAACCATGGAATATTTGTGTTTGAGCCTTTTTTTATTATATTCTTACTCTATCCTGGACATTGAGTTCTACATGGATTCTATCCTCTTGGGAATTTATATATATATATATATATACATACATATATATATATATATATATATATATATATATATATATATATATATATATATGTATATATATTATTCATATACATATATGTATATATATATATATATATATATATATATATATACAAGTATATTGACCACTAATATTATATATATATATATTCATATATATACGTATATATGTATATATACAAGTATATTGACCACTAATATTATATATATATATATATATATATATATATATATATATATATATATATATATATATGTATATATTATTCATATATATACGTATATATATATATATACAAGTATATTGACCACTAATATTATATATATATATGTATATATTATTCATATATATACGTATATATATATATATATATATATATATATATACAAGTACTAATATTATATATATATATATATATATATATATATATATATATATATGTATATATATATATATATATATATATATATATATATATATATATATATACATATATATATATATATATATAGATATGCATGTATATATAGGTTGTAACAACAAAAAATGTCCAAATGGTGTAACAACATGGGATAATTGCCTTTGCTACAAAATGTTTAATATCTAAAACAAACACTAAACTGATTGATTTTCTTTTTCCCGGGTGTGCAGTTAAAACGTTTAGCCATGTTGACAGTATTTACCGTAAGAATCAGTGAAAAAAACTTAGTTATAAAGAAAAACTTGAGTTATAAATCTAGAAAGAGAACACGTTGATATTGTTTTGTATCAGCTGCACTATGTCTTCGCACATGAGCAATAGTGAGACGAAAATGATTATTCAGGACTTCAGTAATGGCAGCAACATTCATACTCTGGCTTCCATCGTCAAACTTAATTCAAGAACCATCAAGAGAACGGTGAATAAGTTTTAAAAAGAGGGAACAGTAGAGATGAAAACTGGACCAGGAACTCAAAACAGCAAGAATGATCATCATTTCAATTTAGAGCTAACTACATTCTTCTTATACAAAGTAGAGTGATATAAAAACCTTGGGGAATTCCAGTAAGATTTATTTAATCATTTGTAAGATACAACGGTTCAAAGCTTAAACTAACAATTGGACAATTTCGCTGTTACACGATTTGGACAATGTTTCTGTTACACACGGTATATATAAAAGCAATTTTTCTTTGTTTTTTGTAGATTTTCTTTTTTTTTACATTCATAGCTGGAGGGAATAAATAAAATATTTATAGATTTCTTGTCGGTTCTAGCGATTTCGACAATTCCCTAGCCATTTTCAAGAATGAAACGTCATTTGTCGAGAGAAGATGAGATGTGGAATACATACTTATGTTTTATTGACATTTCTGCAAGAGAAAGATATGGCTTAAATAATGTTTTTTAATGTCATATCCTTATAGAATACAGGCGATCAGAGGTATGTAACTGTAGTGACTTCTTGCGAAATATAGTGAAATACAGACCTGTTGCCCTACCCACGGTTTTTGAATTCAAAAGAGCGATCGGGATTATACTTGGATTTTGCTGGTGACGCTTGTAGAAGGAATTGCATGAGCCTAATTCTCACGCATTTTTCTTCGAAAAAGAATTTCAATTGAAAGTGCTCTTTTTATAGAATTTCTTTCATTTTCATTTTCTCTTTTCTTCCCTGTATCTTTCTCTTCTCTTTCTCTCTTTCCCTTTCTCTCCTCTTTCTCTATTTTCCCTGTCTCTTTCTTTCTCTTCTTCTTATTTTCTTTTTCCCTCTCCCCATCCCACTCCGCTCTCTTTCACTTTGTCTCTTTCTCTCTACCCTCCGCTTTCTGTCTCACTGTTTTTTCACTCTCTCTTTATATCGTCTTTTCTTTCTCTCCCTCCCCCTCTCTCTTTCTTTCTTTAGATTTTCTTCGTTTCTCTTTTCATATCCTTCTATTCTCTCTTTCTCTTTCAGTTTCCCTCCCTCTTTTTCATTCTTCTCTCTTTTTCTTTCTGAACAATTCTCTACCTCCCTCTCTCTTTCACTAATACCTCTGATTAGAGAGAGTGTCTATAGATTTACATTAGAAAATTAGAGAGTGAAAAGGAGAAGTCAATGCAGTTGAAGAGAAGATAGGCGCATGCGATGAAGGGGAGGGTAAAACGAGCAATTACGGATCTCTGACGTCAGAGGCAGTGGGGAAATGGTTTTTCCCGACGATGGCAAAGAATCGAAACAGTTTGATGATGTGTTGCTATGGCAACCGTCGCCAACGGCTTCAGAGACTAACACAAGAAAGAAAAAAGAAAGCAAAATATAAAAAAGGAGACAAAAGTAATTCTTCAGATTTAGGTACGATGGGAATTCACAAAAGAACGCTTGAAAGAATGTAAAGTAGGGTCATGGGTGAACTCACACACACACACACGCGCGTGCGCGCGCGCGTGTGTGTGTTCATTTGTTTCAGAGACGGAAAGAAATACATGACATTAAACGCCATATATTCTATGTATACTCACCACTCTGTCAATTTCACATGCACTCAACTATATCCATCTACCTATATATATATATATATATATATATATATATATATATATATATATATATTATAAATTAACTGATTTAAAATATTTTTTCGCTACACAGTAATAACCATGTTTCAAAAATGGAAGCTAAAGACTTCAAAATTTAATTTTGTAATTAAATTACAAACATTACTTCCATTTCATCCTCAAGTGAATTTTGGAGTAACTTATTTTTTTTAAAATTTACAGAGTTTTAACTGTAAGGGAAATTCATAATTTACGGTTACCAAGGATACAGAGAAATCCAATCATCCAGACAAGGGGTGGTAGCGTGTTCATTTTTTTTGTTCTATCAGTTATTAGTTAAATAATTTAAAAAATATAATACTTCAAAAGCAAGGCAGATATTTTTATATAGTGCTCAATATTGAAAATAATATTAATATTCAAAAAATGAAACATTTTTAATATTAATATTATTATTATTATTATTATCATTATTATATATAGAAAACTTAACTTACTGTAATTATTGTTATTTTCTTGTTATTTAGCCGACGTCAAAAACTTCATGAACATGCGCATGTATATTTTAATAGGAATAAACTGTTTTTAAAAGAGTTTAAAAAAAAAGTTTTTCCTATTAATGGAAGCCTTGCCTTGCATAGTTTTGAGCCTTGCGTAGTTTTAGCATTAATAAAAGATTCACGTTCATAGAAAGGTTTCCTTGTCTTTTAATTGGTGTCCTTAGCGGTGGTCTTAGAAGGTGAAGCAAGGAGGGATTCCAACGTGTGACCAGTCTTGAAAAAAGGTAAATATCTTTTTTGCATGGTAGTAGTTATTGGTTCGGACTTCTTGATGTCATTTGCGACTGCGTGCCATGGGAAATTAATTAGCGTTCCACTGTGGCACGCGTGCCGTAGGAAACTGATCCCTGGTATACAGAATCCAGACAAAGTTTGAAAAATTTGACAAAGTCCAAAACTCTTTTATTGATTTGATTAGGTTTTTCGCCATCGTCAGATCGGCTTCCTCAGATATGAACGAAAGAAATATTTATCTACATCCATCTATCTATCTATCTATCTCTCTCTCTCTCTCTCTCTCTCTATATATATATATATATATATATATATATATATATATATATATATATATATATATATATATATGATTAACACTATTAAAGGTTTTGTCAGCTGATTGATATTACCTTCAGCATCCCGACTCCAGAGTTTCATAGACACACCCCTCTGTCCACTCATTAGGGTGGATCAGTATACAGAACCAGTCACTGACCTCAACACCCGAGCGTGCCGCCAGCAGTCTTTTAACCCCTGAACGTAATTTCCAGGTCTGAAGTTTGCGTTCCAACATAAAACAGCCAGCTGTCTGCGTATCAGGGTAACATACAGGGAATTCTGAACGGATACCTTTTATTTCATGTACGGGAGGAGACTGTTCTACTTCCACTGACCATGCCACTGAATATTATCTAATTCTTATTAGTAATGTTCAATTAATGCCCACCCTCTTTCCACTGAGTTCCACTACACATTGCCCGTTTCAGGGATGAAATTCACAATCACAATGTTACGAAATTCACGAACCAATTCTTTAATCCACTAGGCTACTCTGCCGTGGATCATTTCTCTGGGACAGTTCTTTTTGGGATTTATTTTTTACAGAATGTTCAAAATATAACTACAATGATGGGTTTTCTGTCATCAATCTGTTGCTCTGATATCAATCAATGTATTTGTACTCACTTTCATTTTAACTATTGGTCTCTTCTACTGGAAATAGTCATGATACTACATATTTTGCACGATACCAACAATTGCTCTACGGTTATGAACATTGAGTTCTGTCTGATCAAAACTAATTTTTTTCAGTTCCCAGATATGTTCTGTTCCTTCTAGAGTTTTTGCAATGTTCATTTCCTTTTTTTAAAAACACCTCATTATTAATCTTTCTCTTCGTTATACCACAGTCATCGGCACTTCTGCGTACATTAATGCCTAGCGAGATTACCATTCAGTATCTGTCTATATTTCTGAGATGAGGTATTATGTACACTATTTACGTTATTCGGACTATTGT
>OZ038489.1:8914917-9302417 GCA_964036315.1 Acanthosepion esculentum | reverse complement strand
TCCCCGCGGTGGGTAACTGGCAAATGTGGAAGATGTGGAAGATGTGGAGAATCTATCTTTACTCTTACTTGCACAGAATCCATTTCACTGCGCTGAGTAAAAAAGAGGGAAGCAATAGTTTAGACATTGACTGATGTTTTATACGTAAAGTCAAAGGAACACATTATCATCGCGTCTGAAAGTTCGCTAAAGCTTGTAAAAGTCATTTTTAAATGGCATGTCCTTATGTTCTTGTGTATAATACGCACCCGTTTTACTGAAGATAAAAACAGGGAATAATTTACATCCTTCACTATAAGATGACACCACTGTATAGCTATAACTATGTAATTTTTTTTTAAAGGTGTACTGTATTATCCATTAAAATCTCAATGTCGTACGTATATTTCTGTAAAATATTTAATTTTTCCCGATATGAAAGAAAAGAAAAGAAGCGGATGTTT
Organism: Acanthosepion esculentum; assembly: GCA_964036315.1. Classification (NCBI taxonomy): domain Eukaryota; kingdom Metazoa; phylum Mollusca; class Cephalopoda; order Sepiida; family Sepiidae; genus Acanthosepion; species Acanthosepion esculentum. Next base: position 9,301,974 of record OZ038489.1, on the reverse strand, counting down.
AGTCCTTGTGCGTTTCTTCTGCTCATTTCCGTTTCAAAACATATTTTTGAAATTTTGGTGAAAGGTGCTTTGTTATAACATCAACGTTATCAAAACATGACAGATCTTGTGTATTCCCTTTATTCATTTTTTAATCAATTTTAGTGAATTTCTGAGACAAAAGACATCTAATTGCGTCGATTTCTAAAGAAAAAAATGTCCGCCATATCGAATACTTTTCGTAAACAATTGTTATCAACCCCTGCCTACTTTTGGCTTTATTATCTATTGGGCGAACTGAATAGATTTGCAATCTTGCTGTTTCAAACAAGAGGACTTCTGAGTTGAGTAAAAATCTCTGGAAACGTTTACTTGTACGACTCCAAGTTTTGTCTGCACTTGATATAAGCACTGTCAAGAAATGGTCAGTAAAGTTAATAGCAATCATATATATATATATATATATATATATATATATATATATATATATATATATACAGAGAGACAGAGACACAGAGAGAGAACAAAAACGACTTTTAGTGAGAGGGAGACGAGTTTATGCCCAGTAGTACCATTATTCATTCTGGTTCTTACGTGAGCATATTATCAAAACGCAGAGCAAGCTTCTTTTGAAGATGAGTGATGTGCTTTTGCAACATGACAATGCAAGGCTACACAACTGCTTCAAGACCAGACAAGCAAGCATATCATTGGTCGGAATAACTTACTCAACAGCCCAGACCTAGCACCGTCAGACTTTCCTTTGGAAGTACTCACAGCACAGCAACTCTCCAGTGATGAGAATGAGATGGATCTACCGTATTTTCCTGTGTATAATATGACTTGTGTATAATATGCCTCCGGGTTTCTGAAGCTAAAACCAAGGACTAAATTACTTCCTTGGGTATAATACGATCCTGCAGTAAGATAATCCGTATGTTGTACCATATTAAACAATAAAATTTCAATGCCGTACATACACTTCAGTAAAATATTTAATTTTTCTCGATATGAAAGAAAAGAAAAAACTGGATGTTTAGTCTTTGCGCGTTTCTTCTGCTCATTTCCGTTTCAAAACGTACTTTTGAAATTTCGGCGAAAGTTGCTCAGATCTTGTGTATTCCCTTTATTCACTTTTGTTTACTCAACTTCGTTAAATTTCCTGTATTTATGAGAAAAGACGTGCAATTACGCTGATTCCTGATACAACCGGCACATGAAAGACTTTGTGTAAAACAAAGTCTTATTAACATATGCTTACGTTATATTTCATTATCTACTGTGCTAAGTGTATTTGCAAATTTGTTATTTCGAAACTTTTCAAAAGCTTTTATGCTGAGTAACATTTCGGAAAAAAACTATACTTGTATATAATACGAGCTTTTCCTTTTCGCCCTTCATTTCCGTTCAAATTTCTATACAAGAAAATACATGTTTCTCATAATTTCCATTTCAAAAATTATTTTCGAATTTTCGGGGATAGGTGCTAAAGGCGAATACCCGGAAATATAGTTTAATGTGTTAATTAATCTATCATACTTTTATGTTTGATATGACTTTATTATATTTCAACATTAATAAATTACGAAGATAAGATAATATTCTCTGTCGTTTAGAATGAGGAGAGGAAAATTAGAACAAAACAAGAAAATAAAAATATAATCAAACTTTATCCTCTGAGCGAAACTGAGACAAAAGTCGCTCAATTTTGTGTCTTTGTGACAAAAGACATTCATTTCCACTGATTCCCAAGGAACAAATATGGCCGACATATCAAATACCGATTGTAATCAATTGTTACAACTACTGCCTAATTTTGTATTTTATTATCTATTGTGCTGAGTGCATTTGCAAACTAGAAGTTTCAAAAAGGATTTTTCAAGCCGAGGAAAGATTTCTGTAACTGTGTAGTTGTGTATAATACGAGCCTCTTTTTTGCTGAGTATGTTTGCAAACTTGAAGTTTCAAATTTTTTTTTTTTTAGCTGAGGAAAGATTTCTGTAACCGTGTACTTGTGTATAGTACGGGTCTCTTTTTTGCTTTTAATTTTTGTTCAAAATGTCTCTTTTTATGCTCTAAAAATACGGTAGACTGTCATGGTTCTCTGTACATTACTTTTAATCATTATCTGTGAATTTTCATGCATTGTTGAGAAAGATAGTTGAGAAGATACTCTTTGATTTCTCAACGGTTTTGAATTCAGAGTTGTCCTCTTAAAGTGATCGTATCAAAGGCTTAGTCAATCCTGCTATTTAAGCCCTATTTGTGATAGAAAGTGGTGTATCAATTCCCTTCCCAAAGACATCGATACGAAAATAAATACAACTACACAGGCCTGGATTTTATTTGTACTATTTTACTTTTACAATGAACCTTTAAATGGTTTCTAAAATTGTACAAATAGTACAGTTGGAAAATTCTGTAAAAGCACAAAACAAAGATGTATCATTTTCTTTTTTGAAAAAGAAAATAAGAGGCTGATGTTGAGACAGGCTAATGTGTAAACGCATGCGCAAAAACATGCGCATCTGCATGTATTAAAACGGCAATTTGTCCGACCTAAAGCACTAGAAGCCAGCATAAAAACCTAAAAGAATTCCTATTCGCAAATAATGCTAAAGAACTTTCTAAGAGACATTTTGCTTTGCAAACAGAATACAAAGGTCAACATTATCTTACAATTTAAATTCTGCCAATACGATATACAAGTGTGGTCTTTTTATCTGTTATATTTTAATGGTGTTTTATAATAAACCCTCAATATGAATATTACAGGAAAGAAGCAATTTTCGACTATTTAATAGTATAGCATCAGTAATTTTTTTTCTTTTTAATCAGTTCAACCCAAACAAGGCGATAATGCCGCTAAGATACAAGGAGCTGCTGGGAATGAAAAAGACTTTAGAAGGAACCGGAACCCCACCCTCAAGAGGAAACACGAGATAACGCTCTATACCTGTTCAAAAGACCTATGAGAATAGAGCAACAGACAATAGGTGAACCTATTTACTCCCAGTGAGGAAAATGAAATGAAATAAAAAATATAAATAAATAATTAGTAAATAAAATTTCAGAATTCAGACGAAAACGTTAGACGTGTAGATTTGAAGTAGAGTTTAGAATGAACCGGAAACCGAATCCTAAACAGGCAACAAGGGATAATCCTCCATGCTTGTTCAAATACCAGGGAGGAACGTAAACCGAGTGATAGGATAAGGGACTGACTGCATCACAGCCTGTAATAAAATAATTGTGACGAAATATGTCTAAATGTTCAGGAGAGAGTTTATTATGTATCAGGTGAGGGATTTATATTTTCCAGTGTGAGCTATTAAGAACAAATTTGCTGTCCGATATTGATCGATGATAAAAAAGTAAAATGTCTTCGTGTTTAGTAGTTGATATATTATAAAGATATATTGCTAAGATATTGAGAATTCCACTCCCAGACATGAGATATAGAACGGTTTGGTTTGGTTGTTTGTGGTTTTATGGCATATCAACCACTATGGGTTATTTAATGCCAGATCCAGTATTTACTAAATATATCAAAAACGTATAGTTGGCAACGTCATTGTTTCAAAAACTTATAGCTGGCAACATCATTGTTTCAAAAACGTATAGCTGGCAACATCATATTGTTTCAAAAACGTATAGCTGGCAACATCATTGTTTCAAAAACGTATAGCTGGCAACATCATATTGTTTCAAAAACGTATAGTTGGCAACATCATTGTTTCAAAAACGTATAGCTGGTAACATCATTGTTTCAAAAACGTATAGTTGGCAACATCATTGTTTCAAAAACGTATAGGCGGCAACATGATATTGTTTCAAAAACGTATAGCTGGCAACATCATTGTTTCAAAAACGTGTAGCTGGCAACATCATTGTTTCAAAAACGTATAGCTGGCAACATCATTGTTTCAAAAAAGTATAGCTGGCAACATCATTGTTTCAAAAACGTATAGCTGGCAACATCATTGTTTCAAAAAAGTGTAGTTAGCAACATCATTGTTTCAATGTGCTGGAAAAGACCTGGAAGTTCACTATTTTCCCATAGCTGGGACCCCAACAGGTGCTACCACCCCGGGTCAGGGTGGACCTGGGAACACCAGCAATTAAGAGGTGGTTCCACGCTTCCTCAAAACCTCCTAATCAGAGGCCTTGCTGCTGGATGCAGTTTAACGTCGTACCCAGGACGGATATAGAAAGGGACTTCAAACTAACTACCTTATAAAAATAGAGGCACTCCAACAGCCGTAACCGTAAATTTAGGGGTTCGGATCCTTCGACTTCCCAGCCTCTTTCCCTGTCATCCTTTGCGTCCAATATCGGGTGAGTGCCGTCTCCTGGTGTCAAGAAACAGAATTTGAAAAACCACGTGGTGCCATCTCAACGTTTGTTAAGTGGACATTTTTCTTCGACAAGATAAGTAATTCTGCAGATACACGCCGTATTTGCAGCGCCCCCTTTACCTTTAGGCTATTTTATTGCACGTCCTTTTACTTGCTGCACATATCTTGTATGTTATAAACAATTTTTTATTAGATTTTGTTGTTGTTCTCTCATTCAATCGCCCGTCATCATCTGCCCTACGCAAATCTGCATATTTTGTGAATATGGTAGGTTCGACAATTTGCTGAAAGGGCGCAAAAAATGAAAGGAAGCGGCGTCCACAACTGAGTGACGAACTTTTCAGTGTTAAAAAACAGAAAAAAAACACACTGCTTTCCCTACGCTTCAATGGAAACGATAACCAACCAAAGTAACGCGCCCTCGTATATATATATATATATATATATATATATATATATATATATATATATATATATATATATATATATGTATATATATATATATTTAAAAGGGTTACTTGAACACCCTATACACAAAAAATAATAATAACGTGTGCGCAAAAAAAAAAACATTGAAAGCTATAAAAGGTGAAACGGAGTGAAAATCCTTATCACCTCGAGGGAAAATGTCAAAAGAAAAAGGAAGTCCTCAAAGAGAAAAAAAATACAATAATTCTATTTCGAAGTACAAGGGAAATTAATTCTCGGTTGGCAAAAGGATGTTGAAGCATTTAATATAAAAATTGAATAGATTTGTCTCAAAGCAGAGGCCGAACTAAACACAATTGGTTTCATTGCAGACGAAAATTTAGAAACTACACTCTTGTGCAAATTAATTGAAGCAAGACTAATAATTCCGTTATTATTTATTTTCCTCGTATTTTTCAATGATACATGATCTAGTGGACATGTTAGTACTTCGTATGTCAATTCCCCGAAGTCGTTCTTTGCAGACTGACTACAGATTCTCGATTGGATTTAAATCAAGAGATTTTCCAGTTGTTTCAATTAATTTGCACAGGGATGTCGGTACATTTCTAAATCAATTGTTGCATTGGAGGCGTCTATTCCTACCACTGATCCCACGGGTGTGGGTGGAGTGAGAACAGATATTAACTTCACATTTGCCAACATTTAATCATATGTACTTGCTCCTAATTTACAGTGTACCACATTTATTGTATAACATCCAGATAAGTTTGAATTTAAGAACTTTCCCGCTCAATTCTGTAAGACCCGGGAAAACGGTTCTGGTTTTATTGGAAAGCTATTTAACAAGGATTTGCCTCCCAGTTGATGTTACTCTTGACACTAGAGGAGGAAAACTTCGAAGTGGCCATAACTTTATTCATGGAAGAAATTTTAGATAACCCATTCATTTTCTTAAAGAAATTGGATGGGTCGTTCCCACCGTGCGCCACCTTTCGAAAGTGCCTGAAAACCATGCTACGGGTTGATCCAAGACTTGTGAGCGAAATTGGGGAGACGAAACCCGTCGATAGCTGTGTTAGAATAAAGTCACAAGTCATCGTAGCCGAAGCACTGAGCGCTCTTTCCAGTAAACTAAGGTCCTCTCAGCATAGTTGCCGTATGAACCAGAGATTTTAGATATCCCATTCATTGTGGACGAAATTCTTAAAGAAATTTTAATCGCCACTCACAGATAAGTTACAGATTTTGTTGGGTTCAAGCAGTATTTGTCGGAAATAAGAACTGATTTAGGCGAGTTCAGGGTGGTCTACGATTTAGACTTCTTGGAAAGGATACACCAGACTTCACGCTAGTGAGCGACGTGGTGTGCGCTAAACTTTCCTGTACACTACGACAAGAACAGGTTCACACGACTGGAACTAACTATGCAACTATCAAGGATATTCCTGGAAGCAGCGGTGAAGCCATAAAAACTATTTTGAAAACAAAGATAAAAGCTAGAAATTTATCGAGTAATACCCATGAGGAAAAATCCCGGACAAATGACTGGAAGCGAAATCAAAAGAAAACAGGAAGGAGTCACGACTGCTTTAGAGCACTTTACCACCAACATATACCACGTTAGCTGTAAATTTTGCAGGGTAGATGGGCATTTAATTAGTCGGTGCACGAAATACTTTTGACTGAATAGATGTAAAGACCTTAAACTTTGCTACAAACGCACCAGTCTTAAACTTAAATCTGAAACTTGCTTGGGCCATCAAAATAAGTTACCCTGCAAACATAATAATTGCGAACCTAAAGGAAATATTAGCTCAATATATAAGAACGGCCAGAAAAAAAAAGAAGTGTTGATATTCCAGTGTCCATATTTCCAGTAGATCAAAAAGTAAACACAAAAAGAGGAGTACAAGCTCGGTCTCTCCCTTTTTGCAGCTGTCACGGGGAAGGCAAAGATTTTACTGCGGGATCTGTGGTCCTGGAAAAAGGACGATGATGAAGAATTATCTACCGGCAAAAATGAATTTTAGCCGATTTTCACAGGTTTTTAGTAACATTACATTTGCTAGACATGCCTTTGGTGATGACAGTTCGTTTAGTTTGTAAATTTTCTTTGCAGCATCACCACATGTATACGGATTTGGTGTTTATGGATCCCAAAACTTCAAATTGCTTATTTCTTTTGAGAAGGTTAAAGTAGACCCCATGAAATCCAAAATATGATCCTCTTTGGCGTGGCAGGCAGTACACTCAGCAATAAAATCTCTGCACACTCTGTTAAGAAATTATTCCAAAATAAAGATTGAAAATATATTTTTGTAAATGCTCAAATTGTCTTATTCTGGATACCCTCCGAGAAAATAAAAATCACATATACAAAAATAGATTAAAGAGTTTACAATCTCTAGGCCTGTCCTTCTTGAAATGTTGTTATATCACTCTTTATATTCAAATTTATTTAAATCCCTTAAACGAAATAAAATCAAATATGATTTGAAAACAATACGCCAAAGATAACGAAGAAACAGTGAACCATCTGGCTGAGCTAGCATATTTTAAACAACTCTTGAGCTCCAGAAATATCTCTCAACTCAGCATCTGTGCCGCATTCGTTTTGTTCATTCGCCTATGCACCATCGAATCCTGAGAATCCGACAACCACTAGATCGCTTCCAGGCTTACATTCACTCGAACGTAAAGGGTGACAGCCAGAGTGAAGAGGTGTGTTTGAGGAGAGGAGAAACAGAAGGACGGGGGACAATATTAAGGCATCAGAAGATGTTGATTGACATTTGGATATTTGAAGATTATAGCTATAAGCTAACCAAGTAAGAGGAAGGGACATCCACCGACGGGAAGTGCGAGATAAGACGCCGATGGAGCAGAAGAGACGGCTACATTTAACCGTTGCGAACGAGATATCAACCTAGTAGCACGATTAAATTCATGCCGTTTGGGAATCAGCGAAAGTAGCTCGTGCGAAGAGTTGCCGTGAAAATATTTGTAGAAAAGACTGAGAAAGTAACTGTAGACGAGATGCTGGATCAAGGCCTATCATATTGCATATTCGTCTCTGGATTTTGTCAAGGACGTCATGACCAACCGCGGGGCACCAGACCATATGTGGCAGCAGTATTCTATGCACGGACGAATGGTAGGTTTATAGAGTTGAAGGATGGACTCAGGCGAGAAAAACGTTCTGGCGCAACCCAGAGAACCAACTATATCAGGTTGAAACGTTGTTCATTATACGATCACCGAAGTTAAGCAATGTCTAACCATGTTTATTATCTAGTTGGGTTTTCGCGAGATAATACCACGTGCTGTAAGCTGGGGGTGTGATTGGTGGAATTGATAAAAGCACAGAATTGTATATCGGAGATATGAATTGGGCACCTCGGCGTGATGTAATAGTTAGCAAACTTGTCTTGTTGAACAATTACGACTGAGTAGTGAGTTCGGTCGTCGCTCGGTGCCCCCTACTTTCGGCCTTGTGCCACGTCTAAGCTACGCTTGGAAAATCACTATAGAGCTCCTCGAGGTGGTGTAATGGTTAACAAGCTTGTCTTGGTAGAACAATTACGACTGAGTAGTGAGTTTGATCGTCGCTGGGTGCCCCCTACTTTTGGCCTTGTGCCACGTCTAAGCTACGCTTGGAAAATCACTTTTGAGGAACTGAATTCCAATGTTGTTTGCCTTCATTATATTTATTTAAGCGCAATCAGCACTTGCAAATATATCAATCCGTCTATTCTACACCCAGGTACAGATTAATTCGTAGGATTTGCATACGTCAATCATTATCTTTAAAGAATTATTATGATATAAATATATCCTCAGTCTTTAAATAATCTTGAAAATGTTAATAAACGATTAATCAATCTAGATCGTTGCAGCTCCAACATTCAAAAGGTCCACTGGAGATATCTAAAAATGTGGTTCTAAACTCGTCTAAGACAATTAATGTTGAATCAATGATTTAAATGATCTCCTGTAATAGGTTTACTACGTGACGAGAATAGAGACAATCGCAGTTAAGATGTGGTTCCACGCTTTTCAGAATATCCAATCTCCCGATCAGAACCCTTGCTGCCCGATGTAGTTTATCGTCATACCCAGGATGGATAATATGCATAGCCTTAAAAAGAAGGAGGGTTAAGCCTTTATACCGTTTAAGACAAAATGCTTAGTATTAAACCCAACAGGATTATTCAAAGAGAAACTTTTAAAAAAATATATCTGCTTTGATTTTTCAGGAGAGTCATTGATTTTTTTTTTTTTTACAATTTGTTTGGAAACATATTTTGGGGTGTAAGAATAATTATTTAATTTTGTAAGCGAATATTGCAATATCGCTTAACTGGAGATAAGAATGAATTTACCAAATAGAAGTCTTACAATTTAACCTATGTCAAAGAAGAGCAGAAATGAATTCATATCTTTCCCAAGAGTACTTGCGTGTAAGTGAATGTAACGAACTCGACTGGAATTTGAACTCGGTCTTTTGATTTTTCATTCTGAGCCACTATCAAATACATTTTAGGGAGAATAATCTTCTGTGTTAAAACAGTTTTAAAATGTAATAAAACGTGTTAGCCTATTCAATATAATATTACCTTTACTAAATCATTACCTGGAATAATTACTTGAAAATAAATTCCTACTTATAACTCTTAGTATTTGGTATATTATAATCACTGAAACTGTCCTACCAAAAAATCACAATATCTATTTAATTTTGCTCCTTTAGAAATGTGGTCGTTTTATTTGCTACTAGCAGCATGGCCCGGCGTTGCCCGTGCTCGATTCCAAAATCGTACGCCTGATACAGCAATCGCTATCACTTGACTTAAAATATTTTTGCTCTTCCTTGCCTTTAAAGGAGTGCCCTTTGCCTTGCTGATGTTGCTACATGCCTTACTTCATGCCTATCTCAGACAGCGAATTTTTTCTAAGCTCTATACTAAACATTAAATCTGTCACGAAAAAAGAACTAAACAAAATGAACACAAAACGATCAGCTTTAAAAAAGGACTCCTAACTGGAAAAACCGAATGAAAAAAGAATGTTAACAACAAATACTTTTTCACACCAAACGCAGTTCTGCGGAATCAGAATCAACGTTGAGTTTAAGCAAGCGAATGAGCCAATTGGAGTAAAGTGCCATGCAGATTTAAATTTACGCCACTTGTGACGAATGCAGCTATCGATTTTTTTGCATGCTAGTTAACATTCGTGTCAGTCAGCTGTTGGCTCTCACGCTGGCCAATAGAATCTTCCTGCCTATTCGTGGCAACCAGCGATCGGCTCTCACTCTGGCCAGTAGAAAATGGCCATAGACAGAGCAAAATAATTATTGATTAAAGAATATCAAACATTTAAAATCCCATAGGTAATAATTTTTATTTCGTGAGAGCATTAAAACAGCAGCTCTCTATCGTCAAGATCTACAAACAAATCACAAAAAGATTTTGTGATTTGTTTGTAGGTCTTGAATATTGAGAGCTCTGCTGTTTTCAGGGCTCCCATGAAATAAAAATTAGTACCAATGGGATTTTAAGTGTTTGATATTCTTTGATCCATTATATATATATATATATATATATATATATATATATATATATATATGTGTGTGTGTGTGTGTGTATATATATATATATATATATATATATATATATATATATATATATATATATATATATATATTATATATATATATATGTATATATATATATGCAGGTATGCAGAAAAATAGTAAAGAACACGTTAGGTAAATAATCCGGTGTTCCTTAGTATTTTTGCTTTTATTTTCAAAAAGACAGTGCTCCATACAGAAGTAGAGCTTATATTATAATATTTTTTGTTTTAAAAATATGATTCCTTCGCTACATAAGAGTTCTCATGTTTCAAAAGCGAGAGCCGAGACCACTAATATAATTTTTGAAATTATGTTGAGTTAAGGTGTCTGGTCACGCTTTCTCGTCGAGAATGTGTGTGTGTGTGTGTGTGTCTGTATACGAAGAAAGAGAAAATATTTTCTGGGTACCCTTCTTACAGAATATAAGTATGTTAGCCGATAAAAGAAATTCGATAATGAAATAATAATAATGATAATAATGATAATAATAATAATGATAATATTAATAATAATAATAATAATAATAATAATGATAATAATGATAATAAAAATAATGATATAGATGATCTCAAACTCTTTGCCAAAGACGAAAATGATTCCTCTCATTTCATGCACTCTTAGACATTTACACAAGCACGGTGGGTAAGTAACTCTTTGTTTCCCTATGTCCCTCTTTGCTTTCAGCATTTCCTGGGAGTAACATATTTTCCAAATTTTCTTTCTTCATTATATAATCTAGCGGACAGTTTCTTCTCGTGAACAACTGCCATATGGAACAAACACCCTAGAGGATGTTTCCGCGATCACTACAATTTTTACCTGTTCGAGTTTAGAGGCAACTGTTATCTTCCCCTCCTATCTATTCTAACTAAAAGTGTTATTTTTCCATTTTTCTGAAGACGTTCCTGTTGCTTACATTTCCGGCTCATTTTATTCTCAATATGCTTCTGTAGAACAAATTGCCTGCTCTCTCCAATCCTCTCTTTGTAAAGCAACTGCTATTCACTATCATAAAGTACTTTGAAATAAATGATTTCTCAGAGTTGACTAATAACAAATAGTGCCCAAATTCAAAACAAGATTTTCTAAACACTATTTATCTATTGACGTCTCTGTTAAGCGTTGGCTAGTTTTAGAAGTGTCTTTTTTTCTGGCTGTTCTGATAAAATATCCAATGGGACAGATAAACCAACTGACTACTTTGAGGAATGTAGATTACTTTAAGTGCATTACTCCTCTTATCTACGCTACAATAATCCATAGACGACTACACGTCAGAATCAATTTTGCACATTTATAAATCGACTATAAATCAACCTATCTGATCTGGTGGTCATGCTACACATTTCAAGATTTTTGACAAAACCAGAAGAAGGGTCTGTAATATAATCGATATTGACCTGGCATCTCGACTTCAGTCATTATTCCACTGCATTGACGTGGTTTCCTCTGTTTTTTCTATAGATTTAACATAGCAATTTTTCTAATGAATGAATTGCAGTGCCGTTAACAACCGTAAATTTTAAAAAGTAAGTTACTCCAAAATTCGCTTGATGAGGAAATGGAACTAATGTCTTTGGTTAATAACAAAATTAAATTCAAGGGCTTTAGCTTCCATTTCTGAAACATGGTTATCACTGTGTAGCGGTAAAATCATATTTTAAATCTATTAATTTATAATATTAATGCTCTGTAAATTTAAATTTACATTGAGCACTATTGTGTAAAAATAAAAATATCTATAAGAACACCGGATTTTATATCTTACTGTTCTTTCCTTTATATAGATATATACACACACACACACACACACACACACACACACACACATATATATATATATATATATATATATATATATATATATATATATATATATATATATATATATATATGTGTGTGTGTATATATATATATATATATATATATATATATATATATATATATATGTATGTATGTATGTATGTAAGCATGCTTCTTACAAAATATAACTATATTAGGCCGTTGAAAAGAATTCGATAATGAAATAATAAAATAATAATAAGAAGAAGATAATAATAACAACAACAACAATAGTAAAAGAACGACAGAAGCCGATCTGGCCCAACAGAAGACACATCAGTGGCTGAGGAGCACCGGTTTGAAATCTGAAAAAAAAGGCCTAATTATTGCTCAGGAACAAAGCCTCGCAACCAAATCCTATCAATGTCGTATAGTCAAGGATAAAACTAGTCCAAAATGCACGATCTGCGAAAAATATGGTGAAACTCTCGACCATATTATCTCGGGATGTCCGTAATTGAATAACCTCATAGAACCTATTCTGCCGGCAATCTTGCACCCTTCTAAATTTACTAATATTGCTGCCATATCTGGTCTGTTGTTCTTTCTATACATTTCAAGATTTTTGACAAAATCAAAAGAAGGGTCTGTAATGGAATTAATATTGACCTGGCATCTGAACACCAGCCACTTTCAATATCAGTATTCAGTATCAAACTTTGGGCTATTCACTGATATATAGAGATATTCATATGATTTAGCAATTCAACACTCTGTGTGATTATGACAGCTCGTATCTTAGACTGATTTTTTTAGCTGACAATCATGAATTCTGTTTTCTTACAATTGATGGTTTGTCATTTCTTCACGCTTTCCTTTAATACATTTTCTACAAGTGTTCTTTCTGTGTCTGATAAAACATTGTGCAATCTGCGTATCTTATTTTGCTAAGATAAGATCCAGCAACATTAAATCCTGGTAAGATCCACAAGTCTATTAGTATAGCCTCGCTGTAACGTTGAATAAATCTGGTGAGAAGACACATCCTTGTCTTATGCCCATATCTATATCTGTGTACTTACTCAATTCATTTTCTATCCGTATGCGGGAAGCCACGTCACGTCGGTGAGACAAAGTTACTGAAGTCGAGATGCCAAGTGAAGAGCGATTACATTACAAATCTTTGGATCAAGAACCTCGAAGTGAATAGCAGGGGCGCCAGAACAGATATAGCAACAGTATTCAATGCAGGATGAATGGTATATTTTTAAATGAGCAAGATGGCCTCTGACGGGGAAAAAACTTCTGGTACGAAAGGTGACGGAAAATTCCTTGCAGTAGATGCAGCTATTGATTCGATGTAGTTGTTACACTTTAAGTCAGTTAAGAACGTGAGGCGCAGTGGTTTTCTCTCCATGAGTCTAGCATCAGCCATGCTGATAGTGGACAGGAAATTTCTCTATGCTGGTTAAATGAGAGCATTTTCATTTTGGAGGAATTAAAATTTACATTCCATTTCTTTTCCAAGTTAACTACAAATTCGAAGTCTTTTTCAGTAGCAGCGGCCAAGTTAACTTTGTCAAATCTGAAGGATTTACTATTGAGACAAAAGTAAATGTGGTAGTGTCATCAGCATAAATTCCTACTTGTGAACTGATGACGCCAGGAAGATCAGTGATGATAGAATCTTGGGGTATAACAGCGTTCGTGTGAAAGAATCTGGAAGGGAGCCCGTTTAAAACGACCTTCATTTACCAATTTGATAGTAACGATTGGATTAAATCAAACAAACGTCGAGATATAGCGTAGCCCTGATTGAGATTTTAAGGGTCTGGATTCCAGCAGGGTCAGTGACAGAGGGTATATACCACATGGCATGGTGGGAATAAAACACCAAACACAAATATATTTGCAAACGGGTGTAGGGAGATCGCCTTGTTTATATTATCCGAAATACTATCCAGCAAGCAACTGTTATGAGAGAAAGGGGAATGGTAGGGAAGGAAAAGATGTCTGAGTTAAGTTGATACATCGACACATTTAAGAGTTGTGTGAAGATTAAAGAGAGATTTCTCTAGGCAGCGGGAGATGTTCACGGACAAACATAGAGGCCATGCATCTGGACATTGGAATCCTTCCTAAAGAGAGGAAGATAAATCGAGAGGAGGGTATTAAAGAGTTAAGATTAGATTCGCAGAGAGCAAGGATGTCTGGGAACTTTTCAAAAAAGTAACGATTCCGTATTGCAGAATTTTGTACGAATACCACGAATGTTGTATAAAGCAAGGTTGAAGGGTTTACGCGATTTTCGTTTTGCTGGTTTAGATTTATATCGTTTGCATTTTATAGCACCATGGTGTATTGTTTTTGTAAGGAAATGCGTACAGTTGTAGTACCATTCAGTCGTCTAATGTAACATGCGCAGGAAGGGAACTCGCGGAGAATGCAACATAGAGACATCTTTCCATGCGCGACATGGCACAGCAAGAACCCCGATATAATGCAACTACTGCTCAGAACATTCTCTCAAGACACTACGCAAGAGTTCGGGCTTCTAACTACCAGACGGGAATAGTAACCAGAAAACTGCCAACCCAGTACCTTCAGCATGAAGGAAAACTGCCACTATCCACACATATCAAAAAAAAAAAATGACAACACCATTAAGGCCTGAGGAAAGGCAATGAGCCTCGAACCCCTTCAAGGAGACAACGTATGAGCCTCTACTCCTGTCCAAGAAAAGTAGGGAGTATGGCCCGTGTGATAGGAAAACTTATCTACTCCTATAAAACACACCGTCCTGGGTACGACAATAAATTACCTCCGCACCCTGGGTAAGACGATAAACTACATCCAACAGCAAGGCTTCTGATCAGGAGGTTTTGAGGAACTTGGAACCACCTCTTAATTGCTGGTGTTCCCAGGTCCATCCTGACCTGGGGTGGTAGCACCTATCAGGGTCCCAGCTATGGGTATATAGTTAACTCCCAAATTGGACCAAACACTATGAAAATGTAAAAATAGTTTTAATACCAGAATACTTTGTACAAATTATTACTAGCAATAAATTTTGGAAGAAACATTATTACCATTAATACATTATTAACAGAAATACAATTTTGGAAAAAACAATTACCAGCAATAAAAGTTTTGTCGCCATTAAGTAACCCATTGAGGTTGATATACCGTAAAGCCAAACCAACCAAACCAAATCAATAAAAAACAAACAAAATAAATACTAAGGTCTGGTTCTTATTTCCAGTTATGTACATTCAAATAACTAATTTGGAGTGTCAATCAGCGGACATCGAACTTTTGAAAAAGCGATGTTTCAATTACATTCTAGTATATTAGGACGGATGGGACGTAATAGGAATAGGGTAACAGAATTGGTAAACTGCACAATAACTTACAACTTCCTTATAAGCTAGTTGGTCAGTGTGGAAGTGTAGCAGTAAGCTTGAGACTTTATGGACAGGATAGACTGATAGCGTTTCAATAGTGCTTGGATACAATTACGGCGACATTGAAGTTATTTTTTTTTTATTTCTTTGACCGAAATCATACGAATATCTTTCACTTGGGACGTTTGATGATAATCATGGGGAGGGTGAAGGACTGCTTTATTTAATCAGCCTACTTTTCTTTCAGCTTCTACCAAAGGAATTCGAGTTTTTCCTAGATACCAAGAACAACCAGACAAAAAAAGAGTGGTACTTGATATGATATATATATATATATATATATATATATATATATATATATATATATATATATATGTATGTATGTATTAAACAATAAAAAATATTAAAAAATTAAAATCTTTAGACACATTGGGTTGTATATTAATATTCCTACGTTTTTATTATTATTTCATTTAGATTCCTCGACTAGATTCGGACAACGTGGCCATCATCAGGAGAAAAAAAATCCTGCTTGCTGGTAGCAGTGAACTACAGAAATAAATGTCTTGATTGAGAAAATGAAATTTTGTCTCTAATTTTCATTTGTTTTTTTAATTTTTTATCATGAATTTTGGTCAATCCTTATGTTGGTCAAACAGTCTCTTTTAAGTTGTTATTTCAGATAAGAACTGGATGGATCCATGCTTTGAATTCCCTTGGTCATTTTGACAGTTTATTGGTTACTGGAAAGGGGATGTGTCTCTGTTAAGTGTGTGTGTGTGTGTTATTTGGTTTGGGAGTGAGTGAATATGATGTGTGTAAGCGTGTATATTACTATGGGTGTGTGTTTTCATTTGGTTCATTAGGGAGTGAGTGAGAATGATGTGTGTAAGTGTGTATATACGTGTGGGCGTGTGTATAAGTGTGAGGGCTCAACACTTCTGTAAGCGTATCTGTCTTGTGTGGGTGAGAAATGTGGGTAGGTTTTGACTTGTAGAGTTATATATTAATACTATCTATGTTGTTAAATTTGTGGTTAAGCCCAGCTAGATAATGCGTTTTTAATATGGTTGCAGCATAAGCTTCTTTTATTGTTATATGGTTGGGAAAATCCTGTTGCTTTTGTTGTTGGTTAATTACGGATTACTTTGTCCCCTGAAATGTGGTTACTATCTATGATTTCTTTTAGGTTCTTGGGTCTACGATATGATAGAAGGCAGGTTCCTCAAACAATGTCTTTAGGTCTGATTTGAGATGTAGTATTTCCCAGCGACTTTTGATTATTTGGGACAGTGGAGGCAAAGTGGGGTTGAAAGTGGTTGCTAGAGGGATGCGGCTGGGTTTATCTTTTAATCTTGTACATTACGGTGTCTTCTGTAGGTGTGGAAATTGTATATTTATTTGTTCCCTGATTAGGTTTTGTTTATAGACCCGTGTTGTGAATTGATGCTCCAGATTTTCAATGTGTTTATTTAGTTCTTCATTGTTGGAACATATCCTTCTGATTCTAAGTGCTTGTGAATAGGGAAGGTTCTCTTTGAGGTGTTTAGGGTGGGAAGACTTAACATGTAGATAGTTGTGGGTGTCGGTGATTTTAGTGTGTAGTGTAGTTTGTAGTTTCCTGTTTTCATCTATGTAAATGCAGGTGTCTAAAAATGTTACCGATCTTGTGGATTTTTCATAGTCAATCTTAATTGAGTCGTGCACTGTGTTTAGGGTCATGATGAATTGGATAAGTTTGTCGTCACTGCCCGTGTATACAAAGAATATATTATCGATATATCTTGCATAGAATACGCAGTCGCTACCGATGAGGGGATAGATGTGGATCTCCTCTAATTTTCCCATTAATATTGAGCATATTATGGGGCTGAAATGGTGCTCATATATATATATATATATATATATATATATGGACACACACTTAAAATGAATGGAGATAAAATGCAAGTTTGAGTTTCTTAAATTTTAAGTTTTATCTTATATAAGTCCAAATATCCACTTTCTTGGGAAACCGTGTCAAGGCAAATTTCCTTATTCATATATATATATATATATATATATATATATATATATATATATATATATATATATATATATATATATATTCAAAATATATAATTTAACCCAAATAAATAGCCGAGAAAAAAAACAACGCTCGTGACCTAACCATTGCTTCTAGCATTAAACAGACTGTCGCCACTAAGTGTTGACTTCAATATTCACTTTTATATTTACACACGCTCTATCTCTGATATTGAGCACTTTATCCCATAAATATAGCACATATTAAGATTATATTTCTTCATATACATAAATATTCATATATATATATATATATATATATATATATATATATATATATATATATATATATACATATATATATATATATAAATAAATTCATATATATATATATTTATATTATATATATATATTCATGTATATATATATATTTATATTATATATATATATTCATGTATATATATATATATTTATACTATATATATATTCATATATATATATATATATTTATATTATATATAGATATATATATATTCACATATATAATTTCATATATATTCACATATATATTCATATATATATATTCATATATCCATATTCCTATTTCTATATATGTATATGAAAAGTGTATGTATATAATATATATATATATATATATATATATATATAAAGTATATATATATATATATATATATATATATATATATATATATATATAAAGTATATATATATATATATATATATATATATATATATATATTATATATTATTTATATATTATGTGCGCGGTACTTATTGGAAAGCGCTCAATATCAGAGATAGACCATTTGAATATGCGCAATTGCCAAAAACAAGCAAATAGCCGTATTTAAACAAATAACAAAGCCTTAAAAAAATAATAGCAATTTTTACCTATCATAGTTTTACACAGATCCTATCATACGTATAACGTGCGCGCGAGGAAATATTATTCAGCGAAAAAATTGAAAACCGGTCTGTGTGTTGAAATCGCTAAACTCCATTGAATTATTGGCTACACATCCCATCATTGAAATTCGGCAATCAAATGTGTGCCTATGTACACAACAGTACACATATACATATATATAGGTCAAGTTACATACTGTTCACATATGTTTATGTTTATGTGAGTTCTGGTGGGCGAGCGCGGGTGTATGTGTGTCTGCGTACGTTAATGGGTATACGGGTGTGCATGTATGTTTACTTAAATATAAATGGCGTCACGAAGTCATAAATCCAAAATTTTAAAAAAATTGATCAGTTTGTCTGGCGATCGCAAAAGCGTGAAACCCAGGGTCACAAACTCACATCAATTCAACTATATATGTGTGTTTGCATATATATATATATATATATATATATATATATATATATATATATATATATATATATATATATATATATATATATATATGTATGTATGCATACTAATAGTAATACTCGTTTGGATAGCAGAACTTGTAGATATGTCAAAACAAATCGATACCCGAGAAAAAAATTGGAAAAAAGAAAGAAAGTGCTAAAAACATCAGAACAGGGGGAAGCAAATCGTCGAGTGCCTTAAGTTCTTTAGTCCAAAGCCAAAAACCCTAAGTGAGTAGTAAGACTAAAACGTAGAGAGCTCAATACAATAAGCAGAGCGAGAATAACTAAAATAAATCTTAAAGTACCAGGAAAACCTACCTAGGTTTCACCTAACCGGATCTTCATAGTAAGTTATCTTAGAAGAACAACAAGAACACAAGAGTAGAAATAACAAAGATATATTACACAGAATAATAATACAAGATGTTAAAGTGTTAGTATGACTGCCAGTCTGGTTTGGAGTGAACTACTATTGGCTCGACTCGATTCTGTCTCGACTCGTTCCTATATTTAACAACCCTCCCACGTGGGTTGCATGTAGCACAAGGCCGGTTTAATGTGGGTTCTCCAAGCCCGTAGGCTCGGCCCAAAATATGCCCATTAGAACCCGTATAAACGGGTTCAGGGACTGTCTACCTCGCCGGACGACACTTTGCCCTGCGACAAAGCCTCGTCCGGGTTCCTCTCTGCCAAAGCAGAGAGTTCGGCAAGAGTCGCGCACAGTCAGAGACTGCGTTTCGACTCGTTCCTACGTCTCTCTTGAGAGGCGCAGTCTTTATAGAGTCAAGAGGAGTTCACTGTGTCGTTATAGTTAAGATCCCATATATATATATATATATATATATATATATATATATATATATATATATATATATATATATATATGTACAGGCACATAAACTGAGGTAAGTCTTAAGGTTAAGTTACAAATTAAAATAATGAAGACTGAGAAGAAGATAAATAGAATAAAATTCACAAATAGAAAACAAAAGACAAAAGAGGTATAAAAGATAGGATCCCCAACGTCTCTAACGGTAACGACGTATAAACTATGAAAGGGGTAGTTTACGATCCAGCATAAGCCAGCAGTTTCTTTTCAAGGGAGGCTGTTTTTCCAGGTTTGAAAATTTTACATGGAGCTCACATTGTCAGCAATGTACTGTAGCATAAAAAATACATTCTCTTTGCTAACTCCACCGCTATACAAAAATTTTTATTATATATATATATGTATATAATATAGTGTTTTATATTTTTGTTGTAAATTGTCAAGAACAAAAAAAATGTATAATTTCACTTCCATCATATGTCACGTTTTATTCCAATTCTAATCATCGCTTTTTAAAACAATAAACATTGAGAGGGTAGTTAAAAATCGAAGACATGGGAAAATGCATTCTTTTGACAATATCAGTCACTTTAATTCCATGTTTGCTATCATTATTATTATCATTACCCGCCCTCGCCACCAAATTATTACAATATAAAACTATATTGTGGTTTTATATAAAATGCAAAAGGTTGATATGCCGTAAAAAATAATAAATCAATCGATGTTTCGACACTTTAGTTCAATGAAGTCCTAATGGAGGAAATGTACCACCGAAACTTTTCTACTTTGTTATAGTTTTTTCTTATCTAAAACCTATGAAGTAATCTTTGGAGGAGTCACCCTACCATGAAAATGAAAACCTTTGATATTTATTCATTGTGCTTTTGTATCTGCTGAGCCAATCTAAACGTTGGTAAGACAGCTCATCGTAAGAAATCATGATTTATTTTTGTACAAACTGGGCATGATAGCGAGTGTCCAGATGAACGTTGACATTTTGGGGACATTTGTCAATTCCAGTTCTACGGAGGCGCTTGCAATGAAATGTCTGCAAATTCAAGAATGATTTGTGCATCAGATTTAAGCAAGAAACAGACTGGCAGAAATCATATTCCATGCAACATATATCAGACGAATATCCACCTGCTCAGTACAGCTTTCTCTCCCTATTAAGGGTTTAATGGAGCAGAAGACGTAGTAGGATCGCTTCTGCTAACAACACGACACCAGACGTAGCATTTCAAACGAGGAAAGTGACGTAGCTCGTAGCATTCTGTAAGACAGGCAATGTGTAACGTGGTACAATTTGTTTTGTGCTGATGGTACCTATCGGGTGTGGCGCGAACTCCAAGTGTCCATTGAGACCAGTTAACACGACACTATCCATGCCAGTAGTGGATCCATAAAGGTATGGGGTGTATTCACATGATATGGCTTGAATCCACCTAAACACATCATTGTCAACTGACCAGTTCATCTCACAGTTTCATATTCAAATTGCACATAATTTCTATTAGGTTTTTATTTTAACGACACCCGCAATTATATTTAAGCAGGGTAATAATAGTGTAGTTACACATATCTTCACCCATGTCGTTACGTTGCTTTCAATTGCAGAGGTTAAAAAGACAATGGAGGGGTTTCAGCAAAACTGGTTTACCGCAGTGGGGGATCTCGAGCTGTGTACACTATTCACACTGTACTTTTCCACAAATTAAGGTTGTTGAACCTTTCTTCCTCAGATTCAAAATAATTACAACCGCTTCTTTGGTGATGAAATTATCTATCTATCTATTAATCTATATATATATATATATATATATATATATATATATATATATATATAATTTCCATGCCTGAGGATGGCTGAATGTACAGCCGAAAGTACTAGCAGAATAAAAAAAGACCTTATACAACTTGAAGTTATTAAAAACAAGGATCATGTCATTCATCGAGTGGTTCGTAGGTTAATGCAACTTTAAGAAATTTGTTTGCGAAAATTTTTTTCGACATTTATATCATTAACTTTACTAATCTACTTTTTGTATAGATGATTCATGTAATATAAAGTTATCTATCCATCTATCTATCTATCTATCTATCTATATATATATATATATATATATATATATATATATATATATGTATGTATGTATGTATATATGTGTTTGTGTGTGTGTAAGAATGCCATAAGGGCTTTATTTACCTTTGAGAGTTTCGTTTTTGGTTCCCTACGATGTAACACACATCAAATTCGTCGGTCAGGCATATAACTATCACGCTATCTAGTAGATTAACATGCTGTTTGTCCGGAAAAAGTGTGAAGTTGTGATATTCCACCATTGACAAATTATCTCCAACTCTCTTAATCTGTTTTGTTTTTCCTTGGATCAAATACATTTGAAAAAATGTGAATGCATCTCAATTCCCATTAGCTAATAACGTAGTGGTTAATATTAGGGCAGGCAGAGCGTTGCTTGTTTACTAGACAAGTAGAACGATACCAAAGAACGACAAAATCTTTGGGCCTGGAAACGCCATTCCGTAAAAACAAACTTGTTTAAGAAACCACAAGTATAAAGCCTATCGCCATGAATATTTGATCATATGATCTACGAAAATCTCACACAATATATATTAATCTGCGCTATGGGTAGTTTGTAAAAAAAACATTAACATTTTTTAGCATTTCACACAAAGCAAGGCGGGAGTGCCACTAGCAGGCAAGGGGTTACAGAGAAAGTAAGAGAAAAAGGGTTAATCCAGAGTCACGTTCCTCAGATTAAGACTTTCATATGGATGCCATAAATGGCACTCTACACATTCAGAAATAGTTAAACTCTTAGACGCATAAAAAGTCTCTCTTAAATCAATTATTAAAAATGGATTTAGGGGATGAAGCATAAGTCTCATAGCGACGACTCTATTTTCCTTCTTCAAACCTCGTGAACTTTCGTCTCAGAATCACAGCAATAGAGCTGTACCAAATAATGGATACCACAACTCTTGAAGCTTTGCAAAAGCAGCTGAAATAGGTATCAGTTGTAACTTGGCCAGAAAATAATAACATAATCAAGCTGGTGACATTCCCCACTACATAAAAAAGAAATAGGTTATGCAGGAAAAATTCGACAATACTGCAAAGAGTGATAACAGCGAGAAACTTATTTTTCTGAAAAATAGTTTTAGTAGAAAAATTCTATAAATTTCAACAGAAAACAGCACTTGCTGCTTGGTCAATTTAGCCGAATGTTTCTGTATAAAGAAACCGATGAATTTACAATATATATACATATACATGTATATATGTAACAGCAAAAATTGTCCAAATCTTTTAAGAGCATTGGATAATTGTCCATTGCACAACATCTTTCGTACCTAAAAAAAACTCTAAATTAATTGAGTTTCTTTTTTGCAGGTTTTTATATAAGACGTTTAACCATCTTGACAGCATTTCTCGCAAGAATCACTGAAAAACCCTTTGAGTTATACTGCTAGAAAGGGAACAGGTTAAAATCGTTTGGTGTCAGCTCCACTAAATCTTCCCAACTGAGCAATGATGAGAGGAAAAAGATCATTCAGGCGTTCAGTAATTGTACGAACATTCATACTCTGGCTTCCGTCTTCAAAAGTCCATTCAAGAACCATCAAGAGAACGGTGAATAAGTTTTAAAAAGAGGGAACAGTACAGAGGAAAATTGGATGAGGTTACAGCAGCAAGGGGTATCATCATTTCAACTTAAAGCTAAATACATTCTTATTGTACAAATAAGAGTCTAATATTGCTATAAAATCCTAGGAGAATTCCAGTAAGATATATTTAATGATTTCTCCGTTATAACGTTTCAAAATTTAATCTAGCAATTTTACTGTTACATGATTTGGGCAATTTTTCTGTTACATTCGGAATATATATATATATATATATATATATATATATATATATATATGATTAATAATAAATGTAATTATACTCTAGTGCGTTTCATTCGTTCATTCTGATTTTCTAGATGCTATTCACTGCCAGGCCAGTAGCATATTATAAATCAGAAAGAGTTGTCTTTTATCTTGTTCTTTTTGCTGTTACAAGGCCTAAAACAACAACAACAAAAAACAACAAAAAACAAAAAAAAACTACCGGACATTATTGTGTCCAACATTATAATCAATCGAACGAACAAGCTTTTTCGATTCCATCAGAAATAGAGACTCAGAAAAATATTTTTAAAGGACAAACTTGATTAACATTTTGAATAGCGTTGCCAAAACACGGAACCTTTTTTCTTTCTTTTTTACTTATTTTTTAACTCTTTTTTTTCAATTACATTTTTCCGATGTTCTTTACATTTCCATACCCTCAGCTTACGTCCATCCAACTCTTTCTCTGATATATATATATATATATATATATATATATATATATGATTGTATGTATATATTTTTTACTCTACCAAGTTTGCATCAGTTTCCTTTTTCATCATTATTCATTTGCTTCTTGATACAATTCATGAGCTTTTTTAAACCATATCTATTCATATACAAATCAAGTGTTTCAAGGTAAACATATTCACGTAAATTGGATGATTGGCACAAGAAAATATTTCTGTTCGTTTTTCCCTATTTGGATTCTGCTCTCCGAATTAGTGTAAACGTGAATATTACGTATTTCATTTATACACACACACACATATATGCATATACATATATATATATATATATATATATATATATATATATATATATATATATATATGTATGTATATATATATATATATGTGTGTGTGTGTGTGTGTGTGTGTGTGTGTGTGTGTGTGAAGAGCAAAATAAGCGCATTTGATAACCGGACAAAAATGTTCGCATCCAGGATTTTAAGTGTGATTTTCAAGACAAGAAACTGTCCTTCACTTAGTAGATTAACATCGGGCAATCATGTATGCTTCTTCAAATTTTAATATTGTGCCTGATTAAATCAGGTTTAAGAAAAATGCATATATATATATATATATATATATATATATATATATATATATATATATATATATATATATATATATATATATATATATATATACATTTTTCTTAAACCTTAATTAAACTTAAAAGTGAACATCTTTCTTTGGTATATCTGTAGCAGCGACTGGAACTGATTTGAAATGGCAACATTCAACCAGTGGCCATATCCGAGAGAAATTGATATCGTGTGATAAGCGACCTAATCATGCTAAAACTGAAAGCACAAGGACAGCGGCCATGGCAGATTTGATATAACATCACTGATCATCGGCCATGACCAAATCGAAATGCTATAATTTGCCTAGCTCAATTGGAATCATATAATGGGCTCAAATTTGAAACTATATATTGTGGACTGCAAGCAAAAGTAACTTACAATGTTATTAAGACGCAGATATTTGCATGATGGTTTTACAAAAACGCGAAATCCTGAAGAGTTAAGCTTCATCCCAAATTTAAAGATATTGCTGATGTAACTCTCCTTAATCTCACTCTTAAAGACTTTGTTCATAAAAGATTTTATAACTATAGTAAGAAAAGAATACAAAGAAGGTTTGCTTTTAATTTTAGAGTAATATATGCAAAATAAATAAATAAATAATAAATAAAAAAAACGATATTGGATCCTACAAAATCTCGTGCACGATTTTCACTGTTGTTCATATTAAGTGAGCCAGGAGCATCTGAAATGATCTAAATATATCTTAAAAGATATACTCCTTAGCAAATGCAGAAACTGCAGACTACGGTAGTACTATTCCAGCCCGTACACAATCATTTATAGGGATGACTGAAAATGGTCTATGTTAATTTATTCAACTATTATTGCTAGTGAAGGTAATCGTTTGGTTTGGTGTTATTGCTCACCATTTGTTTAATTGCTACAATATTAATATCGTTTTCAGGTTAGAAACTGGAAACAATTTTTCTTACATAAGACATTCAATCGCTTGTCCGACAGATCTTATAGTTGAAAAGAAAAACAATATTTGTTGATATATAAAATTATACAAAATTATATATATCGTCATATATCGTCATACATACATCTATCTATCTATCTATCTATCTATCTATCTCTCTATCTGTCTGTCTGTCTTTCTATCTATCTATCTATCTATCTCTCTCTATATATATAGGACTTCATATATATATATATATATATATATATATTACGATATATATTTTGTATAATGTATATCGTCATATATACATATACACGCACGCACACACACACACACACACACACACACACACACACACACACACACACACACACATATAGATATCAGTCGAAGAATCTACCACTAAGCCATTGGCGCACGACAGAGATGAAGGTGAATTTAGACGTATTTATGGTATGACGTTATAGAACTTTATTTTGAATGTATTTGCGTCTGATATTCTGCGACCGTTAACGTGGAAAACCAAAAGAGTTTGTTAGATACACATACACGGACACACACACACACACATACACACACACACACACACACACATATATACATGTATGTATCTCAGAATTTTTTCAAATAGTTATTAATTTTATTTTACTTTGAGAAATGAATTTATGTAGTAACAATTAAATATTTTAAATAATGGAAGTTTTTGAATTTAACTGTTTTAATTTTTATAGTCATGTATGTTGACTTGAGAAAGTGTTTTTTATTTTAGGAAAGGAGATATTTGAAAAATTCCGGGCCTCAGATTTATATGTTGGTAAGAATCGATAGTGGCACATAATTTTTCGTCTAAGTTATTAGGACTTTGAATAAGTCCTCGCTGTTTTCCAAAAGATGGCTTTCCCGGAACTGAATGCGTGTAGTTTTAAATGTTACGCTTCTATAAGGAATTACTATAAGCAAAGCTTGAAATTAGGTGCATGTCATTTCATAATGTTAAACATGTTGGATTTCGTGCCAAAGGAAGTGTATTTGTGGGGAATTTTACTGCATTGCTTTATTAGGAGGAAATATGCAGCTGGAGCGCACAGATTTCTTGTTGAGACTTATGGTGACCATGTTCTGTCGGAAATGCCATGCAGAGATTGGTTTACACGTATCAAAATTAATGACTCTGATGTTGAAGATAAAGAACGCTCTGGCATACTGAAAACGTTTGAAGACGAAGAACTGGAGATATTACTTCATGAAGACTCATCTCAGGCACAAGCTGTATTTGCCGAATCCTTAGGACTTGATCACACAATAGTTTCGAAACGTTTGAAAGCATTAGTAATGATTCAAAATCAAGGATATTGGTTGATGTACGAATAGAATCGGTGAGACGTCGAACGGCAGAAAAGGAATGTTTTTTTCATTGTATCGTGAACAACGATGAAGAGTCGATACAATACAACAGCTCTAAGCCTAGAAGATCGTGTGGTAAGTCCGGTCATGTATTAACATTGGCGGTAAAACCGAATATCCATGGTTCGAAGCTTCTGCTCTGCATGTGATGGGATCAGCTGGGTGTAGTTTATTATGAGCTGCTCAAACCGACGAAACCATCAAGGGAGATGGCTATCAACTATAGTTGATACGATTGAGCTGAGCACTGAAGAAAAAACGACCGCAAAGTGATTTTTGCAACATGACAACGGTAGACCACATGTTGCAAATCGGGTGAAAACCTACTTGGAAACGCTTAAATGTGAAGTCCTACCCCATCCGACGTATTCATCAGACATTGCCCAATCCGATTAGCACTTGTTCCGATCGATGGCACTAAGCAGCAGTTTCATTCTCATGAAGATGCTAATAAATTGGTCGACACGTGGTTAACCTCAATAAACCTGTCGTTTTTCCGACGTGGAATTCAAATGCTGCTAGAAAGATGGGAAAAGTAGTGGTTAGCGATACTTTTAGTGACATGTTTCTTACTATGTTTTATAAATAAAACATCACTTTTCCTGAAAAATCAGCGAGAACTTATTTCAGCTCCTAATACTTTCTCTTTTAATAAGAGTAGCATTCTTTATATGGAAGATGTGATTATGCTTTACCGAAGTTGTTTGAAGGTCGTGGTTGAAGTCAATGCCGACATTATTGAATAAATTTACTCAGTGGAATTTCCATATATTTTTGTGTAAGTTTTGTAAATATATCTTAAAATGAGAAGTCAATGTTATTTTTATTTTTGCGTGATGTAGATGAGAATTTATTAATCGCAAACTATATATATATATATATATATATATATATATATATATATATATATATATATATATATATATGTATATGTATACGAAAAATGTGATAAATCTTTGTTTGTTTCAGGATCGCCTGCCGGAATAGTACTGTTTCGGTAGGGTCTCTTGGGCGAGCAAGTATGATGTTGGAAGACCCGAAACTTGCCATGACTCCAAGTCATAACATCACTGACGAGGCGATCCTGAGCACTCATGGGAGTGTTTTCATAACAAATTGCATTCTGAATTACGCAGTGACTGCTGGGAATAGACCAGATGACGACCAAGGAATAGTCTTGGTGACTGCTGGAGAGACAGCCGACAGCCGGAAAGACGGCACACAGGATCATGTTAGATTGGCAGTTCAGCATGTACATTCCGTCAGGAATAATCCCAAACTTGCCACGACAGCACGCAACGATACATACCCCCAGGGAATCCCGAGAAGTGGGGGAGAATGAGATTCCCGTTAGGACGGATATTTCGATACCGACACTTATGCTCGATAAAAGGACTTCGATTGTTATTTGCGACTGCGGGAAAGAATGTAAGAATCCGCGTGGCCTTAAAATACATCAGGCTCGCATGAAATGCATGGATAAGGGAGGTCCAACGCAACGCACAGGTTTAACCCCTGGTGAGAAGGAGGTGCAGGGCCGGGACTCACACCACAGTGCCCAGTCCCTCCAAGCAACCGACCAAACAACCCCAAGCATTGTAATCCGTAAGCAGATCAAATGGCCTCCAGCGACGTGTCACAGCGAATGGCAACAGTTTGACGAGGACGTAAGCAAAATCCTTCTTATTACATCTAAAGGCAACGCTGATAGGCGGTTACACGTCTTATCGACAATGATAGTCAGTTATGCCACAGAACGATTTGGCTTGCGTGAAGATAGGAAAAAGAAACCCTACAGCAAGAACCGTAGGGTAGAGAAGATACAGGGCCTGAGGAGAGAGTTACGGTTACTAAAAAAAGATACAAGCAGTCTAGCGAAGAAGAACGCTATTCACTATCAGAGCTCCGGGATATTGTAAGATCCAAACTAAAATCTAAAGCTGAGTGGCATCGAAGGAGAAGGAAGGAAAGAGCGTGGAAAGATCATCGTTCTTAGCAGATCCTTTTGGCTTTACGAGGAAACTGCTTGGGGATAAGCGGAATGGTCAGTTAGAATGCTCTGCAGAGGAGATTAACAACTATCTTCATAACACATTGAGTGACCCTGTAAGAGACAAGGATCTTGGCCATATAGAAGCCTTGGTTAATCCAACCCATCCGACGGCTGATTTTGAATTAGACGAACCAAGCTGGAAAGAGATTAGGGAGGTAGTGAAGGCGGCTATATCAACCTCAGCTCCTGGAGAGAGTGGAGTTCCATACAGCGTCTATAAACGCTGCCCGAGTCTTCTCCAGCTCCTTTGGAAGATTCTAAAGGTAATATGGCGTAGAGGTAGAGTTGCAGACCAATGGAGATTTGCAGAGGGTGTATGGATCCCCAAGGAAGAAAACTCCAGACATTTAGACCAATTCAGGAGTATCTCTTTATTATGCACCGAAAGTAAGATCTTTTTCAGTATTTTATCGCGGCGCCTGACGAGATTTCTTTTGGTTAATAATTACATCGACACGTCAGTACAAAAGGGGGGAATTCCTGGTTTTCCAGGATGCCTCGAACATACTGGTGTAGTCACGCAGATATTAAGAGAAGCTAAGGAAAATAAGGGCGACATCGCCGCATTGTGGTTGGACCAAGCCAATGCATATGGATCCATTCCACATAAATTATTAGAAGTGGCCCTAAGGAGATATCCTATTCCCGAGAAGATCAGCCTATTAATCCTGGATTATTATAACAACTTTCAAATAAGAACTATTTCCAGGTTTATAGTTTCCGATTGGCACAGACTCGAAAGGGGTATTATTACAGGCTGTACGATCTCAGCTACCCTATTCACCCTCGCTATAAATATGGTGGTCAAATCGGCCGAAGTCGAGTGTCGAGGCCCTATGATGAAGACAGGAGTACGTCAGCCACCGATTAGGGCGTACATGGACGATCTGACCATTACAACAACTTCGGTCACGGGGAGTAGGTGGATCCTTCGTAGACTTGAAAAACGTATTACTTGGGCGAGAATGTGTTTCAAGCCTGCAAAGTCGAGATCGTTAGTGATCAAAAAGGGGAAAGTAGCAGATAATTTCAGGTTCTCGATATCGGGAACTACTATACCGACGTTGACAGAGAGACCCGTGAGGAGCCTAGGTAAAACTTTTTACAGCAACTTAACGGACACTTTATCTATCCGAATGACGATCTCCGAATTGGAAGTATGGCTAGCCAAGGTGGACAAGTCAGGACTTCCAGGCCGTTTCAAGGCGTGGATTTACCAACACGCGGTGCTCCCAAGAATTCTCTGGCCTTTGTTTATATACGATTTCCCAATGACATCAGTGGAGACCATGGAAAGGAGTATTAACGGCTATCTTCGCAGATGGCTGGGACTGCCGAGAGGTCTGAGCAGTGCCGCACTATATGGCAAATCAAATGCACTTCAACTCCCCTTTAAAGGATTGGTGGAGGAATTCGTAGTCTCTAGAACAAGAGGATTCCTACAGTACAGGGAATCTAAAGACGCAAAAGTAGCGGCAGCAGGCATAAAAGTCCGCAATGGAAGGAAATGGAGTGCAGAGAGCGAACTGGGTATTGCGGAGGAGCGTTTGAGACAGAAGGCTCTCATGGGGACTGTGGCATCAGGTCATGCAGGCTTGGGCTACTTTCCTGGTAACCGAGTCAAGAAGAGAAAAGACGACTAATTCTAGAGGAAGTACGTTGAGGAAAAGAGATTATGCAAGATGGTGGGATTAAGCCAGCAGGGTGCATGGACACGATGGGAGAGTTTTTTACGGCGGAAAATAAGTTGGTCGGAGATCTGGCACTCCGACGCCAGTCGCATTAAATTCCTTGTGCAATCCGTGTACGATGTACTACCGAGTCCTGCAAACTTGCATATTTGGGGGATGAGCGAATCACCATCATGCCCACTCTGTTCCAGGAAAAGTACGCTGAAACATATCTTAAGCGCTTGCCCAAAAACACTTGGTGAAGGGAGGTACCGGTGGAAACATGACCAGGTACTAAAGAAATTAGCCGAGATAGTCGCCACAGCAATTAGCGATTGCAGTTGTAAGCCCGAAACGAAGGCGATCTGTTTCATCAAGGCCGGGGAAAAATCTTCCACAGTGCGTAAGTCGTCAACCTGCATGCTCGCATCAGCCCGAGATTGGCAGTTAAGAGTAGACCTGGGGAACCAATTGAATATTCCGGTGCAGATCACGACATCGTCCCTGCGCCCGGATTTATTGGTCTGGTCGACTGTCTCCAGACAGGTCATAATGCTCGAACTTACAGTACCTTGGGAGGAGAATTTGGAAGAAGCCTTTGAAAGAAAGCTGGAGAAATACCAGGTGCTAGTTGAGAGATGCAAAGCTAACAAATGGCGGACGACCTGCCTTCTAGTTGAAATCGGATGCCGAGGTTTTGCAGGAAGATCTGTATGCAGTGCTCTAAGTCGACTTGGAGTCAGGGGAATAAAAAAGAGAAAGGCAATCAGGGCCCTATCAGAAGCTGCAGAAAAAGCCTCGAAATGGCTATGGATAAAAAGATCTGTTCCATGGAGCTCTACGACGGGGATTGGTGGGCGTTGAGGGGCAGTTGGGAGGAAAAGAGATACGTAGATATGACCTAAGTCGCTATTTGGGGGAGGGTCCGTTTATTTTTTTTTTTTTTAATTTTTCTCTTTTAAAGTTTTTTAACAATGTCACTTTGGTAGTCCTAACTGTGTTTTTTTTTCTGCATTCTTAGTTGGGAGGGGAGAGAGAGGGGGCAGCGAAGGAAGGGAGAAATAAGAGTGGTGGGAAAGGAAAGCAATTAGCGATCATAATTCCTATGACCTACGAACGTGATTGTTTTTGGGGGGGGGGATAAATGTAACATTTCATATGAAAGGAAACTTTTCCTGTTTTTACTTACCTGTTATGTCAGACTGTTCGTTGAAGATGAAGGACGATCCGCGTGATCAAACTAAGACGAAGGAAAAGACGAGCTCGCCGTCGAGTCTTTTTTTTGCATCGTCTTAGCTGAGGAGGAAGTGACGTAAGTCGGTGGTGATTGGTCAGCAGTGGCATTTATTGGCGGAGTCCATTTGTTGCGTGCTTCGCGTTTTTTTTTTTTTGTTTGTTTCAGGATCGCCTGCCGGAATAGTACTGTTTCGGTAGGGTCTCTTGGGCGAGCAAGTATGATGTTGGAAGACCCGAAACTTGCCATGACTCCAAGTCATAACATCACTGACGAGGCGATCCTGAGCACTCATGGGAGTGTTTTCATAACAAATGTATGTATATGTATACGAAAAATGTGATAAATCTTTAAAGAATCGCTGAATAACATCATGTTGTTTTAATTGCAATATGGAATCTAGTAGTTCTTAAGTCAGTCAGTTATGTGCTATGCATTGTACACGCGTAGGTGATCATGTATCTTCCGATACAAGTGACGAGGCAGATATTTCCCGCAGTAGGTTGCCAACTCGGTATGTCCTACTATTTGTCCATAGCTGTGGAGAAGAAGATGAGTCATACATTTCCCAAGGGTATTAGCATGGAAGTGCATGTAATGGATTCGAGTAGAATTCGAACTTGGCTCTCCGATTCCTCAGTCCCAGCCGCTATCCATTACTCCACCGTGCCACCTCAACGTATTGTTCTTAAAAGCTATTATCAGTAAACGCGAGCGAAGAAAGTCAGACGTAAACATTCATTTTAATAAACACACGGATCCTGACGAATAGTTCGCCTTGAATCGATATATAAAGAAATCCTTAGACATGAAACAAGAGAATAAAAGAAAATAAGCATATCAAATGCAGTCAATCTGTACCAATAATAACTGTGTTTACGACGGAAGTTATGATGTCGAATAATCTACAGTAGAGAGAAAGAGAGGGGAGAAGAAAGGATGAATTACACACGGCGGAATTGTGGGAAGAGGCGGCGCTGAGTATGGTGGATGTGGATTTATATAGTTGTGTTGTTTGTGAAGATCTGATAGAGACGTTGTATTTGTGTCTTCAATTTCCGGGTGAGAAAGCGGATGAAGACTAACATAATTTGGATCACGGTAAGTTTCTCTGGCACTTTTTAGATCTTCATAATTTTTGGTGATAGGAAGAGGAAAGATGATGAAAAAGAGAGGAATAAAGGCATGTGTGAGAAGAAAAAGAGGAAACGATAAAACAGAAGATATTTTAATTTATTTGATCGTTTTGTTTTTTACGGCTTATCAACCCTTTGCAGGTTATTTAAAGCCAAAAAATATTTTTCGATTGTAAGTATCTTTTAGAGATAATAATAAGAATATAATGATATATAATGAACAATGAGACAAATCCTGTTAATTAACACACACCTTGTGAGAGACGAGTTTTGTTCACACCTTTCCTAAAGGTGTTTTCACATTGAACATAACGAACCCAACTGGAACTGGAACTGGAACACGCCTCTTCAATTATAACTCGGCTCTTCTAATTCTGAAGCTCTTATCCATCACATTACATGCACATCAAAGCTTACAGAAGCTGGTATTCCAAGAGATTACCGATCTAGGTACTGACTAAGCTCGACGTTGCTTAACTTCGGTAATCGTACGGGGAGCAGTGTTTTAACGTGATATGGTCGTAAAACGAGACGACGCGAAAAAGTGGGAGAAAATAGGGAGCTATAAAACGTGGGGGGTGGCAATTGAAGGAGAAAGAAAAGAAAGAAAAAGAAATGACGAAAAGATTAAAAGGATTGAAAGAAGAAGAAGAAGAAGAAGAAGAAGAAGAAGAAGAAGAAGAAGAAGAAGAAGAAGAAGAGGAGAAGAAGAAGAAGAAGAAGAAGGGAAACAAGGAAAGTAACAAAGAAAAAGGATAAAAGATTTTGAGTGAAATAAAAGAAGAGATTAAAGATGTCAGAATGGAAAAGGAAATCGGGGAAGACCGTAATGACGATGAGAAGAAAAGAATAACACGAAAATGATATTCAACAAAAGGAAAAGGAAGAAGTGTAAGAATAAGGTGAAGAGTAAATTAAAAGAAAAGGAAAGCGAAGAAGCTAAAGTTAATTTAATGTAAGATGATTCAGAAGAACGAAGAGAGACTTGAGAAAAAAGAAAAGGATGAAGAGAATAATGGAAAAGAAAAGGAAAAAAAGAAAAGCAAAATAAGAATAGAATGAAAGAAAGAAAAAATGAAAAAGAATAAAGAAAAGGAAAAAGAAGTAAAAGGAAAAAGAGGAAAAAAGTATAATCATGAAAAAATTAAGTTTATTGAAAAAATGAAAAAATAAATATGGCGGAAGAAAGAAGAGAATGAATTCTTACAAAAAGGAAGAATAAAATGAAGGATAAATAAATAAATGAAAACAGTTGATGAAAAATAGTGCAAGAGAAAGAAATCAAACTAGAAAAGAGCGTCGAAAGAAAAGTAGAAATGAAAGAATAAAGGATAAAGAAAAAAAAAAAAGGAACGGAAGAAAAGTCAGAATAAAAAGAAAAGGAAGGGAGGAAAACGTAAAAGAAAAGCGGATGAAAATAAATAGAAACGAAGAAATGAAAAGAAAATGGAAATAACAGAAAGAAAAAGGAAAAGAAAAAAAAGAAAAATTAAAAAGAAAAGGAAATAAAGAAGAAGGAAAAGGAAGAAAAGAAAAAGAAATCAAAAAGAAAAGAGGAAAAGAAAGACAGAAAAAAGAAAAAAATCAAAACGGAAGTCAGCGAAGATAATAAGCAAATGAATATAAAAGAAAATCATGGAATAAATTAAGATGAATAAATAAATAAAAAAGATGGTTGCTGAATAGGGAATGAAAATGAAGCCTGAATAAAAGGAAGAATAAAAAAGGGATTGAATGAATGAAAAATAATATTAAGAAAAATGCAACAATAAAGAGACATAAAATTAAAATATAACCATGGCACCAAAGAAAATGTCGAAAGCATGGGGGGGATAAATTTTAGAAGAGAGCTCCAAAAAAGAAAGGCGAGAATAAAGCCTACCAGATATAAAGAGCGAATTAAACAAAAAGGATAAAATATCGTTTCCACATAAAACAACAAGAATATATATATATATATATATATATATATATATATATATATATATATATATATATATATATATATATATATATATAAGGAAACGGAAATACAAATAAGAACACAGAAATGAGCACAACGAACATCAAAAATATAACAGAAGAAAATATTATCTTTATTCTGTTCAGAAAAACAACGTAACCTAAGCTGCACATCCGGGGCCTTGAACATTTTCTTTACCGTTGTTTTTCCCGCCACAGTCTTCAGAATGGCGTTGCAGACAATACAATAGTTGGTGCTATTACTTCTTGCCTGTAACCATGTCTCCTCGTTGAATGACGACAGGAGGAGACAATGAACAACTTTCAATGCCAACACACTAACTCACTTCCGGCCATAACTTTGTACACTGGCCAATTTTGTGTTGGACCGTACTTCACACTGGACAGTAAATTATTTTGCGCAAAGAGTGGATCTGTAGACTGTTCTTCAGCAAATTTATTTGCTGCTCTCAATAGAAAAAGTTTCGTTGAAGGTAATATTATTATTATTATTATTATTATTATTATTATTATTATTATTATTATTATTATTAATAATAATAATAATAATAATAATAATAATAATAATAATAATAATAATAATAGTAATGATAATAATAAGGAAACTGCAAGAAAATGGTATGAACATCACCCAGACACGGTGACGGAGATAGGGCTGTAACAATTTTATAGAACTTTAAAATAAACAGAGACAGAACAATCAGAGTTAATCACCCAGACATCGTGATTAAAGACCACAAGAACAGAATGTGCTTTCTTATTGGCATGGCAGATCCTGCAGATTGTAATGTATCTTTGATGATCTTCAAAACTATCAAAATACAAGGACCTTGAAATCGAAATCTCAAAAATGTGGCACATGAGGACATCAACAATCCAATTGTAGTTGGAGCCCTCAGATTGACTGGAAAAGATTCCAATAGACTCACTGAAGAGATTTCTGGTAGTCTATGCCTTAAAGAAATACAAAAGAGTGGTCTCACAAGTACAGCTCACAGTTTACGAAGGGTTTGTCTATGTAAAATATGTGATATTTTTTTCCAAAAATGATAACTGGAAATGTCATAATGCCATTTCTGACCTTAGTTCTCTGGTCAGGACCCGGTAGGTAAGTAATTAGTACACACCAGAAATCAAAGAATTAAAATAATAATACTGTCAATAATAATAATTAACTTTTTATATTAATATATTATTATGCATTTGTAATCTTTAATTATTAAAATATATATTTGTTTTTTTTTAAGATAAGTCGTGATATACATGGCTTGTATTATAAAATAAGTAAGAAGCTTCATTTAGCAAGTTTAATTTATTACGAACATTTACTATTGTATTTATTAAAATACTTATAAATTGGAACAAATAATTTTAATCTTTAAGCTTAACTTTTCTCTTTTTGAGGAAACAAGTAAAATCTCGAAATTGTAGAAGCGGCAATATTTGTTTTGTTTATCTCTGACTATTTGATCAAAACCGTCGATCTCTTTCTCTGTCATTTATCTTTCAAACACTTTTAACAACCTTTGCCTAGTATTTTCTTCATTTGACCATTTCTTATTTATTGTTTATAACGTAACCTTTTTTTAAGAATGAAGATGTTTTTTCAAATTTTTTTACTACTTTTGTTATTGGTTCAGAATAAACAATCTCATTTATTATTTATGTATTCAAAGAATTTAACAAAAAAATGTTCTCATATATTTGTTGATGATAATTTTATAGTTTACTAGCAGCATGGCCCGGCGTTGCCCGTGCTTGATTCAAAAATCGTACGACTCATACAGCAATCGCTATCACTTGACTTAAAATACTTTTGCCCTTCCTTGCTTTTAAAGGAGTGCCCTTTGCCTTGCTGATGTTGCTAGATGCCTTACTACTTGCCTATTTCACACTGTGAATTTTTTCTAAGCTCTATACTAAACATTAAATCTGTTAAACAAAATGAACACAAAACGATCAGCTTTAAAAACGGACTCGTAACTGGAAAAACCGAATGAAAAAAGAATGTTAACAACAAATACTTTTTTACACCCAACCCAGTTCTGCGGAATCAGAATCAACGTTCAGTTTAAGCAAGCGAATGAGCCAATTGTAGTAAAGTGCCATGCAGATTTAAATTTTTCCCACTTGTGACGAATGCAGATATCGATTTTTTTTTGCATGCTAGTTAACATTCGTGTCAGTCAGCTGTTGGCTCCCACGCTGGCCAATAGAATCCTCCTGCCTATTCGTGGCAGCCAGCTATCGGCTCTCACACTGGCCAGTAGAAAATAGCCGCAAACTACATGGAAACTGTCGTAGAAGCATGAAAAAATCGATTATTTCTACTATCGATGGGAGTTGGGAAATGCATAGTCGGTCTTGGCTTACTCTCTAACTTGGAGCATGTGCATGTAAATTTTGGGGTAAATCCGGCGAAAATTACACACACACACACACACACACACACACAGACACACACACACACACACAGACACACACACACACACACACACACACACATCCTGCCTTTTATAGATAGAGATTATTTTCTTATTTATTGATTTATATTATTATCATTTAAAAGTAATAATAATAATCTTTGGCAAAGACGACAATGAGTTGAAGGGCCTCCTCAATATTGTAAAATACTTCAGTGAAGACATAGTTATGGACCTTGGATTAGATAAATGTGCAAAAGTAACATTCAAGAAGTGTAGAATTACAGAAGTACACTTAATAGATTTAAATTTTATCACAAAGATTAGGGAACTGGAGCATGATGAAGCCTATAATTACCTAGGAATTAGTGAAGGTGTTGGCATACAACCTCACCCACCCCGAAATGAAGGAGAAGATAAGAGATACTAAATATCGAGCTAAACTCAAAAAACAGAATATCAGCCTTAAAAACCTTGGCTGTCCCTTTGGTGCAATACAGTTTTAATGTCCTTAACTGGACCATAGCTGAAATTAAGCTAATGGAGGCCAAAACGAGAAAGCTTCTCACTTGCTACCGCATGCATCATCCCAAAGCTGATGTTGATCGCCTGTTTATACCCATATCCGAAGGAGGCAGAGGATTAGTTCACCTAGAACTGTCCTACGAAACTACAACAATTGGCCTTCAAAGATACCTGGAAACTACAGAAAACTGGATGATGATATGTGTCAAGGAACATGAAAGTAGTAAGCGTCTTTACTGCGTAATAAAGGAGTCGAACAAATTCAAAATGGAGTTTCAAATGGACACAGAAATACACTTACAGCATAATACACCGGCTGCAGGTGCAAATACTTAAAAAAGAAAGCAAAAACAAATGCAACCGACCAGATACAGAAACAATGACAAGATAAACCACTTCACGGTCAATACTCTGCCTGTACCAAACAAACTGACGTAGACAAGCCCCGTACCGATCAGTGGCTACGTAGTGCAGGGTTGAAAGCTGAAACTGAAGGTTTTATCCTTGTTGCACAGGATCAGTGCTTGTTAACTAGAAATTATCAAGCACACATACTAAAATATAGTGTTAGCCCCAAATTCAAGTTCTGTGATAATAACCCAAAAACAATTGATCATCTTGTATCAGGTTGCCCGGCATTGGCACCCACTGAATATACAACCCGACATGACAGAATTTGCCAATATCTGCACTGGAAGATCTGCAACTTCTACGGGAAGGAAACTAAAAGAAACTGGTATGAACCCCACCCAGGCCCGGTTATGGAGATAGGACCTGTTACAATTTTATTGGCCTACACAATACATAGAGACAGAACAATCAAATCTTACCACCCACTGCATTGTTATTAGAGACAGC
The DNA here is from genome assembly GCA_964036315.1 of Acanthosepion esculentum. Lineage (NCBI taxonomy): Eukaryota > Metazoa > Mollusca > Cephalopoda > Sepiida > Sepiidae > Acanthosepion > Acanthosepion esculentum. Next base: position 9,262,934 of record OZ038489.1, on the reverse strand, counting down.
AAACAAAAAAAGTGCATCTTTATTAATATGACAGTCCCTGTGGACTGCAATGCATCTTTCAAGATCTGCAAAAAGCTATCAAAATACAAGTACCTTGAAATAGAAATCTCAAAAATGTGGAACATGGGAACATCAACAATCACTGTTGTAGTTGGAACCCTCGGATTCTTTGGAAAAGATTCCAGTAGAGTAATTGAAGGGATTCCTAGAAGCACATGCCTTAAGGAAACTGTTCTCAAGAGTACAGCCCACACTTTACGAAGGGCTTTATCTTTGTAAAATATGTTTTTTGTTTCTTTTCTTTTTTTCAGATGTCATTTCTAAACTTAGGTCTCTGGGCGGCACACGGAACGAAATGTGTGCACACCAGACATCAATGAAAATAATAATAATAATAATAATAATAATAATGATAATTATAAAAACTATAGAAACTTAAAACTACAGCTATCCCTGTTGTGACAAGGGCATTGTTTCATTAAGAAGGGTGCTGAAAATCATGTGAGTAAAACTTCTGGACACAGCAACTCAGAGCTGCAAAAGATTACTTTGTGCCGTACTACATAAATCATTCGTATAATCCAATCCGTGTAAATGAAACATCCGAAATGTGCAGAGGCAATTCTCCTATAGTCGCCATTTTTACTCATAGACACCAGAAAAAAACTTGGTAATTATGCACTTAAAATTACTTTCTGGAAAGACGGTACCACATGCAATAATAATAATGCAATCGCATGATGATCGAAAGCATGATTCTAATATTGTTCTACGTGATTTGCCTACGACATCTCGCTTTCCAGCTTCTGCCATTTATACTTAAGTTGTTTCCGAAAAAGATGAGATAAATGGAAATCCCATTTGGATAGACATACACCAGGGGTGGAGAATAAACATGGAATGATATCTGTCAGGAAAGGCAATTTAATGGATCGATTGATACAAAGAAACAACCTCTCCTTCTATTTTTGTTGAATATACTGTTTTTTATTATCCCACCCCAAGTAAGACAAGAAACATACTAAGACGCAAGGAGACACTGAGAGAAAAATAAATTGAGAAAACGTTATTGGATAAAAGGACTATAAAATAATAAGAAACAATACTACAGAGAATGAAGACTGACGTTTCGTTTAAAGTTTTACAGATAGTACAAGGTTAGCCAAAAAGGTTCTGTCCGTTTTTAAAGGAAAAAAAGAAAACGCTTCACAGTATGTGTAACTTATATTTAGTCTTCGAAGTAATCGCCATCGGCATCCAGCACCATCTGCCAATGTGTCACCAGCTGTTCAATGCCCTTGCGGTAGAACTGGGGGGGGGTTGACGCAAAGAAGTCCGTGAGGGCTTTGCGCAAGTCGGATTCATTGGTGAAGGATTTCCCACGAAGATGATTATCCAGGGAGTGGAAGAGGTAGTAATCGGATGGCGAAAGGTCAGGTGAATAAGGTGGATGGCACAAAGTCTCCCACCCAAGTTGCTGTATGGTATCCCTGACCACTTGCGCAACATGCGGCCTGGCGTTGTCATGGATGAGAAGCACACCTTTGCAATTTACCAGTGCTGGCTCCTTGCGCAATGTCTGTTTCACACGTTTCAATTGCTGATAGTATAGGTCTCCAGTGACCGTTTGGCCCGTTGGTAACAGTTAATAATGAACTACTTGACGACCTGTCCACCAAACACAATGCATAATCTTGTGTGGGTGCATAGGCGGTCTTGCGGTGTGAGGAACAGCATCTCGAGGAAACAACCAATGTCTGGAACGCTTGGGAGTTTCGTACAAAACCCACTTTACATCATTGGTAAGCACTCGATTGAATAAGGATGCGGTACGGTGGCGAGGAAGCAGCGATACGAAGGCTGCCACTCGTTATTCCTTGCGGACCTCCAACAGCGTTTGCGGAACCCACTTGCTCAGTTTGTACGTCTTACCTAGGCGGTGCAGGTGAAGTCTAACTATTTCATCGGAAACAACTGTCTTGCAAGTTCACCACACATTAGACTACTGTCCTCTTCAATGGCTGCCTTCAGGACTCCGTCATTCAAGACCTGTGGTCGTCCACTGCGAGGCTCATCATGGAGAGACAAATCTCCCGACTTGAATTTTCGAAACCAACGCCTTGCAGTACGTTCATCTACAGCACTATCCCCAAACGCTTGATATATGCGGCGACTTGATGCAGCTGCTGATAAGCCCACTTTGAAATCGTAAAGCAAACAGCCCCAAACGAGATCTCTAGACACTTCCATCCTTCTCACAGCTGTCCGGCTTATAACTGATGGCCGGACACGGTGCGCGTGTTTTTTATAACGTCTGATTCTCCTACTTCCGGCTGTCCGAATTTGAAAACAATTGCTACACGCATTTCGTATATATTTCAACTTCATTCAATGACTAATCAAAAAACGGACAGAACTTTGTTGGTTACCTTGTATTTAACAAGAAAACGAGAAGCGAGTTCCTCAAGCGAGATCTAGAAGTTTCAATATTAAAATTATTAGACCTAGTTGTGAATCTTGTACTACGCTTAAGTTCTTAAAATCTTGAGAATATCCATAGTAAACTCCCAGGGAAGATACGTTACGGGGAAGGAGAGAGCGACTGAGGTCCAAATACTAGGTTATAACCAATAATGATGCAGATTCCTCTTTAGATTCTGTCAAGAATCTCTAAATATGTCGCAGAAGTATCAGACGAGATATAGCCGCAATAACTAATGCACGACAAAATGCTGAACTTATAAATAAATATAGTTTCTGGCTAGGAAAATTGTCTAGCACGACTGAGTGAACCGACTTTACTGACAGAAGACGTAGCGGTGGATGGAATAAAATCATTCCACTTCATGTCCGTTGCAAACGTGAGACTGAGCAGGCACCATTAATTACTTTCTAGGAGGTCATGCAGATAGAAGTCTTAAAGGTTCCCAAAGAGGATTAAGACAGAGCAGTTTCATTTCTTGAGGTTAAATTAACAAGACATTTCTTGGTTCATTTAACATCTAGTTCCAGGTATAACAAAGCAAGCGAGACAATTGTCAGGCGACTGACTTTTTTCTTACTTGACCTTTTCTATATACACTATACGCAAAAATTTTGGGTCACCCTGTATTTAATTTAAAGAAAAGAAAAACCTTAAAATAAAATATTTCTTTGAGTACAAGTGTTTGAATAAAATATTCAAAGATATATTTGGATATGAGCATTTTCAGTACTTGAAAAATCCAATTCTCATTTAAAAAAAAACACTTGGAAAGAATGGCAAAAATTGGTAAAGCAGTAATTAAGGCAGGTAGTGGTTTTATTGAAAAAAGAATATGATGCTGTTGTATGATCTTTTTATAGTTAAGTACTTATGTTTGTCAAAATGCACGCAAGTATAATGTAGTTACTAAAATTTTCATCTTTGGTAACAAAATAGAAACGCAAGATGCGCCTAAACTTTTTGCCTGTAAGGTACCCAGCACGGGTAAACCAGCCCTGTTGGTACAGAGAGTCCTACTCATTCTGATGATTCTGTGATACTGCGTCCAATGAAACTAACCGTCGTGACCGGCCAGAAGAAGCGCCTATTTATATAAGGAAATACTACTCTGTTATTAGACGGGGAGAATCTCGTTTGGATCTCTGAGAAAATCGATTAATGAATCTGTAAACTATACAACTCTCTGCTTTGAAGTTTATCTGAACTGTAAAAGCTTATGTTAATAAACATGAAGAAATATGCTGGAACAATGCTTGCGATTACCATCTTATCAGACATCACTCTCCGCAAAAGGCGAGGTTTGGTCAGCATGCAATCGAAACGAAAGATAGGCTTATAGACAAAGCATATAATAACACAAAAGAAAATCGATGATAGAGAAGAGGAATACGTCATTTTTTCTAATCTGTACCCTATAAGAGGCCCAAGAGCCACTCATGTTAGAGATTTACAGAAGGAGCTTGTAAGTGTAATAAGATTAAGAGGTAAGAAGTGTAGTTTGTGAAGATATTTGGGAAATATAACAGATAATTCTAGGCTTGATGAGATTAAGATTGTAGTAGTCTGAAAAGCATCATCCCTGGAAACTTTTCCACAAAGTAGAGAATCCTAGGAAGAAGTTTTCCATATGGGACTTCTACATTACTAATGGAATATAAAGGTAGTGAGGATGATTTGTTCTAGTTTATGTATCGTGGTGGATCTTAGCTGTAAAGTTCAGGACGGTTGGAAGTCAGGAATGTAGCTCGTCTGAAAATTTTCTATGTAAATAGTGATAGGGCAACGAGAGGCTTAATTGTAAAGGTCTGAACAGGTGGAACTAAGGAATATTACTCGTCTGATCCTATGCCATGGAAATAGCGATAGAGCAGTGAGAGGCTTGCAACGCTTCGTTTGTGGAAAGCGTGGAAAATAATTCACCAACTGCAAGGCCACTTCTCAGTTCTATCAAGCATAGAAAGTGAAGAGTGGTCAGCTCCAGTAGAGATATGACAGCAGTACTCCATTTTTGGTCTGATCTCGCTTTTGTAAAAGTAGAGCAAAACAGGGGATTTAAGTACTTTCTGGAATAATTATGGAAAGAAATTAATCTCTTAAATTGGATTCTTAGAAACGGAGATAATTTTGACTGTAAAAGATTATAACAACGAGAGGAATTCAAAGAATTCTCTAATGTTCGTATAACGCTCGTAGTTCTTGTTAATAATACTGTAAGGAAATACTGAGACAAAGAAGTGAGTGAAGAACAGGTTTAATCACATGAGAGATATGGATTAATAAGACAGTAATATGGCATACCATATGCGGCAATGCGTACAACTCAAGCGCTATGTCTTGTGACCCACTTTACGATGACCGTTCCTATGAGCAGACTTTCTATTCGTAGTAAATAGACGAGCTCATGTTCGGCAAATAACGTTGAGAAGGCCGGTATTCTTTCTACACAAGAGATACATCTTTAACCTTTCCGAAGAGAGAGTAGAGAGAAATCCAATGAAAGAATAAGCAAAAAATAATTAAGATGAAAGAAATTTGTTGTTATGAATACACCAATAGGTGCGCAGGATCGCCTCATCGGCGAGGTTATGACTTGGAATCATGACAAGTTTCAGGTCATTCACCATAATACCTGCTCAGCCAAGAGATCCTAACGAAACAATACATATTCTAGCAGGCGATCCTGATGCAAATATCCACCAAGCACACAACAATTGACATATAAATAGCTGTCACTGTTGATTTTGAAATAGCAAGCGACCAATCAGAAACGCCCTACGTCACTTCTTCCTCAGCCAAGACGAGACAAAAAGAGAACGAAGTGAATGCTTGTCTTTTCTCTCTCGGGTCCAATACGTGGAAAGACCCACACTATATCTGTACTAAAAGCATCAAGACGTCGGAACAGGTTAAAATAAAAAAACAAACAAACAAGAAGAAACGACCTTCCCCTCAAACAGGGACGTTGATCATCCCACGATATATTTCCTCTCTCTCTCTCTTTCTACTTTCTTTCTCTTCCTTTCTGAAAGAAATATTAATAAGTCTTACAAATAAATGTTTTTCATCCGAAATTCTTTGTTTTAATTATAATCAAAATTTCACTCTATAAAAAAAAGAAAATTCAGTTTTTTAATAAGTTTATAGTTCGACCAATACACAAAATCAGCCTCTTCATGCAAAATCAGGAATATTTAAAACCTTCTTACTCAAACTCAACCTTGCTGAATTTTATCTGATTCTACCGTTTACCTTGGGTCGCCGATCGGTTTTAATACGGTCTCAGTGTTTAAAAACCCCTAAACATGCGACGCATATGACCATCAGATTATATATCTCTATTTTCGTTCGATCACATGTAACATTGTCGTATGCATGTAACAAAAGGAATATGCATTCTACCTTTATTGGATCATGCGTGACTTTGACAAATAGATTTGGTAAACTGATAACGTGCTCTGCCATCATTCGATCACGTGTAACGCTGAGGCATACATATAACCATCAAATTAGGCGTACTAGTTTCATTTGGTCAAGGATGATATTTCTGGATACATGTGAGAATCGGTTGGTGTATTGTACTCTCATTTTATTTAGGTATAATATTGATTCTTATACGTGACCACCAGATTACGACCGTTTTCCTTGTCATAGCAGGTCTAACATTGATGTATAAATGTCGCAACCGGCTGATGTGCTCTGCATTCATTCGATCTCGTTTAATGTTGGCCTGTGCTTTTGTGTCGAAAAGCCAAGTTTGTGGGTTCTGTTAATGTAATCAGTTGTTTTGATCATCATCAAAGATGTGTTCTATCGTACAGTAACAATTCTGTAGCTATAAATGAAATTCTCTTTAATACCACATCATTTAAAAAGAGAATATATATATATGTATATATATATATATATATATATATTCTCTTTTCAAATAATGTGGTATCAAACAGACTTTCATTTATAGCTACAGAATTGTTACTCTACGATAGAACACATCTATATATATATATATATATATATATATATATATATATATAGAACACAATAACGCACACACACACACACACACACATATATATATATATATATATATATATATATATATATATATAAGTATATATATATATATATATATAAGTATATATATATATATATATATATATATATTTATGGGATAAAATGTTCAATATCAGAGGTAGAGCGTATGTAAATATAAATATGAAAGTGAAGTTTGAAGTCAACACTCAGAGGCGACAGGCTGTTTCATGCTAGACGCAATCGTCAGACTGCGAATGTTGGATTTTTTCTCGACTATTTATATACATGGGTCAGATATATTATCCCGAATGCACCATTGACACATATATATATATATATATATATATATGAATAATGGAGGAAAAATCCAACATTCGCTGCGTAACTATTGCATCTAGCATGGAACAGCCTGTCGCCTCTGAGTGTTGACTTCAATAGTCACTTATATATATATATATATATATATATATATATATATATATATATATATATATATGGGGGTTGTATGTGTGTGTATATTTTTTGTTATTTCGACAAATTGCTTTACTGTTTTCTTTACTCCACCAGACGCTTCGCCCTTCAAAAAATCGGTATTTGATTTGCCAAAGGACACATTAATATTCATCGAAAGAGTCGGAAGAGAATGAATCCGATTGACCTGTTGGCTGCCCATGATTTATCGAAGCGTAAGAAGAAGAAGAAGAAGAAGAAGAAGAAGAAGAAGAAGAAGAAGAAGAAGAAGAAGAAGAAGAAGAAGAAGAAGAAGAAGAAGAAGAAACAGTGTAATATCAGCCAAGAAATCCAAGCGAAGAAAACGAAATTAAGAAGAAACAGCTCGAAAAAAATGATAGCTGATCGAACTTAGGGAGTAATTTTCGCTAAACTAGAGATGTCCCTACTGATTAAACAGACATTTGGCATATGTCGACCCAGGATGGTGGCGATATTCACTAAAGTAAGTAACCGATAGGGTGTGGTATTAGAGATAAGATCGTATTGTGCTCATCTTGATATACTAGATTTTACCTTATTTCAAGTTGTGACCGTTGACGACGGGACGGAATACGCAAAAGATAAACGGTGTCGAGAAAGATTCTGTTGCAGAATTTTGGACGGTGAATGTTAGTATAAGTTGAAGATAAATAGTCGACATCGTGGATTTACTGGAGTTCAAACGCTGCTAAAAATTACGCAGACATCAAACTGAAAAAAAAGTAATTCCCTTTTTAAATATTTTCATAACGAGACACAAGGTTATATTATGTAAGGAAGAATATACGTATGTTGGGAATTAAAGCGACCAGAAAATTAACATTCGTAATCCTGGTTTTTCTTGGTTCGAAAACTGGCTGTAAATTAAATTAATACAGCAACAAATTAATAGGCTAAATGAAGATTATGACGCACCGATTTTACATGCAGTAAAGGATATATGGCACATTTATTTATATTAAATAATCTCTAGAATAATTTAAAGTTATAGAGAGAGTGGCCATGTTTAAATCTAAATAAATGGCAGAATTGTCCAACAAACATTATTGACAAATTTTGTAATAATCAATAGCAAGAAAAATAAAACTTAAAGAACAGAACCAAAATAATATAAAACAAGCAAAAAGTATCTGAAGTACAAAGAAGCAGTAATAAGGCAAAAAACTTCACAAGAATTCGGGTTGAGACATAAGAGCAAATGCTGGTAGAAGAAACTACTGTTCCAACTTCAAGGCAAAACAGACTGGTACTAAGTCAGATGACACCGACAAGTGGCCCATCTAATTAGCTAAGAAGAAATCCCATCATGCATTTGTGCGTTTCTGCCTACAAATTGGGGAGGGAACGTATTTTACATGCATTCTGTACAGGATCGTTTATAAAATGTTTACTTCATGGCGTGTTTTGTAAATTCCTTGTGAATATGTAGTATTGTGGTACATGTAGGATTGGATGATGGTACATGTGGGATTGTATGGTGGTACATGTAGGATTGGATGGTGGCACATGTAGGATTGGATGGTGGTACATGTAGGATTGGATGGTGACAGACAAGTTCTTGTGGTGATTAAGTATATTGTATTGAATAAATGGATCCTAATTGTATTTAACTAGGACTAGGATAGTTACTGAGGACCAGCCTTTCGCCACTCCCCCTCGGCCTTGTGCTACAATTTTTGTAAAATTACAAAAATATAATATTCATTCTGTACAGGAGCGTTTCTAAATTTTTTACATCATTTTGTAGGTCCGTTGTAAATATGAGGTATTTTGGTACATGTGGTCGTGAGAGGTGATGGGACTGCCGTAAAGGAGGACAGATGTCACGTAGAAGCTCAGTACTCTTTTCTTTGTTACCAACGAAATTCTCCTGTCTCGTAATACTCTGCCCAGCTTTTGGGATGCGTCCTTTGCCATCCCAATACGTTTTCGGATTGAACCGTCGTACTTAGCGTCATCTGTCGGAACACTTCCCAGAATTTACATTTCCGCACCTGCTTGATTTCAGTCTCCCCGGCCTGCAAATAGTTTTTTGCGTTCATCCTTTTACTGATGACCATACATTCTGTCTTTTAAAGAATGCCCCTATTTAAGTAATGTCCATCTCTCGATAGAGATCAAAGGGTTAATAATAATAATAATAATAATAATAATAATAATAATAATAATAATAATAATAATAATAATAAGAAGAAGAAGAAGAAGAAGAAGAAGAAGAAGGAGAAGAAGAAGAAGAGGAGGAAGAAGAAGCCAACAAATTCAAAATGGACTTTCAAATGGGCGCAGAAATACAAGGACAACACGGTAAACAGGCTGAAACTGCAATATACTTAAAAAAGAAAGCAAAGATAGATGCAACCGATAAGATACAGAAACAATGGCAAGATAAACCGCTTCATGGCCAATACTCTGCCCGTACCAAACAAGCTGACGTAGACAAAAACCGTACCCATCAGTGGCTACGTAGTGCCGGGTTGAAAGCTGAAACTGAAGGTTTTATTCTTGCTGCACAGGACCAATGCTTGTTAACTAGGAATTATCAAGCACATATACTAAAGTACTCTGTTAGCCCAAAATGCAGATTCTGTGATAAATATCCGTATCAGATTGCACGTTATTGGCACCCACTGAATAAAAAACCGGCATGACAGAGTGGGCCAATATCTGCATTTGAAAATTTGCAACTTCTACGGAAAGGAAACTGAAAGAAACTGGTACGAACACCACCCAGACCCGGTTACGGAGGTAGCACCTGTTACAATTCTATGGGACTACACAATACACACAGACAGAACAATCAAAGCCAACCGCCCAGACATTGTTATTAAAGATCACAAACAAAAAAATGCTTCCTTATTGATATGGCAGTCCCTGCAGACTGCAGTGTATCTTTGAAGATATTCGAAAAGCTGTCAAAATACAAGGACGTTGAAATAGAAATCTCAAAAATGTGGCACATGGGAACATCAACAATCCCTGTTGTAGTTGGAGCCTTAGGATTTGTTGGAAAAGATTCCAGTAGACTAATTGAAGGGATCCCTGGAAGACCATGCCTCAAAGAGATACAAAAAATATTCTGACAAGTACAGCCCACACTTTACGAAGGGCTTTATCTATGTAATAATTGTTTTTTTTTGCAGTGGAAAGTGTCATGATACCATTTATAACCTTAGGTCCCTGGGCGGGACCCGGAACGAAATGTGTAAACGCCAGATATCAAAGAAAATAATAATAATAATAATAATAATAATAATAATAATAATAATAATAATAATAATAATGAACAATTCTACTAATACTACAACCACAAATATAATATTTCTCATAAAAAAGTGGATGTGATTTTCGGGGAAGAATGATTTCTATCTCGAAATAATTTAGTAAAAGTCAGCAGTTCCGAAAATATCTCCCACTGGGTCGCCATCGCTAGAAATAAATGATAATGGAGTTCTAAATCATAGGATTTAAAAATAACAATAATCCTTCTTATCTTGTGGAGAATATGATCATGGCACCAACAAGATGGACGAATCACAACACGCCCACACAAGGAAGGTAATTCCTGATTAAAATAAAAGAAGGATATAAAAGATAAGGAAAAAAAAACGAAGAAGGAAGAAGATAGAAAAAAGGACTGGCTTTTCAGAGAGAGGCTTGTGTCAACCTACAAAAGATCATGTTTGCGTTACCTAAACCTATCTTTTCTCGTATATGTTTTAGTACTTATTAAAGGTCAAGTCTAACACAATAGAAGATACATTTTAACTTATAATTTAGAAAGAAAATTTTTCGACGTTTACAATTCGCTGGAAACTCCAATAATAGTGTAATGATTAGCAAGCTTGTCTTGCTAAATCAATTACGCCTGCTTAGTGAGTTCGATGCTCCACACTTTCGGACTTGTGCCACATCTAAGCTACGCTTATAAAATCCATATAAGTCTAAAATTCGTCAGTGCAACGAATATTTATCCCACATCTCATCTCGTGCTTCTGCTTTGTATCATGAGGTCTAATCAGCAGCTGATCTCAATAATTAAATAGAATCTGGTATTAAATGGGGCAAGATATGGCTTGTCAATTTTGACGTTTCAAAACTGAACTGTTCTCTTTTAATTGTCTTGAAGAACGTTTTTTGTCTTCCATCAGTATGGCTGATGCTAACCTTGAGAAGAGTGACTCGGGCTAACGTTTGTCCGCTGACATGAAGTGAAATCATGATATTCAAATAATTTCTAAGGTTTGCTGCTCGGAAGTTTGGTTCTCCGTGTCGTGCTTGACAATTTTTCTCGCCAGAATCTTACACATTTATAATTCTGCCATACGTCAATGCATTGGATATTGCAGTTACATCTGGTCTGGTGGCTATGCTATGTATTTAGAAGTCTCTGATAAAATCCAGAGAAGAATCTGCAAAGTTATCAGTCCTGACCTGGCATCTCGGCTTAAATCATTTCCCAACGCTGTAATGTAGCTTCTCTGTGCTTTTTCTATAAATATTTTCACGGTAATTGTTCTAATGAACTTTCCCCTTTGGCACGACTTCTTTACGAATTTAAGCTCTGTACAAGATTGGCCTTCGAAGTCTCGGAATTTGCTATTGAAATTGCTAGATGGAACCGTAAGTTCTCTTCTAAGAGTTCCTTTTCCCGAACTTATTGGCTATGGACCTTTTCGAACTTCTTTCTTTTCGGTTAACTACAATCTTCAAAGATATATATTAATTGTCAATCCTCATTTTCTGTCTCCTGAAATCGTATTCATTTTTTGTCCTGTTTGTTTGTTTCACTCTCAGTAACCACTTGAAGTATTCGACATGCCAATCTTCGATAGCAAAACATAATTTGCAATGTCGTGACAAAGTTTCAAATAAAGAACGATTTTTTTGGTTGGCGAATTAGGGGTGCATCTTATGCACAACTATAAAAAATCTTCAAAAAATTGCCGTTTCATAGGTCAATTTCAGTTACGAAATGACTACTCACCACAAACATTCGACGATTGCGACCCCATAAAGATGTCAAATACAATCATATGTACCTAACAATACTTACAAATGTAAAATAAAATAAGAATTATCATAAAACTAAATCAGAGTAATATTATTATATGTTTAAAACCATTTTTCTGTGAAAATCTACATACAGATCCGGTAGATTGCACATTTTATCGAACAGAAACAGGTTAATGAGTCTGCGCAGCAGGTGCAATATAGGTATTTCCGCTTTTTTTAGAATCGTGGTTCTCTGAAATTTTGATAAATATATTCAATTACAGCTTGAATAAGAGTAGGAAACGCTGGCCGTAATGAAATTGAAGAGCTACAATTTATACGGTTTGATTATCAAACAAGGGGTGCGTATTATGCCTGAGTAAAAGCATTTTCCCACAATTTTAAGGATGCGTATTATGGATAAAGGCGTATTATCCATCATGAATTATGGTATTTTTATGTTACTCCAAGTGGAGCATACTAAAGTCTTTTGGTGTACGGAGATGCCTTCCATAATTCAGTATAACGTCATTGTTATTCCTAAATTTGTTCGAATGACTGAACTTATTCTTTGTGTTGCTGACATTACAACAAATTTCTGATCGATTAATTCTAAAAACTTATTAAAGTGTATATTAAGTTATTCAGGTGTATAATACATCAGCAAGAATTAGGTCAGCTGTATGAGAAAATATTACAAGGATAATGACTCAACTTTATCGACAACATCAACTAAGGAAGATTATTATTTCTTTGTGCGAAAATTTTTTTCAATTGTAGTTGGTGATTATACAAGTGAGACATGTGAAGATAACATTCTTTTTGAAATATTAATAAAAATCAGACTGGAATAAATTTATTGAATTAGATGGATATTCAAAACGGACTATTTAACCTATCTATCATCCTGAAAGAGATATCGTAATAAAAACTTACTTTTAAAAATATATCTTCCTCTCGGTTAAATATAATTTATTTGGCTATTTATATTTGAGTCTGTAAGAATTTACTCGGTCTTGCGGCCATATAGCGTTGAAACACCGGTTCCTTTACGACTACTGAAACTGAGATTAGTGTTTATATCCTAAGATTAATGAGGCTAGGTTTTTCCTACCTCTTACACTTACAGTAATATCACGTTGAAACATTGGCTCTCGTACGATCAACGAAGTTAAGCAACGTCGCACCTGGTCAGTACCCAAACGGATGACGGTTTGGGAATATCAGGTGCTGTAAGTGTGGATGTGCTGATGGTGTAATGTATAATGGCACACAATTGTTAATCGAAGAGCCGAGTTCCAATTCCTGTTTGGTTTGTTAGTTTCATTTACGCCAATATAACGCTAGGAGAGTTCCGTCTCCCCCACCCAAAGCTGTGGATTGATTAAGAAAAAAAAAAGAATGGTTAAAACATTATTTCCCACCAAAATATTTTTTTGCAAAGTAAAGATATTTTCTGGCTCTAAATAATCTGTAAAACATTGATGAGCCGTAAAAAACGAATCATTTAATCAATCATTTATTCGGTAGAGGAATAGGAAAATATCAACTTGTTATATTTAAGTCTAAAATTATATACTTGGTTCATGATGATGATGGTGATGATGATGATGATAATAATAATGATGATGATCATCGCCTTGACTTTTGTAATCGTAGGGCGGATCCGAATTCAGTAGCCACACTTTTTTCCACAACGGTCTATTAACGGCAGCCATCCTCTCCGCCGTCCACCTTCAACAGTCCCTTGCATGATGGTCTTGCACAGGCTGTCGTGCCTTTTAATGTGTCCAAACCACGCCATTTTTCTCCGGTTGACAGTAGCGACAAGAGGTTCCTCGTGTCCCACAAAACTTTCAACCCTTTTAAGCACAAACTTATTGTTTTTTTAAAATTCCCAATAGAAAATTCCAGAAGTTTTCTGATGCATTTGTTTTCAATGTATCTGCCAACAGAGACCGCGATTCACATCCATATATTTACAAATATTTACGTCTACTAAAAAGTAGTTTAATCAATACAAAATACTAAATATCATCATCATCATCATCGCCTTGACCTTTGTAATCGTAGGGCGGATCCGAATGCAGAAGTCACACTAACTCTTTTCCACAACGGTCTATCAACGGCAACCATCAGCAATTCTGGTAGACATACCCGTCCATTGTTTGACATTGTCCAACCAATTTTTGCGTTGGCGCCCTCACCTACGACCACCTTCAACTTATAGCTCTGTCTCATAAGATTGAGCACTGTATTTATAAAACCTGTCAAAGAAATATATTTATCAACATCATCATCATCATCATCATCATCGCCTTGACTTTTGTAATCGTAGGGCGGATCCGAATGCAGAAGTCACAATAATTTTTTTTCACAACGGTCTATTAACGGCAGCCATCAGCAATTCATACCTGTCCATTTTTTTACGTTGGCTTCCTCTCCTACGTCCACCTTCAACGGGACCTTGAATGATGGTCTTGCACAGGCTGTCGTGCCTTTTAATGTGTCCAAAACACGCCATTTTTCTCAGGTTGACAGTGGCGAGAAGAGGTTCTTGGTGTCCCACAATACTTTCAACCCTTTTCCGCACAAGCTCATTGTTTGTTTGTTTTTTTGTTCCCAGTAGAAAATACCCAGGAGTTTTCTCGTGCATCTGTTATCAATCGCTTGGATCCTTCTCTCTGTACCTGCCAAGTGTCCGCGTTTCTCATCCATATAGGAGAATGGCGACTACCAGCGATTTGTCGTCTGTACTTTGTTTGAAAGCTCATTTTGTTCCTCCATATTCTTGTCAATTTGGCCATCGACTTAATATAATCATATACTTGATTCACAGACAGGTAAATAGTCGTTGTTAATATTTGGGTCGATATGCATTCAATCAAGACACTTCGACATGATATAATGGTTAACGAGCGTATAGCGCTAGATCAATTATGATTGAGGAGAGAGTTCGATATTCACTGAGTGTTCAATACTTTCGGCCTTGTGCCATATATAATCTGTGCCTAGTAAATCGCTATATTCATACACCTGGTCGGAGATATGAAAATATTAGTCCTTTACATATGCGCCGAAATAAGTTTACATAGTTTGGGGATAGGTCGCTATATGCATGCACCTGATCGTTTATATTCGAGTCTGCAAGTATTTACGTTTTTTAGGGAGAGTTAAATTTTGGTCATTTATATATGAATCCATAAGCATTTACTTGTTTAGGATATAAGTAGATAAATAAATTTTATTCGTTTTATTTCAATCCCTAAGTCTTTACTCGTTTCGGGAATAGGTAAATATTAGATGGTTATATTTGAGTCTATAAGCGTCTACTTTGAATAGGTCATTTATTGTTAGAATAATAAAAGCAGACATATAAAGATGCATTTCGTCACAAGAAAGAAGAATTCATAACAAAAAGGTGGGTAAAAAATATATATTATCGTGAATTGATAATAATGAAATATAATAACGATTTAAAATATCTTAGCCAGTATATCAGTCCTCTCTCAACAGAGCAAATCGAGAACAAAAAATGCGCACAATGACTAAAAAATATACAACTCCAGATTAATGGAATATGCAAAGAAAAAAAAATAACATCAAAAGGTAATCCCATGTAAGCGCACCAACGACTACTTCTGCTTACAAAGAGATGGCTGATAGGACTTAATGTACACTGATCGGGGGCGGCGCGTCTTATCCCCGAAACACCCGAAGGAGGGGCCCCACGTTTTTTTTTTGGGGGGGTTCCCGTTATGGAGTCTGCCATATTTTCAGCATTATTTAAAAGTCAGTTTTTAAAATTATTTCTAAACTGATATTACATTGTCAGTCATCAACTAATAATACACATCTGCATAGGCAGTGCGGTGCGTACTATGCAGGAAACCCCGACGATTTTGAAATCCGAAAATGGCTATAGTTTCAGCAGCGTTTATTCTTTGGATTTTGTACTTGGTGCTTTTTTCTACGGAAGTTATATTGTCAATCATTAACTTTAATAATCGACAGGCCGCTGCTTATAACGAACCTCTCAACCATGTGGTGTGGGACCCCCATATCTACTTGGGAGTTGGGGAAGAAGCTCTAATTTCAGTAGGGCTTCTTTTTTAAATTTAAATTTTCTTTCTGAACAGTTTTTTTTTTTAAAATCAATTAAGAGGGTATTTTAAAAATTGAAAAATTTTAAATGCTAAAATGATGTTTTCTTCTGAGATCATCCACTAAGGATTTTTTTTACTAATAGAAATACTAACCAGAAGACCACAGCTCGTGATTAAAATCAAATTTCTAATCCCTATTTTTTACAGTTCTAGAAAAATAAAACTGAGAAAATGATCTCTCTTAAAAAAAAAAAATATTTAAAGATTTCAACACATGAAAAGATTTCCCGAAAACTTAAAATACTGTTTTTGAAATATTTTTTTTAAACAACCTCGTATGTGTTTTGTTGGGATCTTTATAAAACTTTTTTAGTGGAGGTCGGTCGGCGATTAATCTTTATAGAAATGTAAAAATTTGCGACTTAAATTTTTCCCGGTAAAATTTGGTCATGAAAACATTGGTGTTTTTTTACAAAAAGAATGATATTTTCTCGGACTTGTTTTAAATTAAAAACAAAACAAACTATTCCTGATAAAAGTAAATAATTAATGAATATGTGCTGAAATTTTAATTTAAATTAAATAATTCCCTGATTTTTGGTAATTTTAACAAACCGCTGCCTTTCTCCACCCAATTTTTACCCGAGGGTTTGTGGCCCCCTGGTTGGGAAAGTTTGAAATCAATATGTAGTAGAGAGTGGGGCTCAGTATCAATGTGTCCGTGGTGGAGGCGTGACTCTAGCGTCAGCCCTGACACTAATTCCAAAACATTCAAGTGATAACCATTATTAGCCTTACTCAGTAATGAAAATAAGTTCGGCCTATAAGAGAGGGCACACAAATGGTTTTCTATCAAATCTTCAGCTCTCGGTAAACGTGATAATTCAAATAAACTAATCGTTACTATATTTCGGTATTATAATTGTACAGTAATATATATTTATTGTTACCTAGTTTTTAAATTATTAATACTTACTTTTTATTCTGCCATAAAATAACTGCGTATATATTCTGGGGAGAATACGGCTGATATTTGTTGACAATCATAGATTGCATCTATTTATTCTCACCTAAGCAGATGTAGCCTGAACAAAATAGAAGGATAACGATGTTAAAAGATAATTCACCAGTTCATATCACCTTAATGTTTTCAATAAATATTGTTGCTGTCCTGGGTATGACGTTAAACTACGTCCGCGTCCTGGGTATGACGTTAAACTACGTCCGCGTCCTGGATATGACGATAAACTACGCTTAACAGCAAGGAGGTTTTGAGGAGCATGGAAACACCTCTTAATTGCTGTTGTTCCCAGGTCAACCATGACCCAGGTTGGTAGCACGTGTTAGAGTTCCAACTATGGGCTAAGTACTTAACCCCAAAACTGGGGTTAAAACACTATGAAAGTATAAGAATATGTTTTAATGCTAGCAATAATTTGTTTGAGGAAAAATTATTACCAGCAATACATTTTTGAAGAAAAAATATTACCAGAAATACATTTTTGTAAATAATTATTACCATCAATACATTTTTGAAGAAAATAAAATATTGCCATCATTATATTTTTACCAGCAATACATTTTTGGGGAATATATTATCAACAATAAAAATCTTGTCAGCATTAAATAACCCATTGAGGGTGATATGACTTTAAAAAAAAATATTATTGATTTATCATTTACTATAAAAATTTTCACAACATCCAAATTAAGTATTACCAATAAGCCGGTACTTTAAAATCTCCCCATATATAAAAACAAGGTTGTGTATGAATTTTCATATCCTTTGTAATATTAGATCTCCAATATCAAATTCGAAATCAATATTAAATAGTTACATTGGCAACAGAGGGAACCCACTCTTGTCATTTAGTCAGAATCAGTGCAAGAAATGCACATATCAATCGAGGAAAAATAGTTAATAATAAGCGTCGTTATTTACTGCAAGGTAAGACCCAAGGAAACACCTTGCATTCTGAGGAGATGGTATATTTAAGTGCGCATGAAATATTTAGTGTGCATATAAAACGTTAATAACAGGTATAAAACATTTCAGGCATTATTTCCGGTACAATCGCGAACTAGGAAACCGGTTTAGACATAATGTCTTTTTCTCTCATGTAGATGTAGATCATGGCCCTCCACATCCTCCTGTCCCATGCAGCTCTTAATTAGTTTTATCTTTTTTGTTATTTCTCCCAGGCCCTGTTCTGCCATCCATTTGCTTAAGCTCATTAAGTATGTCACGCGTTGATTACCCTTGTCCCTATTCCTCACTATCCACCCTGTGAGTATCAGATTTGCCAAGCTCTCCTTCCTCATTAAGCGTCCCAGAAATTTCAGCTGATTCTTTCTGATGTTAGGTATAAGTTGACTTTTTGTTTCCATTCTCTCCAAAACCTCGTCGTTGCTTACATGTTTGGCCCCTGTTATCCTCAGCATCCTTCTGTAGACCCACATTTTTGTTGCTTCGAGTCTCTTCTTCATCTTTGAGAAGATTTTCCAGCATTCACGGCTATAAAGGAGGACAAATATTTGTTCTCAATACATCTTTTTGATTTATTAGGTTTTAGTTTTGATCTTCATATTATTTGTTAACTTGTCAGGCTTAGTTACAATATATAAAGTATTACTAATACTTTATATAATGTCCTATCAGCGAAATAAATATCTTAAAGCAGGCACACAAACCTATACTATTCCATAATGGTTATCTGTGGATAAAAAGAAGTAACCAAGAATTTACTATTTCTATGGTAGAGTATGATTCAGCGAAGGTCTGTGAACTGGTTGGAATTCTTTTATTGTAGATTTATTTTCAGCATCAAGGACACCGGACTCCATAGAGATGACAGTGTCATTATCCTCCGTAATAGTATCCCACGAAATATAGACCGATTGAGAAAGAAACTGATAAAAATATTTTAAAAATCACGAATTAAATATTACAACTACTTTCAATGCTAAAGTGATGAAATTTCTCGATGTAACCTTTGACCTGAATAATGATTATTATAACTCGTACAGAAATGATTTATACAACCATAGAAATGTGAGTAAAGAACCAAACCACACACAACAAAATTCTAGATAATTTACATAAACCAGCCCCGGTTAGATTATCCCCCAATTCCAGCAATAAGGAAATATTTGATAAATCTAAAAAGAAATACATGTAGGCTTTTGAACTAAGCCATTATAAAGTAAATTTAGAGCATTCAGAAATAAAGAATGTAAAATTAATGATAAATACCGCAATCCAACATCATATGGTTTTATCCACATTTGTTGCGCATGTGCAGAGTGTGAGAAATGATATCAGAAGGTTTGAATGGTCAGAAGGCTTAAAATTGGGTGTGTTCAATAATCTTCCTCCCACAACAATGAATACAAGACATAAATAATGATTCAAAACATAAGAACTGAATTTATTAAGTGTTTCAAGTACATGCATATAAACTGAAAGGTTTGAAAGAGTTATGTCTCTTAGATTAGGAAATATTTGTACCGGAGCTCATAAAAGTAGAATTAATTATTAAACTGTAGTTTATAAAAATGAGAATGTGTTGAATGTTTGGAATTGAGTATTGTAAAAGTTGGTAAGAGTTCAGAAATTGTACTTGCGTGATTCTTGTAAAGTTCTTTCATGTCTGACTGCATTAGTCAAGATGGGAGTTCTTTAAGGGGCACATTTTGGCTGCTATTAACGAGCGCGAAATAAATATCATAAAGCATATACACAAAAACCTATTCTTTTTCATAATGGTTATCTGTGGTCAAAAGAGTAACCTGCAATTTTGTATTCGTACGAGTGACGAAGAAGAGAGCGAGAATTACTCGTGTTTGGCTTTTATAGTATGTTGTATCACGTGACAGGCTCAACTTTAGTTGGCGCCAAAACAGAATTGTCGGGTGCAGGCGATTTGATTGGTCGAAACTGAAAAATCAGCGAGCTATATTGGAGGAGATTAACCAATGAATGCTGGTTGTATAATTTCTAAGTATGATGGTGGTGATAATCGCAACAGGTAGAGTACATATCCCAGTGGAGGTAAATGGCAGACGTGGAATATTCCACACATTTTGACTATAATGTCAAAACTAATATCGGAAGATTTCTTTTAAATTTAATTCATGAACACTTCAACCATTCACTAACACTAAAAATATTTTTTACCAGAAACAATAGATCAATAAGAAATGAATTGATTGTTACATGTAGACATAAAAATAAATATCTGTTAAATATATTGATTCATTTTAATTTTTAATGTAAATTACTGTATATGTTTTTATGTAAAATACTATTTATTTTGATATAAATTTTTGTATATTTAAAAATAAAAAGAACAAGTAATCTCTCATTAATTAATTTTTTAAAATTTATAAATGAATCTTCTCAACTCAAAAATAATTAAAATATTTTTGATTGTATTTTTTTCATACATGCATATATAAATGTCGCTTATTTTAATTGACAAATATAATATTTTAAATTAAAGAACTGTAGTCCCAGCATAATATATACCTACGCCAACATTATAATAACCAAATATATTAAAATTCAAATTATGTAAGTTCATAGTCAGCACTTGAATATTGCGTTATGCAAAAATGAAAATTCGAGCCGTGCTAGTGTGAGGCATAATATGTATATTTATTTGCACACACACACACACACACACACACACACACACACACACACACACACACACACACATATATACATAAATATATATATATATATATATATATATATATATATATATATATATATATATATATAGATAGATAGATAGATAGATATATATATAGATAGATAGATAGATAGATATAGAAAAAAGAAAGAGAGAGAGAGAATGAGCGTGTGTTTGTATTGAAAGCAAAACTGCAGGAGGACACTCATTTTCCCGCCTCAGTGATTTTCTTGGCACCACTCTCACGCTGAGGGTTTAATGTGGCAGTCAACATACAGTGTTGATTCTGATGTCTATACTCTGTATATATTTACATACTAGACAGCTTATATTAAACATTATTCTATTATAAATTTAAGCAAGATGTAAGCACGTATATTGTTAATTTGATGGAAAGGCATTTAAGGAAATTAGGTTTTTGGGTAGAGTGCTCAATATCCGAGATACAGATAGAGAGTTAATAGAATAAATATGAAACCGTTTTTCACTTAACTGGGCTGTGTTTGTGTCATGCTTACTTCGTGGTTTCGTTCAGAATACTCCTGTTCCGCTCCGATGAGTCGTAAGATTTCTATGTGACCACGAAACTCCGAAGTAAGCATGACATTTCATTATTTTATATATATATATATATATATATATATATATATTCAAATTTTTTCTATCTCTATGTTTTTGCATTCGACACACCCACACACACACACACACACACATATATATATATATATGTTGAAACTTGACTAATGCATGGAATAATAATGCAAACACAAAATGTAGTTAGAATAAAATGTATTGAAACAAGAAAGTGTACACAATATTTACATATAGTCTTTTGTATATTCTTGGGAAGACCGTTCCTGGAGAATGTGTTGACTAAGTCGCAGTCGGGCAGAGTCTCTAGTTGGATCTCTTGATTCGCCTCCCTGTCTTCCGGTCCCAACCATATTTATATCGTCGGTACTCCACTATGCAAATTAGGTGGATCCTACCACAACAATATATATATATATATTTATGTGTGTCTGTGTGTGTGTTGTGTGTGTGTGTGTTTATATGTGTGCTTGTAATTTTCGTGTTTAAAATTTGTTATGGATATGTTATAAGAAGTGTTTTCAGTATCAGATATATAGTGTTCGTTGGTAGAGTCATGCTATGAAAATCTTCTGAGGCGTGAAAACTAAATCCACCCCGCGATGTTGATTTGTATGTCCACACCTTATCTATCTCCCCCATATTATATATATTTATAGATAGATAGATAGAGAAAACTATAGATAGATAGAGAGAGAGAGAGAAGTATATATATATATATATATATATATATATATATATATATATATATAGATAGATAGATAGATAGATAGATAGATATATAGAACTATATATATATATATATATATATATATATATGTATATACAAGTCTATTTATGTTATAATGTTTAAATAAACAATTATAGATAGATAGATAGATAGATAGATATATGCGAAGAAATCATATTTTAAAAATAATAAATATAATTCAGGCTCTACTTATGTATTGAGCACTGTTTTTTGAAAATAAAAAAAATACTAAAGAACTTCGGATTATTAACCTAACGTGTTCTTTCCTATTTTCTATAAATTTGCACCAACCCACACAAACACCCACCCAAACACATACACACACACACAGATATATATATATATATATATATATATATATATATATAGATAGATAGATAGATAGACAGAGGGAGAGAGAGAGAGACAGACAAATTTGCATGAGTTACAACATCAATCACTTGTCAAAATCCATTGTTCATTTCTATTGTACAACCGGACATGATTGTCTCTGTCATGTCTTCACCTCCCTAACCCTACCCTCCTCTAAGAAATTCTGTCTTTTGATCTTTTGTAACTAACTTAGCGTTCTTTCGTCCTATCTTTCGTCATGCATCGCCCGAATCTCATATTTATTTCTTGTTACTTGCTACTCTTTTTTCCCACTTCTTTTCTCTCGAAGCGCAATAAAAAAGTAAATAAATTTTTCTGAAACTTCACTGAGCAAATCATAGAATCCTTGCAATACAGATCTTCTTTCAAACAATACACGAAAGTTTAAAAGCATGCAGAATATTAGAAGATCGGAAAGAGACTTCACGAGGTACCGTATATTCTTGTGCATAAGACGAGAAATTTCGAACTAAAATTAATGGCAAGGTGTGTGTGTGTGGGGGGGGGGGGTTATATTATACACATTGTTTTAGTGAAATATTTGTACGACATTGATATTTTAATGGATAATATAGTACAACTTTTCAAACAAAAAATCCATTAACGTGTCTTTTGAAAAGTTCATAGACTGACGAAGATATAAATGCAAGTAGGCACATCAGTTTGTAGAGTAAAATAGATGTTAGTGTACCAGAATACAACAGCTACGAGGCCAGCTGTTGTATTCGCGAAGTTCGAGTGAAGAATCTATTAGAAGACAACTTATGGTTACATCTACGCATTTTAGTTTTAAGCACCAGCTGACAAACATTTACTGAGGGTAAATTAATAAAAACGAGGTCCCAAATATAAAAGTCTCTAGTTGTAAAGAAAAGAGAAAAAAAACTATCAACGTGTAGTTGCAATAAACGTCTGCAATAGATTTCTTCTGTCACTCGACTGCAAAACTTGTAGTCAAATCACAGTTCAAACGATAGTCCGTCTTAACAGTCCAACAGGCAACGTAGAAATGACAAAATGGAGTCCAAATCCAACCTTCATTTCTTACCAGCAAAAAAGCGTGTTCGTCCACCAAGCTCAGAAAATCAACTGTTATATTTAACAGCCCCCACCCCGAGGGTTTTATGTGGCACAAGGGCAAGTTCACCGTTGGTCCTCCGAGCCCGTAGGCTACGCCAAAAATATTCCCTTAGAACACACATAAACGGGTTCAGGGCCTGAAGAAACGTTGCCCTTCGGCAAAGCCTCGTTCGGGTTCCTCTCTGCTCAAGGCGCAGAGAGTTCGACAGATGAACAATCTGTTCGACTGTTCCAGTGATTTTCCAAGCGTAGCTCAGATGTGGCACAAGGCCGAAAGTATGGGAAAGCCAGAGGAGATCGAACTCACTCGTAATTGTTCTAACGAGACAAGTTTGCTAACCATTACATCAACCCGGGATGCCCTCAGAAAATCGACTGTATCATCATAAGCGAAAAACAGCAGCTTTACTCACCGAGAGATTTCTCGGATTGGTCTCGTCGTTCAGGAGAGGGAAGAACATTACCATAGATTCTGGTCCTTAAGGTAGATTTTTGCTAACTACTTTTTGATAATTTGTCTTTGGCAGATCGCACACAAAGCACGGGCTCTTGTTTCGAGGTAGTTGATTAACTATTTCACTACAATGTAGCAGAAAAGTCACGTTACGACGGTGGAAAAGTGACTGAAGCCGCGATGTCAGGTCGAGACAGATAACACTGAAGAATTTAAAAAAAAAAATTGAATGAATCGTGAATCTTTAAATATAAATCAGAAACTCCAGACCATGTGAAAGCAATATCCATAACTTAGACGAATAATTATAGACGATTTTAGGCAAATGCATATATCTGGTCAGCAAGGATATGACCAGTCCATCTGGTTAGATTTATGAAAGGCTTGTCCAGGCTGCTGAGTAATAATGACGAGAAAATTTACCAAAATTACAAAATGACATTGTTTAACAGTAATTAGAAATGATTTGAAAAATTTCAATCAGAAACAATTACTCTTGAAGATCTGTATTTCTGAGATGAGGGATTATGTACACTGTTTTTCATTATTCGGACTATTGTCCTAATCTTTGTCGCCATATTTATTACAACGTTTCGGACCATCAGTATCTGTCTATATTTCTGAGATGAGTTATTATGTACACTATTTACATTATTCGGACTATTGTCTTCATCTTTGTCGCCATATTTATCACAACGTTTCGGCCTTTCAGTATCTATCTATATTTCTGAGATGAGGTATTATGTACACTATTTACATTATTTGAACTATTGTCCTCATCTTGGTTGCTATATTTATCACAACATTTCAGTCTTTGTACATTCCGGCCTTCTTCAGATGATTGGAATGTCGAACCGATCCCTTTATTTTGCTCGTTGGGGTAGTTCTAGTTACACGTGCCATGTATAATGCATGTCAGTTATGTCCTGTTAATTCATCTCTCCAAGTTCTCCACTGGCTTTACCAGGTATTGAACTCACAAATATTTGGATCATGTCAGTGTATCTAATCAACGCCAGGTCAATACCTCGTTTTTCTGTTCAGCTCCGCCATCCACTCACTCATGCCTGTTAGGTAGGCTTTGGTTTGCTTTCCTCTGACACTCTTATTATCACTTTGTCCTGTGAGCATCAAATTTCCTATGCCCCCCTTCTTCATTATGCACTCTAGGCATTTTAACTGCCTCTTCCCGATGTTACATATAAGTTTTTTTCTAGTTTCCATTTTCGCTAAAACTTTGTCGCTGCTCACATATTCGTTCCATGATATTCTCAGCATCCTTCTGTAGAAACACATTTTTGCTGCTTAGAGTCTCTCCTTCATCTGTGAAGAGATTTTACAGCATTCGCTGACATATAGGAGGACTGATACTATATAACAGTTCAGTACTATTTTCTTTGTTTCTAAGGATATTTTTTCTGTTCCTTAATATTTTACTTAGCATTTGGAAGGCATCTTTCGCTTTCTCAATACACCTTCAGATTTCCGTATCGTAATTTCCCTCCTCTGCTAATACACTTACCATATATCTAAATTTTTGCACTTCTTTGATTTTCGTATCTCCAGTCCGCAATTTGCATGTTGGGCCGTTTCTTTTGCAAACAAACATGGATTTAGTTTTCTTACAATTAATGTTTAATCCTTTCTTAGTGCTTTCCTTCACTACACTCTGTAGGTTTTGTTGTAGTTTCCTTTCTGCATCTACTATCATCACTGTGTCATCTGCATATCTTATGATATTAAGATTGTGGCCGCCGATAATGAATCTGGGTAGGACTTCTGTTCTCTCAGAATGGCCTCGCTGTATAGGTTGAAAATGTCTGTTATTTTACACCCCTTTTTATTCCAGAATATTTACTGAATTCATTCAGGCGGTTTACTATCAGTCTAAGTTCAGGATTATTTTAATATCCTTCCCATTTTAATATCCTTCCCATTTTAATATCCTTCCTTGTCAGTGTTACCTGGTCGTTACAAAACACCACTGTAGTGGGAAAGATACTGAAGCCGAGATGCCAGATCAGCTCCAGTAATATTGATGATTCTTCTTTAGATTTTATAGAAATGCCAAATCAGGACACTACAGATTCTTCCTTAGATTTTGTCAAGAATCTCCAGATACATAGTGTTGTGACCTGTGAATGAGGAATAGCCAAAACGGAGGTTGGAAATGAATTGGTAATCTTTATAACATCAGCAAAATACAATACTCGCCAGTGGCGTGATGTAGGTAAACCACTGCCAGTGGTGGACTACGTAGACATCATATTGGCACCACCTACAATAGTGTTTATGAAGAGTGGGACATACCCATTATTGTTCATAGGTACGGTATATAACACATAGTATAAGTGCCAGACCAGTTGCAGCGGCAATATTCAATGCAGGGATGAATAGTAGATCTATAAATGATAGATTCTGGCGATAACAATTCTCTAGAAGGACACAGTTTCAAACGACATTTTCCTTCTTTTTTTTTAATCATTTGCATCATTTGCAAGGCATTTTTCAGATTTCTGTGTCGCATTTTACATTCTCTGTTAAAACGCGTATCAAATATTTAAATTGTTGTACTTGCTTGATTTTGGTTTCTCTAATTTGTAATTTGCATGTGGGGCTGTTCATTTTGCTGACAATCATGTATTCTGTCTTCCTGCTATTGAGGTTTAGTCCTTTCTTCTTGCTTTCCTACTTTCTGTAGGAGTTCTTGTAGTTTCCTTTCTCTGTCTACTATCAAAACCGTGACATTTGGCCGTCAGTAATGAATCCTGGTAAGACTTTTAATTGTATCAGAATTACCTCACTGTATAAGTTGAATAAGTCTGGTGAAAAGAAACATTCTTGTCTTACACGACTTTTTAATTTTATATATTTGCTGAACTCATTTTCTGTCGAAATGCAGGTGGTTTGCTGCTAGTAAAGATTCTGGCTTATTCTAATATCCTTCCCTCATATATCAATGTTAGCAGTAGTTCTTTTTGATGTAGTACAAAATTAAATTGAAAAAGAAAAGTGAATTACAATGTTTATGCATTAGAAATATATAAGAAGCTGGAAAATAGTATTATCCTGTTTTGTTATTTTTTACAAAATCCCGAAGTACAATGTTCGAAATTAAACGTAAGCAACTTGGAATAATTTATATAAACAATAAAAACAAAAAAGAAAAATACATTAATTGAAAACAAAGAACCTTCTTTATGAGTTAAACTCGGCTGAGTGAACTTGGTTGATTATACATGTCACCCTGTGTTAATCTTGAAATCAATCTTAAAATCATTATAAATGCGTCTGTAAACAGTAACTTAGTTTGGAGATGGACAATTATTGATCGTTTGTTTTTAAGTCTACAAGTATTTCCTAGATCACGGAGAGGGAAAATCTGTCGTTTATTCTTGAATCTATAAGAATTTACTTGTTTCTGATAAAGTTAAAATTCTTGGCCGTATATATTTGAATCTGTAATCATTTACTTGGTTACGATATAGTAAGTATAGATCGTTTATATTTGAATCTGTAATCATTTACATGGTTAGGATATATTAAGTACAGATCATTTATATTTGAGACTATAAGCATTTACTTTATTTGGGGATAGGTAAATATTGGACGTTTGTATTTGAGTATATGAACAATTTATTTCGTCCTGGGTTAGGTAAATATTGGTTGTTTATATCTGAGTCTATAAAGATTTAATTCGTACAAGGACAGTCCGTTTATATATGAATCTGTAATTATTTACTTGCTTCAGGGACAGGCCGTTTATATATGAGTCTGTAAGCATTTACTATGTTCCGGGATAGATAAATGCCAATTGTTTATATTAATGTCTATTGTGATACGATAGACATCCACGTAGAGGCGGAAAGGGTTGATTTTATTTCGATATCTGTTTGTTAGTCCACGTTCCTTTTGGAGTTCGGTTTTCTAAGCGGCATCCACTTTAACTGAAGGAAAAATAAAGGGATTTTAGAGGATTAAGTGGCAGTAAAACCGGAAATAAGGTATATCCGTGTTCGGGTTTATATTAACAGTCATATTGGGGACAGGGAGAATGTAGATCTGCCCGGGCGATAGACGGATGTGTCTGTGTCGAAGTTCCGAAGATTCCGTCTCGTATTGCCTTTAACCAGGTCGGTATGAGTAAATGGACGAGTAGCTAGTAGAGGAAGACCTGGCATAGCAGACGTTTTCCCAAGTACCCACCCATCAGGACGAGTGGGGGAAGCACTAGATAAAACACCTACACCAATGATTCCCAATGTGGGGTGCATGCCCCACCGGTAGGGCATGGTAATATTTTGGTGAGGCATGCGTAGTATGTGTACCCTTCGACTTACTATACCATAATGATTGCCAACGTGGGGCGTATGCTCCACCGGTGGAGTATGTTAATATTTTGCTGGGGCAACCGTAGTGTGTGTACCCTTCGGCTTACTATACCAACAGAAAAAGATAAAACACCTACACAAATGATTCAATGTGGGTCGCATGCCCCACCAGTGGAGCATGGCAATATTTTGGTGGGGCACGCGTACTCTTCGGATTACTATACCAACAGAATAAGGGGCCAATTCGAGAATGAGTTATTAACAGTGAATCGTTTTCGTGTGAGCTTGAGCGATAGTGGTAATGTTAATGCGTGTTAATACACACGATGCATATACATTATGCATACATCAAAATATTTTGTGTGTGCATGTACGTACATGTGTAATTGGCATACATGTAAGTATTAAATATTACAGGGTGCTCAAGAATTTTAGAAATAGCAAAGTAGGGCATGGCCTAAAATCTGTTGGGAACCACTAGACTACACGTATTATGAAAAACAGTGTTCCCGTCCTTATTTCTTGGCGTGGCCTTTGTCTGTCATTGTGTTACCTTAGCATACAACACGCTCTTCTCCAGCTTTAGCTGAACACGAACGAGATGGGAAAATCAGAATACAACGTGGATGGGGGTGATCATTCGCCAGTCGGTAGAAAGTTTGGCTGAGGGTCTCAGTTATGTTTATAGCATAAAATTTCTTTGGTAAATATTGGTCATTTATGTTTTAATCTAAAACGGATTCTGTTCTTTCCAAAATGCTTAAATATCGCTCGTTTCTATTTGAGTTAAAAAGCATTTAATTGATTGGCTAATCATTCGACTGGAAAATTATTATTATTAA
Organism: Acanthosepion esculentum; assembly: GCA_964036315.1. Classification (NCBI taxonomy): domain Eukaryota; kingdom Metazoa; phylum Mollusca; class Cephalopoda; order Sepiida; family Sepiidae; genus Acanthosepion; species Acanthosepion esculentum. The sequence continues at coordinate 9,233,709 of OZ038489.1, read as the reverse complement.
TTATTAAAAATACACCTTTAAGTGCCGAATCTAGGTGCATCGCCAGCGTTGTTGCTCCTATGTCACTAGAAGTTTCGGGTCTAAATAAACAACAGACTTCTTCGATGGGCGACCCGACCGAATATGATCAGTATTCGGCCCGCACCCAGAATAAAATTTGCTACTAGCTTTAAGACGTGCATTATATAAGCACCTCCAGAAAACGGCAACTAATCAAGACTTCACTTGGGCTATTCGATGTTATACATCAGGTATGCTTGGTTGTACTGCTCTTCCTACATGCGGCCAAGACGGGTGTTTTTTGGAAGAAGAAAAGAAAAGAAACCAATAAATATATATATAAAAAGCTTCGCTGAGGGTCGCTGTTATGTTTATAGCATAAAAAAAATTCCCCATAAAAATTTTCTTAGGTAAATATTGGTCGTTTATGTGTTAATCTAGAACGGATTTTTTTTCCGAAATGCTTAAATATTGCTCGTTTATATTTTAGTTAAAAAGCATTTAATAGATTAGCTAATCATTCGACTGGAAAATTAAGTATTATAAGACAAATTTAAATTCATTTGAGAATCTTAGCCGTAGGGGAATCAGTTATGATTAGCTTCAAGAAGTAGGAATTTTCCTCCCCTAAAACAATAATACATTTTTGGAACATTTAATAATAAGGAACTCACTAATATCGACGCGCGTGATTAACGGATAAAGAATCTTTTTTTACGTTTTTTTAAGTCTCCAATGAATGAAAACCAAAATAACATTTTTTTTTATGAAGCTTAGTTTTGTCTGGTACAAGGCAATGAAAATGAAGATGCCTTAAGAATAGAATTCACTAAACGACTAAAACGCTCTAAAGCAAGGAACCTTACATAGAGCGGTTTGCAAAAGTAGGTATATAATATACTGTAGGTATACCAGTATTCCCAGCATCATAATACTGTTTCTAGGATTCATTTAATAATCGAATTTGTATTAAATTTTTTTATGATTAAGATTGTCTGGAAAGCTTGGAGCCAGAAGGAAGTTCTACAAGCTATAAGTGCGAGAAAAGAATAGAATTTCCGGTTACATTTAGCCATCTCAACTGATGAGATCTCGACGCCAGTCTAGTACTGCTTAAATTCAAAATGTCTTGGTACCTTAACGAAGAGCTCGTCTGAACAATTACAATGAAAGTATTTATAGAAATTATTTATAGAAAAAGTAGAGAGAAGCAACCTTACGGCGGTCGGAAAGTGCTTTTAATTTTAATCCAGTGTCTGTACAGCTCATCCTTTATAAACAGGACTAGATTTTTGTCCTGGATTTTATTTAGCTTGTAACATGTTGTTATACAAATATTGATATATTACCAGTATATATATATATATTGTCAAGTCAAGTTGATTAAATGGCTCCAATATATGTTTGGCGATAATAGTCTGTTCCGTAATTGGCCGATTTGTTTGCATGGTTACGTTAGTTTCCAGTAGATTCCTTTTGATTCCGTGGCTTTCTTGATTCGGTTATACCAAATTTAAATTATCTCTGCCTTTTACTGAAAATTAAATTAGAGATCTTTTATCTGCAGAAATGTTCATCTTTTCTCCTTGTCATTACAACACTATATAGCTAGTGTTGACCGTGCTCATTGTTCTTTGCAGAGAGATCTTACCAACTATTCGTCAGTGATGGAGTGATGGGGGAATTTATTGCGAGAGACTTCCAAATCCTACCTGCTTCAAGCCCGCCTTGTCATTATGAGGAGAAAACCTTAGAATTTTTGAATGGGGATACCGCCATTAATAAGTAATCTCTTACCTGATTTCTATTTGATAATTCGTTATTTCACGATCGAATAAAAAGAACCCAATATCCCATATCCTTTATCATTGTATTTTGTGATGACAGTTACCAATCGCTGCAATGGAACTTGTAACGTGGCACGTAAATGGGACCATATCTTTTACATTTGTAATCCACGCGTTGGCGAATATTTTGAACTCCAGAGCATCATCTGTCTCCCTTTCTGAAATGAGGCATTCTAAATAATTTCGCTATTGACATAGTTCGGACTGTTGTCCTCATCTTCATGGCCATATTGTCTTACGCTCCGTCCTTCCTCAGGTGGTGTTTGGGATTTCAAAAAGAACTCTCTGTTTAGTCAGCGGAGGTAGATTGTTCTAATTCCATGCGCCATGTCCTTGGATAATACAGCTTTAGTTAATTCCATTTGATAGCTCAACTCTCCGTTTTTGTTCTCTCTGCTTTGGTCAAAGATTGAACTCAAATCTCACAAGGTCAAGTCCCTTTTGGATCAATCAACCGACGCTGGATATGAGTGAGTTAAATTTTGGACTTATAAACCTAATGACTCAGTAAACATTTTTTTTTACCAGAGATCATATTGCAATTTTTTACTGTTGTTTTTATCGAGCTCTCCGTATTATTGTTTCCCATATTGTATCAAGAATATCAGATATTTATACATCGTATTTCAGAGACACGATACATCATATCAAAAAAATCACGCGGAGAGCCCGACTAGTTAAGAGTTTAGTTTTCTTCCACTAAGGATAACGTATTCTCCTCAACTTCACAAAATACGATTCTACAAGTATATCTTAATATTCCCCTGATTTAATCCTAGAACACTAACCATGGGTATATAGTACCCAGCGCAAATTTTCATATTTTTAATTACAATTTTCATTACTTGATTTTCTTACCTAAATGATATGTTTTTCAGTTCCTATTAATGTAGGAAAGTACAAAGTTTGAAGTGCCTGCATGTAAAATATTTCGAATAAAGATTTATATTTAATATTTTTTTGATATTTTCAAAATCGGGTATGATATACCCATGATTAGTAGTAGTGTAACTTTAATTGATGGTTAGTGTTCTAGTGTTAAGTCGGTAGGCAAGCCTCTTTTTAGTTTTTGATAGAACTCTAATGAATGAGGGGTGAATGCCGATCAGCCATTTTCCTTTTTATTTTTTCGTTTTACGGTTTAGAGTAATTAACAGGATTAATAGGTTTGTCTAACGTCCGGTTCAAACTCATCCCCGCTCTTTTTCACAAGAGTAGTGGTTTACCCCCTGTTTCATGTTTAAGACAGTACAATCTAAAGCCTTCTCAGTCTCTTTCACTCTAAGTATTTCTTGCGTCTTAGTGGCAGTATCGCCTTGCTTAGGATGAATTGATTTAAAAATAATTATAACCGGTTTTCTTCTGACACGTCGACTAAAAATGTCTTTTACTGGATAAAATAAATTATAATTTAATTCGTATAATCTTCAGTCGTTAGCAAGTTCTAACGGGCTTCAAGAACACGCTTCTGTGCAAAAAAATAATAATATCACAGAAATATCTCACTTCTATACAAAACACGATTACTTGTATGTCTTGATATTAACAGTGTACAATAGGGTGAAGAGGTCCAAGTTTGGCGCCAATTCTTCTTTCGCAGTTTTCGCCAAAATCAACGTTGGCTTCGTTCACTGCAAGTAGCTCTACCGATAGTTCAGTTTTGAAAAGGCTTTGTTTAAACAAATTAATATCGTTAATATTGGCCCGACATCTACTCTGTAGGAGGAAGAGTGATTTCAAGCCAGGTGATCAATGTTCGGTACGCGAAATGATACGAGGGTCTTTCTGCTTTTGGCGTTTTGGGCTTGGAAGCCGATGACAGCCTTGAGCTTATTGGAAATCGTTCAGCAAATGTTGATACATTGAGTAAAATATGGACCGCGGCCAGCGGCATAGCACGATATAAACTGCGCGAAAATGGAAGAAACGGTTTTTAGAAGAAGACATAATAGAAAGAAGAGAAAAAAAGAGGAAGAAATTTGGAGAATTTGCAACGACATGAGAGCGACCTACAGACAAAGAGCTAAAAAATAAAAAAATAAGAAGTGCACAAAATAAAGATAGGGATAAAAGAAAAAAATGAAAAACATGGAGTAATTTAGATAATTGGATCGATTCAGTTATAGAGTAGAGAAAAATAGAGACGCAGAAAAATAATTTATTAACCCATATTTTTAACATGGTGCCATCATTTTTTTCCCATATATGTAAACTATAATATGTAATTGTGTAAATTCTAACTTCATTGAAATATATTAGAGACTAGCAGTAATACCCAGCTAGTCGATCAGAAAAAAGCGTTCAATTAGAATGGATCAACAACAGGATTATGTTCAGATGTAAGAAACCATCTTCTTCAAAGAACTTTCATTAAAAACATTTTGAACTAATGCAGTCACTAATATATCAGAAGAAGTCTCTATTTCTTCAATCGAAATTAGCTGAGGTCATGAAGGGGTAAAACAGGCAACATGAAGACCCACTTCAGACCAAAATTATATTAGAGTTTTTTAATTCAATTTGTCAGTGTGCTACCAGGGACGTAAAAGAGGATACATTTATAAAGCAACAGTTAAATTTGATGAAAATTGGTTGAAAGATAAACGAAAAATAACAAAGAAACCAGCAAAAATCGCCATTCTCCGCATTTACACGGGTTTTCCCTATATGGGTGGACTCACTTATCAAGTTGTTAAACAATCAACTTATGTTTTGGCTACAATTGAGTAAAATTTGTATTAGATCGCTTGAAAATTGAGGGAGATTTTAGTTTAAAATTTGTGTTGAAATTGATTTTTGTTGAAATCGATTTTTCGTTTTTCGCAGTTCTTCGCTAAACGCAGTAACATAGAAATAAAAAAAATGAAGTATCATTGAGCTTGTTATGATGTAAGTAACCTACATACCGAGTTTGAACGAAATCGGAGGAAAAAAGTTGAATTTATCCATATATTATCAGATTTAACGATCATTGATTTTTTTAAATTAACGCTTTTTTACGCTAAGAACCTATCTCTTACATTGTACAATGTATATGCCAAGTTTGGTTGATTGGATGGATCTCGAGTAAAATGGTATCACACAGACAGATAGACAGACAGACACACAGACATCTTCTGTTTTATATATATATATATATATATATATATATATATATATATATATATACAAAATTTCGATACGAATTTAAGAAACTACAAACTTTAATCCAAATGATCGCAATGTATGAAAAACAAAATGCGTCAGTTAAGAGCAATATTACCCCAGAGTTAGTTCAAAACTTTTTTTTAAACCGATTTTGCTTCAGGGCGCACTTATAGACAAACTACAATGCGGGGTACAATTTAAATTTTAATAATTAAAAATTGGCCAAGAAATTTGACAATTAGAAAATAATATAGAAATCTTTTTCAATAAGTATTTATTTTCAAAGACGGATATGCAATGTAATCTGTCCTGACCTGGCATCTCGACTCCAGTCACTTAGATACATACGTAATGTGGCTTCCGTCTGTCTTTTATTTAAATATTTTCGTGGCGTCTGCTCCGACGAACTATTTTTACTGGGGCCCTGACTGCATGAATTTAAGCGTGCTACTATCGAAACAGTTAAACGTAACCGCATCTTCTACTCCAACAGATTCTTCTCTCGCACTTCCAAACTGTGGAACTCCCTTCCTCTGATAACTATAATCTTCAGAAATTTAAATGTAATATCAATCGACATCTTCTGTTGCCTTAATCCACGGCTTTCTTTTTATCCTTCTCCGTTCATCTTTTTATCCTTTCCTCAATCCCCGCATACCCGGACTTTTCTTTAACTTACACTCGTTGTAGCTCCTTACGTACTAGTAGCACTCCCGACTTGCTTGGGTTGAATTGCTTAAAAATATACATTTTATTGCATATCTCAGTATACTTCTATGAAAACTGTACTTGTCAATTGTTTTTGTGTTCGTCGTTATATGTTATACTTGAAGGAAGGGTAAAGATTATCCACAACTTAACGATTAAAAAATTTAGAATCCAGTTTCCAAAATCAAATGACAAAGACTTGACTTAGATGTGGAAACCATGTGCTTGATGTCTTTTATAAAATATTTAATTATGTTCTTAAAAATAAATGTGTTTTTTAAATATAAAAATATTTCATAAATTACATTTCTGTTACATTAGGGCTCACCTGGCTACCTTCCACGGTGCATGAGTGCGTCCGGGCACACTGGTTGAGAAATGCTGCTTTAAACTGATATTTTGCTTTCCCATATATCAAAACTATATATATATATATCTAGTTTAGATATATATATATATATATATATATATATATGATATAAATATTTGATATGTATATATATATGGTATATATATATGTGGGTATATATATATATATATACGCATATATATATATATTTATATATATGGTATATATATATATATATGTATATATATATATATATGTATATATATATATATATATATGTATATATATATATATATATATGTATATATATATATATATATATATATATATATATATATATATATATATATATATATGTGCTGCTGAAAAATTTATTTCGGTTGAGCTGTCTTGGAAGGAATTGTGGGTTAGTAAACAGTGAGTATTACGGCTAATAATGCATGACTCTTCGGTAAATCGAATCGAATCGAATTCTCTCAGTCACTTATGGTTTTATCTAAAAATAAATACGGTTAAATTCACTTTCATCCCCACCGTGCTCCAACGCCAATTCAGTCGTGTTTCAATCCTATATAAAATCAACCGGGCGTCTAGTCTGTGATACAGCGAAACAGTATGTCTGTGGATGACAATATATATATATATATATATATATATATATATATATATATATATATATATATATATATATATATAATTAAGAGGTTATAATGGTTCCAACGAGAGAAAGGTGTGTATATTAAAAAGAAGAGAGGTACCGCAAACTCTTTTGGTTGTAATGTGAGTTTTTTTCTTAAAAATATATATATAAATATATATATATAAATATATTCACATACAACGGGATCGATACTTGACCGATTTTGCATCAATTAGAGATCGTATCACTAAGCTATCATCGCAGAAAAGAGAAAGGTATATTCTAACGTATTATATACGAGTCTATACAAATGCCAGCAGCAAGAGAGCTCAATCTATTAACGGATAGAGATCCGTTAATAGCAGCGGCAGCTACTGTCTTGAAATTAACCATTTTCCATAGTGCTCGATCGAATAACGAGAGACTAACAATATATATATATATATATATATATATATATATATATATATATATATATATATATATATATATGTGAGTGTGTGTGTGTGTCGTAGAAGGGAAAATTCCATTGAAATATGATGGTAAATTTCTTTTTATAATCTGGAGTAAAACAAATGAATTCACAATTTAGTCTCAGCCTATTTATATTAAGGATCTGTTATGAAATATATTCAGACCTTTTTCAGTTGTCTGTGCAAATGGTATCAGTTTATGAGTGCACCTCCAAAATTAAATGGGTCAGCGGCAGGCAGCAGCTGCTATTTTCTTCGAACATGTTCTAAAAGATCAAAGATTTATTGTAACTTTCATTATCGGTAAAAGAAAGCTACTGATGTGTTCTACAATCACCTAGAATTTCCGAAGAGTTCCGTTCTTAAGTACCACCGTTTCCGAACATTACAGTCAAAATCGAATCCTCCGCATACACTGCGAAGAACGAATGTTCTCTCAGACAAATTCTTCCCCCAAACTTTTACGTTCTGAAACAGACTACATCATAGACACTTCCGAGAGCACTACCATCTTAACCTTCTCCAGTCTAGGGTCAATCTTTATCTATCCTTCATATTCTCCACTTATTTATTTTTCATCCTACATTCCTATTACACACCTCATGCAGTTAGTCTTACTTGTTCCATGTGTTTGATAGATTCTTTTCTTTCTTTTAATGTGTCGGAGGGCGTAGCTGATCATAGCTCTCCACTTCTCCCTATCCCTTGTAGATCTCAATAATTCTATTATTTTGCTACTTCCCCAGGCCTTATTCTGTCATCCCATTGCTTAAGCCCGCTAGGTATGATATGCGTTGCTTTCCCTTCTGTATTTTCTACTCTATTCGATTATCTAAGACCTCATTTCTCATTACGTATCCCAGAAATTTCAGCTGCCTCTTCCTGATGTTAAGTATAAGCCTCCTTCTTATTTGCATCCTTTCCAAAACCTCATCCTTGCTCTCACGCGCGGTCCATGATATCCTTAGCATCCTTATGTAGAACAGTACCTCCGTTGTCTCGAGTCTCTTCTTCATCGTTGATGAGACTGCCCAACATTCGCTGCCGTAAAGGAGAACAGATATCACGTAGCAGTTCAGTACTCTTTTCTTTATATGTATGTTTCCCCAGTTTCTTCTTTAAATAATTATATAATATTTTAAACTGAATACATATTAAACTTAAAATTGGTAATATTTATTTTCAACTTTATATTAAAATTTGATATTAATTAGTTACAATGACTTCTATTTTAGTCTAACCCTAACATTAAGCCATTAATAATTATAATCAAGTTTCGTTGTCAAGTTTTTTGAATTCTCGTATACTTGTATTTTGATTGGTCATTGTAGCTTATGTAACAGATTTCCCCCTATCGAAGGGTGTTTGTTTGATTTGAACCTTTTAAAACTCTTTATTCTACATTCAACACCATCGCTTGATAAGACACCAGAAGTATTGAAACAAAATTCCTATTTTTGTTGTGATTTCGTAACATATTTATGTTATGGTTTTCGAATAAATCATATATATATATATATATATATATATATATATATATATATATATATATATATATATATATATATATATATCGTCCTATGATGGACTTTATCAAAGTAAATATAAGGATTTTATTTTGGCACAGGTATTTATAAACTGTTTTAAAATATCGTAAAGTCTTCAAAAGATTCTTAGGGCTGACTATAAACTATGAAGGATGCCAAGTTAAGTAATTTTATTGCGTGATAACAGAAATGAGTAATTGTTTTGATTGTTATTGATTTTCTTATTAAATTATTTGTTGATATATAATTATTTACTTACGTACTTTATATTAATGTAATTATTATTTCATTTAAAGTTGATAAATTGTTTTTCTATTTCTTTATTTTAAATAGTAGACGTTTGTAATTTTACAGCTTTCTTTTAATTATTCTATATTTTTATAGTTATTTATGTTGGCTTGGTAAAGAAATATTTCTTTTATGAAAAGGAGATACTTGAAAAGTTTTCATTTTGTTTTTTGCTCATATTCTCTTTTTACAGATACGTTTTTTTTGTGTCGGATTTCTTACACACACACACCGGCATATCTATCTATCTATCTATCTATCTATCTATCTATCTATCTATCTATCTATCTATCTATTTCACTTTGTTCATAACTATCTATGTAGATATCAATCTATCTGTTCATATTTATATATCTATTTCGGTTTGTTCATATCTATCTATCTATTTATGTCTATTCATATCTATCTATCTATCTATCTACCTATCTATCTAGCTAGCTAGATATATAGATAACTATGTCTGTTCATATCTATCTATCTATCTATCTATTTCACTTTGTTCATAACTATCTATGTAGATATCAATCTATCTGTTCATATTTATATATCTATTTCGGTTTGTTCATATCTATCTATCTATTTATGTCTATTCATATCTATCTATCTATCTATCTATCTATCTACCTAGCTAGCTAGCTAGCTAGATATATAGATAACTATGTCTGTTCATATCTATCTATCTATCTATCTATCTATCTACCTATCTATCTAGCTAGCTAGCTAGATAGATAGATAGATAACTATGTCTGTTCATATCTATCTATCTATCTATCTATGTTCATATCTATCTATCTATCTATCTATCTATCGAGAGAGAGAGAGAGAGAGAGCGAGAGCGAAAGAGATGTGTGTGTATGCAAGTGCGCCTGTCCATGTGTATATGTATAGATGTGCGTGCGTGTGTATCTGTGCTTAGGTTTTTGTGTGTGCATATGTGTGCGTGTGTATCTGTGCTTGTGTATGTCTGCACGTGTGTGTATATGTGCTCGTGTGTATGTGTTTATGTGTGTATGTTTGTGTATGTGTGTGCATGTATTCTTTTAAAATTATTTAAGCATTCTTGCATTTAATATCTTCTGACCCCAAAGTCGAATTGGAATAGTTGCATATTTTTTCAATTCTCTCGGTCTCTCTCTCTCTCTCTTTCTCTTTCTTTATATATATATATATATCTCCCACGCATACACTCTCTCTCTTTCTCTCTGTAATTCTCTTTCTTTCTTTCTTCGTTCTTTCACTCTTTGTTTTCTCTTTCTCACTTTTGTCTCACTTACTTCTTCTTTCTCTTTCTCTCGCCTCCTTTCTCTCATTCTCTTTCCTCTTCTCTCACTTTCCTCTTCTCTCACTTTCCTCTTCTTTCTTTCCTTTCCCGCCCTCGCAATCCCTTCTGCTTTCTTTCACCCTGTTTTCTATTTTTTTCTATTTCCAGTTTATCTCTGTCTTCCATCGTCTCTCTCCTTTCCCCCTCTTTGCTCTCCAAACCTTTCTACATTTTCCCCTTCTCTATATCGTTTTACTCTATTCTCACTATCTTCTCAACCTCTTCCAAACGTCCCTTGTCCTCCATTGTCTCTGCCTTCCCACTCCCCGCTATTTCCCTTTTTCTCTCTAGCTCACTTTTCCCTCTCCTGCACTTTCTTTCTCCCCCCTCCTTTCTCTTTCTCTCTGTGCCATTCAGCATCTCGCATTTTCTTACCGCAGTGATTAGTTCGCCATACTCAGCAAAACCCATCTTGAAAAGAAGCTAATCGATCAGCTGGAATCTCTGGCAATGTCAAAACTTTCAGACTCTTTTCAGCCCGCCAGCTTTTTGACGCTGGGGTTACGTGAACTCTGTCGGCTGAGTTGACTTTCTTGAAGAGGGAAACAAAAGCCAACTGTAGTCCAAAGCGAGACAGAAACCACACTTGCCAAGGTGAAATAATTAGAAATGTGCTCGCCATTGTTAGATCAGAAAGCACCGTTAAAATTGGACAAAGCTTGCACGATCGCTGTGAAACCGCTCGCTGAAGAACAATCTACCTTTGAGCACTGATGTTCAACAATAGATTTTATTACAATATAGATGATCACAGGCAAACTTCGTACAATAGATTTCGGTTAATTGGGTCACAGCATGAATAGAGCCTATCGCCCGTTTGGGCTACTGTTCCGATTAAACGATACTAAGTATAAACACACTGGAATTGAATTTCTAAGACTAAGTCTTATTACATTGAATATTTCCGAACCGCTTCCTGTTCTTTACTGTCTTTTTTCAAAGCATTTTGGCCGATATAGGTTTGGTTTTGTTTGGTTTGTTTAACAACATATCAATCTCAATGCGTTATTTAATGTCGGCCAAATTTTTATTGGTGGTAATGCTTTTCTTCAAAAATTTATTTCTGGGAATATTTTTCCTTGAAGAAATCTATAGCTGGTCATATTTTTTCCAAAAAATCTATAGCTGTTTGTATTGCTGGTAATTCCTTTTTTAAAGTACTGCTGATAATAATTTCTCCTTTAAAAATTAATCCTGGTAATAATTTTTTTTTATTACAAAGTATCTATGGTACTAAAACCCATTTTTACACAAGTTTGGGTGTTAACGATTTGTCCATAGCTGGGACCATAAAAGGTGCTACAACCCCGGATCAGGGTTGACCTGGGAACACCAGCAAGTAAGAGGTGGTTCCAGGCTCCTCAAAACCTCCTGATAAGAGGTTTTGCTGTTAGACGTAGTTTATCGTCATACACAGGACGCGGATGTAGTTTATTGTCATACCCAAGTAGGCATCTACGCGGACGAAACTACAATTTACTCCTGCCTCAAAAACAAATCTAGTGTCGCTGGCAAAACTAACCTGGCCGTTCGTCTCGAAAAGGATCTCCAATTGGTTGTGAACTGGGACAGGAAATGGCTGGTTAACTATAACGCCTCCAAAACAAAACCGCTCTCAATCACCACAGAGATCCTTCCCTGACCCCCATTAGAATGTTTGACAGTAAACTTCCCGAGGGCACCTCTCTGCGGCTGCTCGATCTCACGTTGTCTACTGATCTGAGATTGAACAAATACATTGAGTCAATTTGCTTCGTTCACTGTAAGGAAAGTTGGTTCCCTGTGCCTCGCCAAGCATTTCTTCTCCCTGAAATCGGTCCTTCAAATCTGCAAATCAACCATTCGCCCTTGCATGGAGCATTGCTGCCATATATGGTTTGGAGCCCCTTCTGTTTGCCTCGGGGTTCTTGATAAGATCCAGAGACTGATATGCGATGTAATTGGCCCTGATCTGGCATCTCGTCTGCGGTCGCTCTCTCACAGACTTGCCGTCTCCTCCCTCTGTCTTTTTAACAATTACTTTCACGGTAACTGCTCCGATGAGCAGCTTTCGCTGGTTCCAAGACTTCTCGAATTCAAGCGTTCTACGAGGCTGGCATCCCGGTGGCACCCTTTCACTGTTTAAACTGTTAAATGTAGCCGTCTCTTCTACTCCAGTAGCTTCATAACTCGCACCTCTCGCCTGGGGAACTCCCTTCCCTATTCCCGTTTCCCTGATAGCTATAATCTCCAACTATTCAAATGTAATGTCAATCGACATCTCCAATTGCCTTGATCTATTCACTATCCTTCTCCTCATCCATTCCGCTATCACTCCTATTTGCTCTCGCTCCAAATCCTCTGTAATCCCTTGCGTTCTAGTGGCTTCCCGCCTTGCTTGGGGTGAAATGCTTAAAAAAATACACAGGGCGATTTGGCTGAACAGTACTATAAGAACAAAAGTTCTGAGACAGTGGAATAAGGAACGCCTACCCTCGTATATTCAATAAAGGGTTCAGTCCAAAACACCATTTCACTTTGAATTTCTGAGACGATGATTTATCGTTATTTACATTATTTAAAATCAGACTAATATCCTCATCATTGGTGTTATTATCACAACATTTACACTGCTCTGCCATCCAAACTTTTCCATGGACAGCTAACAAGAAACTTTGAACTGAGTCCTTTATTGAAATAAATTGAACTGGGGTAGACTGTTCTAGTTCCACGTGCCATGTCCAATGGATGTCTGTTACAAGTTCTGTTAATTTCCCCCTGAAAGCTCTCCATTACCTTAGATGGGTATTGCACTCACACTCTTCGGGTCCTGTCACTGGATCTAACCAATGGCTTTATCCATTGTGCCATGTGTCCCTGAGGACATCAGTGTATGAATTTCTTGGTATTATAAACCTAATACCGTCTGTAACCATGTTATACCAGTGCTATTATTGCAATTTTTTGCCTTTATCATATCATGTTTTTACCAGAGCTCATAATGCAATTTTTTTGTTATTATCGCTTTTCTCTGGTATTCCTTATTACTGGTTCCCATATTGTATTCATTTCTATGCTTGGTCGGCTCAGGAGATTTTTGTAGTCTAGCATATGTGCTGATTCCTTACGTTTACGAATTTTCCAATGGTGTCCTTTGTCTATGATCTCAACCTGATCCCACAGTGAGCGGTGATCTCAGTTCTCTCTCCATACGAGATCAGTCACGCCTGATTTTTCCACTTCCCCTCGTGTTACAGCTTTCCGGTATTCTTGCGGCCTGTATCCCCTTTATATTTCTTTCCGCAGTTGGAGTAAATATGGCGACAAAGATGAGGACAATAGTCCGAATAATGTAAATAGTGTACATAATACCTCATCTCAGAATTATAGACAGATAAAAAGGAATTTTACAATATGAATGGCTTGTAAACATTTTCGTTTATACAGACAGTTCCTAGAGGTAAGAGAATATTTATGACGTTTTTAGTTTCATAGGGCCGTAAGAAAACAACAACCTCATTTTACACTATAGTCACTCTCACTCTTTTTGTGTTTATTTTGATACAATGACTTCGAAAGGTTTGTTCCACTTTTACTGGGCAAAGTGTAAGCTAGTAAAACACACTTTATTTTACTCAAGGGCAGACAACTGTGATTATACAAAAATAAATAATTTGAGACAAATAAACAATGTAAGCCAAAACAAACACACGTTAATCGCAATATCCCAAATCACTCATTTAGAGAGGAAGCTATAAACAAAATGAAAGCCAAGACACGGCAGAAGCGTAAGTGTTAGGTTCGGGGAGGGAGATAAAAGCGTCATACAGATAAGAAAATATTTCATTAAATTACATCTGAATTTTTAAATATAACGAAATTACCCATGTATAACACGCATTTCTTTCTTAAAAAATAATAAGCAAACTTAGGGGTGCGTATTATGCAGAGCTACAAAATAATTTTCTATTTCAGTTGCGAAATTACTACTTACAATCATACGAGAATTTGACACTAACATTGGGCGATTGCGACCCCATAATGATGTCAAATACAATCATATGTACCTAAAAATACTTGCAAATGTAAAATAAATTAAAAATTATCATAAAACTAAATTAGAATAATATTATTCTATGTTTAAAACCATTTTTTGTGAAAAACTACATAAAGATCCGGTAGATTGCACATTTTATCGAACAAAAATATGTTAATGAGATCGATGTGCAGTAGGCACAATATAGGTATTTCAGTTTCCTTTTAGATGCGTGATGATCAGAAAGTTTGATAAATATCTTCAATTACATCTTGAATAAGAGTAAGAAATGCTGGCCGTCATGAAATTGGGGGACAGGAACAATTTATTGGGTTTTGGTTACCAAACAAGGGGTGCACGAGTAGAAGCATTTTTCCACACGCTCAGCACAATTTTAGGCGTGTGCATTATGGATGAAGGCGTATTATACATGGGGAATTACCGTAGGTTAAAAGGATAAAAAATGTGATACATTTACAATTATTCCAATGATTCGATCTTGTAAACCAGAACCTTTTTACGAAGTTTACATACATCGCCTAATCTTGGTCCGGAGACCTTATCTTATTCTTGTGATCAATGAGAAAATATATTTTAGTGTATGAAAAACATCAGTGACCCATCACAGCACAAAATAAAAAAGCAAGGATTTGAATGTCTGGAAATTATATAGATCTTGGAATTGAAAATTGTTATGGCCCCGAAAGACAGCAGTTGTAACTACAGTTATGCAATGTAATTGGCCCTGGTCTGTCATCTCGTCTGCAGTCGCTCTCTCACAGACGCGACGTTTCCTCGCTCTGTCTTTTTTACAAATACTTTCACGGTAATTGCCCCGATGAGCTGCTTTCGCTGGTTCCTAGGCCTCATGAATTTAAACGTCCTACGAGGCTGGCATCCCGTTCCCACCCCTTCACCGTTGAAACTGTTAGATGTAGACGTCTCTTCTACTCCAATAGCTTCATGTCTCGGATATCTCGCCTGTGGAACTCCCTTCCTTATTCCTGTTTCCCTGACAAATACAATCTCCAACTATTTAAGTGTAACGTCAATCGACATCTCCAGTTGCCTTGATCTATCCACTTCCCTTCTCCACATCCTTTCACCTTTCATTCCTATCTGCTCTCGCTCCAAATCTTCTGTAACCCCCTTGCCTGGATGGGATCCACTATCTTTCTCCACATCCTCTCCTTTACCACTCCTATCTACTCTTCCTCCAAACCTTCTGTAAACCCTTGCGTGCTAGTGGCTTCCAGCCTTGCTTGGGGTGATAAGTTTAAAAAAAAACTTGCAACAATCTGGAAGATTTAAGAATTTAGATAAATTCAAAATCGGTGTAAGAACCAAAACTGTCCACATAAACCATGTAAAATAATTCGGATAGTTTTGGAGATATTACGAGATTCACTGTCACTGGATTTCTAATGGACCTTCAAGGGATCTCGATCATTGTATTAATTAAGATTTAATAAAAGAAAATATTTCTGTTAAGGTAGAATACTAATGAGATTTAAAGTGCTGCGGTGATATGGAGACTTGTTGTCACTTGATCTTTCTTAGTTATTTAACCAGTACAAAATAATAATAAAAAAGTTTTGTTTATTTTGGTAAAGCATCAGCGAAGAAATCTCGAGATGCAAAATATTTTGTGACAGTATTTTGAAGGAATCTAATAAATAAAGCAATAAACGAAAGAAATTAGGACAAAAATAGGAATAAGTTCCAATCCAGAAAAAAGAAGTGAAACTATATAAAAGCAAATAAGTTGTTCAAAATGTAAAATAAGACAGAGAATGAAAGAACTTATAAAGAAAGGTAAAAAAAAATGGCTTCAAATGTCATAATAGAGAAGGGAGATAATAACGGGTGAACATTAAAAAAAATCTGCTGTTATCGAAGTGAGCAGAACGAAAGAAAGATGAAAATTAAAGAAGAAAGCAGGAACGATTCGATATGGAACTTTTGAGTAAATAAGAGAGAAAAAAATCGCCAAAGAAATTGCTAACTGTCAAAATGTCATATTCGCGCAATCGACAAGAAGAGGGTAAAAGATTAAAATAACAAAACCAGCCAAGCAACCGACATCTTCATCCAATTTACGAGCGCGCATCCTGACCGAGTGCGGAGTCTCCATTTAATATTCAAACCTGGGATGCACTTAAGGTCTTTTAAATTTGAGTTACTCAAACTGAAATCCGGACAAAGTAAAGCAGAACAGAAATGAGTAACTTTATTTTTTATTTAAATTAGTGAAACGATTTTAAGATTAATTGGGTTATATTATTTTACTTTCTTCAAGAACTTTTGCACTTGATATAAATGTCTTTAACCAAATCTCAGACGACAATTTTGAAATTGGGCATGCTGTTTACCAAATATCAAAGAGAATAGAGTTATTGTTGTAGGTTGAAGGTCCACGGAAGCAAAGAAGTTATGTACACAAAACATCTTTCACAAATAGTAAATATACGATCAGTACAATGCTTTCTAAGTATATCTGGGAAATTAAAAACAAAACGCAGAACACACCAAAAATATCTTGGAAAATAAGGAAAAGATCATCAGCCAACAGTAACCAATCTAAAACTTGCAAACGTTGCTTGGAGGAAAAAATAGCTATCATTACCTTCCCAGACAAAAATAAATTATTAAATAAAAGATCCGAGCTCATCTCAAAATGCAGACGTGAAAAGGAATTTTTACTACGTTACTTAAAAATCGAAAACGGAAAAAATAAATAAATAAACAAAATGACAATAAAATAAGCAAAATAAATTAATCCAAACAAATTACCAAATCACACCTGTTAGAATAGACGAAATAGAATAAAAAATAAGAAATAAAATCAATAAATAAAGTAAATAATAAACAAATTAGCAAACTATTATGACCAAAATATTAGTTAGGCTATAAAAATCAAACCAAAAATCGGACGAAAAAATAGCTATAACTGTTATATAACGATAAAAAAAATGAAAAAATAATATACTACGTTACTTAAAAACCGAAAACCAAAAAGAGAAAATATACAGTATAACAAATAAATAATAACAATTAAAATAAATTGATCTAAATATATCCAAATAAATAAAAAACTAATAAAGATAATCAATCCAAATAAATACCTGATGTAATAGACAAATTAAAAACTGTTCCCGCCAAAATAATAGTTAGAACAAATTACAACAATCAACCCCAAAATTGAACAAATAGCTTTAATTAATTTCCCAAACAAAAACAAAACTATTAAATATGCTATATGAACAAATTTTTACTACGTCAATAAAAACACCGATCAAAATAAAAATAAAATAAATAAATAAATATATAAGATAAGAAATACAAATAAAAAATAAAAATAAAAAATAAAGAAAAACAAGCAAAATAATTTAACCCAAATAAATAAATAAGCAAATAAACGACTTCAGGTAAAATAACCGCCAAAATAGACTACCCACAATGCACCACTGACTCGTATACATAAATAGCCGAGAAAAATAACAGCACTCGTGGCCTGACGATTGCATCTATCATGAAACAGACTGTCGCCTCTAAGTGTTGACTTCTATGTTCACTTTTACACACACACACACACACACACACACACACACACACACACACACCTATATATACATATATATATATATATGTATATATATATATGTGTATGTATATATACATATATATATATATATATATATATATATATATATATATATATATATATATATATATATATATATATATATATATATATATATATATATATATATATATATATATATATATATATATATATAAAGATTACTTCGGTGTTTCAATTTGATACTGTCGTAAATCTATTGCCTTAGAAAAGCCTAACCATATCACTCCTACGATGTAAAGACATGTTCATGAGACTTCTACTTTTTTTAATAATTTCACATCGAGCAAGGCAATAAAGCCACTAACCTTTAGGGAGGAGAATTGGACGCATGTTTTTCTCACAGAGAATTAGTACAAAATTGAACGCAAAACTCTCAGGTGGAATTGTCAGTTGGCTCACCGATTCTATTTTCCGTATCAATAACCCCTGAATATTAAAAGCAACTTTGACATTTGTTTTTGCAGCAAAAAGTGTTCTTTGTCCAGGAATACGTATTTCCTTTGTGAAGCAACGGAGCCATAAAAACTTTATCAATCAAACAATAGGATCAAATTTGAAGCGGACATCAAATGTTGAGTTATAAATAAATCCGCTTTATTTATCAACTGTTTTCGTAACAAGTAAAGCATAACTGATTCAATTATATACTCACCCTTATTAGCAATTCATTGTTATCACTTATTAGGCACTCCGATACATCCCGAGGAAAATTTTTGATAGCTTCATGCGAAAAAGTTTGAATCTGGTTTTCGCAAGAGAAATCTGTAATCATAAGTTTCTTCTCTGGTATTTTCTGTTTGTTGCATTTCAGTCAAATTTGATCTTTAAAAATTTAAATGTAATTTCCATCGTTATCGTCTGTTTTATTAATTCCCGCTCTTTTCTGGTCCCCTCTACTTTTTAATGTTTTTCTTTTTCTAATATTCTTTCACATCTACGAACTACGTGTCTCTCAGTTCCGTTATCGCCAGACTTGGGGTGAAAAACGTCCTCAGAAAATGAAGTTATATTGATGTATATGGATCGCATAGATAAATATAATTCATCTATTAATTTAATGTAATCATAGTGATTTATATTATTTTCAACGTGTTAGTAAACAATAACTTTGAAAAATAACTGCATTCTTTTATTGCATAAACTCTGAAAAGAAATTGATTTAACAATTATTTTGTTTGGGTAGAATTTTAAAACCTTGGGAGATTTACGATAAATCCGTTTTTTTTTTAAATAAATTATTATACTATTGCTGGTTTTTACAGATACAATAAATTTTCGACAATTGAATGTCACTAATCTTTGCGAAAATCGGTTTTAGAACGAACATTTAGAGAAAAATAGGCACCGACTTTTGAATAGGATTCGGTTTTTTAACCAAAATGAAGTCAGCCGAATGCATACGAATCAAAAAGATAAAACGCCGAACAAACGGCTGTGTTAGTTTTTCGTTGATTTCCATTGACCCTATGCACGTTCACACCATCAGTGAGTGTTTTGTAGAATTTTTATATATCATTTCATTAGTATATACACTCAAACAGTCCCGGCAAAAGTTAATGAAAGCCACAAACCTAAGAGGAAAGTTGAAGCCGAAGTGAAAAAGCAATTAAGAGTGAAACATTAAACGGAAATGCGTGTCTTTGATCTAGCAGTGAATTTTTCTATGCATGATACTGACAAACACAGATCCGATCAAAGCAACAGATCATGCAAAAGGAGGCAAAGTGTTAACGACACAAAGAAAACAGACTCTTGACGAATTTGATAATGTGAAGGGTTTGGATTGACAAGGAATAATTAGTTGGTGTTAGCAGTTCAGAATCAATAATTTGTGAAAAGGCGAGGTAGTTAATTCTTATCGGAAAATTGTTTCGTTTTTCGGAGAAATCAGTTTTCGGACAACGTCTCGGAATGAATTAATTTCGGGGAACAAGGTACCACTGTAATCAGCTTTTACTACTGTCATTTTTTACAAGAATCTATGACATTTTACCTGTCTATATCTCTGAGATGAGGTATTATGATACTTGCTTTTATATAAAAACCTTACATTATTTACATTATTCGGACTGTTAACCTCATATTCAACATCTTTATCCATTAGACAATGTGTCCTCGAGGACACATGGTCCAGTAGATAAAGACGTTGGTTTAGATACACTGACTAGACTCAAAGAGTTGTGAGTTCAATACCAAGCCAAAGAAGTGGTTAAACAAAACTTGACTCATTTTCCCTATAACTTAAGTTAAAGGGAAATAACTAAGAATTTTGGGACAGGCATGGCACTTGGAAATAGAACAATCTACCCCGGTGGACAAAATAAAAGGTTGGAAATTCCAATCAGCTGAAGAAGGCCGGAGCGTACAATGTTGTGAATATGGCAATGAAGATGAGGATAACAATACGGATATTGTAAATGATGTAAGTTATTTTTTTTTTATATAAAATCTTTTCAGTAATTTTCTTATTAATAACACAAGGATTTTAACAATAAAATAAGTTTTAAGAAATTTATCTTTTATTTATCGTTTATTTCTTGATTTTTCCCTGAAATTTTCTGTTTATCACTGCAAAGAACTGATCGAAAGTATCAATTAATTGTTACAAAACTTCTAGATAAATAATCTTTTATTCCTTTAGAATAATCCTTTTATCCTTTATTTCACTATTTTTCAGTGAAATCTGTTTATATCTACAAAATAATGATCGAAAGATTCAATTCATCGTTACGAAAATTCTAGACGAATAAATTCGTAAGATTCTAAGCTACCAGAATAGTAAATCGCAGGGCGGCTACATCCCGGATTATTGAGATTCTAATTTACTGAAGTAATAAATTCCAGATTGAGGTTAGTAAATCCCCTGTTTAGTAAGGTCGTAAGCCTAGCCTATAGCAATATTATAGCTACTTCCATGGAAAATCTTTAGACGCGTTACATTATTTAGTGCCATCAGTTCAGACTGTAACAGCCAAAACCCTCAGGGATACGTCCACAGAATCGAATCCTCATTATTCTCTAAGTATTTGAAGAAGGAAGTTCCACTCAGACAGCGTCTTCTCCGGAACCGATACATTATAGAACAGAGTCCCGTGTAGATACTTTTGCATCCCATCCCAAATAATCTTAAATTTATCACATCGCACTTGTGTCTCTTATTGTCAATTTTAGTAAAAAAAAAATCTGTTTTTTTTATGCCAGACGAAGCAATTTATGTCAAGTGAAGCTCAGATCAACTTAACAAGTAACTCCCAGATTAGTGAGGGTCTAATCTACAGTTCTAGTAAATAACAGATTATGGAAATTCTAAGTTACCAGAATATTAAATCCCGGACTGGCGAAGTCCTAAGCAACCCTGGATGTAAATACTGGATTAGTTATGTGTTAAGCTACTGTCGTATAATAATAAAAAACTGAATTCTGATGTTTTAAACAAGAAACACTCGGATTATTGAGGGCTTATCCTACCAGTATAGTGTATCTCACATCAGTGAGGTTTTAAGTTACGGCGCTAGTAAATATCTGGTTAGTGATTTTCTATGCTACTAGACCAGGAGATCTTGCATTAGCGAGGTTCTAAGCTGCCCAAATAGTACATAGTGGTTTAGAATTTCCAAGATGAGTAGCTGAAACATGACAGCTTAGGTTATGAACCAAAAGATTTGTAAATGCTAGATGAGTGAGGTTCTAGACTACCAGACAAGTAAATCTAAATTTACCGAGGCCTCATCTTACTAGGTTAGTAAATTCTGTTTTATTGTAGTTTTCTAAGATACCAGACTAGTAGGTCGCTTATTAGTTAGATTCTAACCTAACAGACTAGTAAATCTTTGTATACTGAGATTCTAAGTTAGCAGATTTGCAAATCCCGGATTATTGATGTTCTTAGCTACTGGGTTACTAAGTGTTTATTCATGAGTTTATAGACTACGTGACTAGTAAAACATGGATTAATGATATTCTAATCTAAGGGATTAGTAAATCTTGGTCCAGTTAGATTCTAAGCTATAGGATTAATAAATCGCATCTGTCTATATTTCTGAGATGAGGTATTATGTACATTATTCGGACTTTTGTCTTCACCTTTGTTGCCATATTTATCACAACGATTCGGCCGTTGTACGCTCCGGCCTTCTTCAGTAAGTTGGAAATTCGAACTGAACCCTTTATTTCGCTCACTGGGGTAGACTGTTTTAGTTCCACGTGCCATGTCTAATGGATGTCAGTTATCAGTTATCTCCTGTTAATTCACCAATCCAAGTTCTCCATTGCCTTAACCAGGTTTTGAACTCACAACTTTTTGGGTTCTGTCACTTGATCTAAACAACGCCCTTATCCACTGTGCCATGTGTCCTTAAGACATGGTACGCGGCACTAGAACAGTCTACCACAACGAGTAAAATAATGGGTTCAGTTCGACATTTCAACCAACTGAAGAAGGCCGGAGCGTACAACGGCCGAAACGTTATAATAAATATGGCGACAAAGATGAGGACAATAGTCTGAATAATGTAAATAGTGTAATAAATCACAGTTTAGTGATTACCAGATCTGTATTTTTCACAAATTAATTTTAAGCTAAGAATTAGTAAGTTTGATTTTGCTGATCTTCAAACCTATCAGAAGAGTTAATCCAAGATTAGTGTGTTTCAATCTATTTGATTTTAAACTCCTAATCCCAAGGAAGAATTCCTAAAACTAAGCAGAGGTCTAAAAAATAGAAAGAATTCGCTAGAAACAACGAAAAGAATACTAAACTGATACGTGATATCTGTTCTCCTGAATTGTAGTTAGTGTTGGACGATCTCCTCCAAGATGAAAAGGAGACTTGAAGCAACAGAAATATCGTTCTACAGAAAGATGCTGAGGATACCATGGACTGAACATGTGACCAACGACGAAGTTTTGGAGAAAATGGAGACAAAAAGGAAACTAATACTTAATATCAGGAAGAGACAGTTGGGGTTTTGGGATTCATAATGAGGAAGGAGGGCTTGGAGAATCTGATACTCACATGACAGATGGCGAGAGGAAAACAACGCATGACATATATAGTGAGCTTTAAAAAATGGATGGCGAAACAGGGCTTAGGAAGAATAACAGAAAGGAAAAGATTATCAAGAGTTACAAGGGACAGGTAGTTGTGGAGAGCCATGACCGTCAACACGGCACATACAAAAATGGGGCACGGCACACAAAAATAATCTCTTTATTGCACTGGAGAAAGTGATTTTCTACTGTGCTATTCTCGCAGATTTTTATAATTTGATTTCTTTTTTAATATAACGAAGAAGCGAGGAAGATGAAGCAAACAAAAATGTCAATAAGAATATTCCGGTTCGGTGAATGAGGACAAATATTCACTGTTTATTATTTTAACGACCATAATGAACACCACGTCAAATAAATTTCAATTAGTATTAAAATATTTGGTGATAACATTATTTTGATAACCAAAGGCTACACAATATCCAGAAGGCTCTAAAATCATATCTATCCAATTTATCAATGTTATTCTGCATGCAAAAACAATTATTTTATTGCGATGCTTTTGTAACTACGCACAGGCTTATCGATAAACTCAAGGCAAGCCTGTAAGCTTTGCGAATAATATGAAGAGCTTTATGAAAGATTGTCTCATTTCCCTTGAGTGTCGGGAATTCTCGGATCATGCTGTAAGACAACAGATATTAAACTATAAAAAAAATATGAAGGAATCTTGCTAACAACAGCCGAGTTTTGACAAGTTTAATCATCAGAACGGCTTTTTCGTATGTGTCTATCTATAAAGTATCAAGATAAATATCGGGACATTTTTATGTAATGGTTTACTTTTACATACCAATGTTTCTTTCCTGACAGCTATGTTTTCTTGTCCCAGTAGGTTTTGTGATTTATAAAGAGGGGTTATGCATTGAAACAAATAACAAAAAAAAAATAACTTTATATGCGTTTCTGTGTGGATTAGTACCTTCATCTAGGCCTGTAATATCCAAAGTGGGTGATATCGCAACCCTATGGCCTGTGGAATTATCCAGGTTGTCAGTGAGGGAAAAGAGAACGGTTAGAAAAAAAGGGGGTTGCAGAGGTCGCGAGAGTGGTATTCGAACCAATAAATACCTATCTAATATATATATATATATATATATATATATATATATATATATATATATATATATATATAAAACTGACTATGTGTGTGTGTATGTGTGTGTTCGCGAACTATTCGAGAACCATAAGGCATATTTTCACCAAATTTGGAACATAGATTGTTCTCGATACTAGGTGTGTCTGGGCAAAAAGTTAGTCATTTTCCAAAATCAAAAACCGATAATCGATAAATATAATGTTTAAATGGGAATTTCCATTAGTTTGGTTGTTTTTAAACTTTCAGACTGGAAGTCTAAACCCTGAGGCCGATTTTACTGAAACTTGATAAGTGTATGCAACTTACTGTCACAGTTATATATATCGCTATATCGATTTTCGTTTCTCTCGACACTGGGACCCCCAGGCTTCCCCAAATGGACCCCCCAAAAGTCAAATTTCTTCGATTTTGATGAAATGTTGCATGTTTGTTACGCTCTTACAATAAGATAGAAATTGGTTGTCAGATTTTTTAAAAATGCATGAGGGAACCCCCCAGGATGAGCCTATAAACCCCTTGAAGCCTTAATTGTGTATTTTGTAACAGTAGTTTTTATATATTTATAGTATCTTCTGTTCTTTTAAAAAAAAAAACAACTTTCACCTGTTATAAATGTTTTCACACTTCATGTCATTATAATTTTTCGCCATATAGATAAGAGGCACTAAAGAAAAATTTTCTTTATTTTAACTTTACAGATTGGATGAGGTACGTGATCTTTTTTGAATAAACCCAGGCAACGCCGGGTAATGCTGCTAGTATATTTTAAATGTATATGATGGAGTAAAAAGTAATACTTAGATCTAGAAAAAATATTGTGAACTTTAAGAAAAAAAATTATCCTCACAACCCATTATATATTTCGGCTTAAAATAACCCAAAAGTGGGTTGATAATCCGTAAAAAACAAATCAATCAATCCCTAATATTTAATTCAGGTTTCTCTATCCTGTCAAGTTCGCCAACTTATGTCCTGACCGTTCTGTTAATTTTATTCTTTTAATGGAAGCTCTCTGAAAGTATACTTTCTAATATGAAAACCAGAATATTTTTCTGAATGACAAACTGAACGGATTTTAATAATAAAAAAAAACTCGATATATATTTCTTCATTCCTAGACTTCTCCATTGCTTGAAATATCTTCTTGAAACAATCGCTATCCCCCGCTCTTGCAATATACACTATCTACACCCTTGTGCAATTTAATTGAAACAAAAACGAATAATTCCGTTAATATTTACTTTTTCCGTATTTTTCCAATGAAATATGACCCAGTTCTCATGTTAGTACTTCGTATGTCCGTTCCACGAAATCGTTCCTTGCAGATTGTCCAGACATTTTCGATTGGATTTAAATCAGAAGAGATTCTATGCCAGTCTAGTACTTGGATTTTCTCACTGGTAAGACTTGCCAGTTTGTTCGTGCAGCGTTACAATTTTCGGACTAACGTCCATCGCAGACAATGACAGTAGGACAACTAATCGACAGTCGTGAAAATAGTGTCTGGCCGTGATAAGGATCTGGTGCAATCACGGTTGACGCGATATTTTTCAACTGCAAATGACCTAATATGAGGGTAAAAAAGAAATCAATTTGTACAAGAATATATTTGGCAAAGTGATTAGAATGATGATATACGAGGGACAATCCTCCTGCATACGAACAGAAAATTAATTGTGTAAAGACACACAAATAGAAAGAAAGACGTAGGGTAAATGATTTGCTTTCTTACTGGATTTATTCACTCTCTACAGGGAGACTATTCTAAAGGAGCTGGAGACCCTTCGAAAAATAGTTTAATCATTTCACTCCAAGTAAGGTGATAAAACCACTAAGATGCAAGGAGTTAGTGAGTGTGAAAGAAAAGAAGATAATATTACTGAGAAGAAAGTACAATAACAGAAGATGGCAGGCCTCAAATACTAGGAACCAAGGAAATGTCTTTAAAAACAGTAAAAGAAGGCTATGTTATATCAATCATCGCAAATATCATTGAATGGTGTACAGTTTTTGCAGAGATGAAGAGGCAACACGGATGTGCTTCTAAAGAATGAAGCTGAGGATACCAGGATTGTAGCATGTAAGCAATGAAGAAGACTGAAGGAAACTGTAAACAAAATGCCGGAATGTAAGTTGGTAGTAATGGTAAATTGACAAATGATACTCAGAGCTAGAAAGATCCTATTTTGTTGTGCTGATCCTATTTCTGGAAATCCATGATCCTAGTTCTGGAAATCCATGATTCTAGTCCTGGAGATCCATGTCCCAGTTCTAGAGATCTATGACCTATTTCTTGAGATCCATGACCTAGTTCTGGGGATCCGTGGTCATATTTCTGGAATTTCATGACCTAGTTCTGGAGATCCATGACGTAGTTCTGGAGATCCATGATCCTAGTTGTGGAGATCCACGATTCATGATCGTGGATCGTCACAACTAGGATCATGGATCTTAGATTTTGTCGTAGTTACAAATGTGTACAAGAAGAAACAGGGTGTGAGTACAACTTTAGAGGAGAACCTGGTTCCGGAATCAAATTTCGAAGATAAATTGAATGTAGAGTTTAGATAAAGTTTGTTCTTGAGTGACAAAGTGCAAGAGAGAAGGAATAAAACCAGCACATAATCTACCCAAACGACTCGTGCAAATGAATGGTAAAACCGAGTATCGTGTAGTTGTTGAGATCCATGATCGTTACTCCTAGATGTGGAGATCCCTGACCTCCCATGGCACATAAAGGAAGTAGAAAATCATATTTAAATAAACAATAACAGTCATCATATCCTGGAGATTACTGGATTGGTCTGATGGTAACGTGAGGCTAGGCGTAAGTGGAGCCAGTTCCCCCTTCATGCGTGAAGCCTATTTGAAGCCATGTTCCAGTATAAATTGAGCTTTGTCCATATTTAAACAAAGTACTATTGTCATATTTAGGTGGGAGGTGCCCAGAACTTACTCTCCAGCCTCTATAGAGTTTAAAAGCGTCTCCGCATCCTTGTGGCTGAAGAAATTACTTTTCATCCCACAACGTTTCCTTCGAGATGTCGCAAGTCTCTCACTGCTCTATCGCTATTTCACGGAAAGTGCTCGGACGAGCTACATGTCTTTTTTTCTGCCAGTTATAACCATTACAGCAAGGACCTGTCATGCCAGTTATATTCTAGCAAACCAACCCCACATTAGTTCCGTAACATTAATTATTATGCGTCTTTGAGATTATTATGTGTCTGAGATTATTATACGTCTTTGAGATTATTATGTGTCTTTGAGATTAGCTTCAGATTAACAATTATTCGATTTCGAGATAATTACCTTAATAGGAAGAACTTAAATTCCTTAGAAGCCTGTATAAACCACCTAGAAGTTTTTCACCAAAAACTATGCCATTAAGAATTCTGAAGCCCCTGAAAGAGCTCGAACGTCCATGAAGCAAAATAAGACATGCAGTTGAATAAATAAATGTAAATATATCTAGATATCGTCTTTGAAATTAAGTTAATAAATATTACTAAATTTTGTTGGGAACCAAATCATGTCTGCTTTTTTAATATCCAGATACATTTTAGATTACACATAGCATTATTATTTTTTTACGATGTCTTTTTCTGATTTTTGTAATGATTTGTTAACATCCAAGATACGTTTAAAAATTCATTTCCATTCTTGTTTTTAGATCAATGTTTTAGATTAGAATATTTTGATAGTGTTTTTAATTTTTCTTTGAATATTTTCGACTAATATTGTCATTTAAATTCAGAGAATTCATTGATTTTTGGACCGTCGTTATCTTAGTATGAAACATACTGTCTAAAATCTCTTGGAAACAGCTATCTCAAAAAGTAATTCTCTTGGGGAATCTCTTATTTATTTCTCATCAAAAAGTAAAGTACATCTGATATATTGTTCTTTTTTTTTAACATGTTTTGTTAATATGCAAAGATTTTTTGCTATGATATGCGATGGTTCTTTTCTAGTAGACATCTAAAATTATTCCGATCACATACACGCCTACATATATAATTTGTTGTATTTTTTCTTATCACGCGTTGCAATGTGAATATGTACTACTGTTAATATATAATGAATTTTCCACAATCATCATCGTTGTTCTTTGAAACTCAATGTCTTTACCCAATATTTTAATTTTGTCGACATTCAGTGAAATGATTTGTAAAATGATTTTTAAACTTAATATTTGATTAGTTCTCTATTTACATTATTCGGACTATTGTCCTCATCTTTGTCGCCATGTTTATCACAAATTTTCGGCCGTTGTACGCTCCAGCCCTCTTCAGGTGGTTGGAATATCGAACTGAACCATTTATTTCGCTCACTAGTGTAGACTGTTCTAGTTCCATGTGTCATGGATGTCAGTTATCTCTTGTAAATTGCCCTCTGAAAGTTCTCACTGCCACTCTTTTTGGGTCCTGTCACTGGATCTAACTAACGCCTTTATCCACTGTGCCATGTGTCCTTGAGGACATTTGTGTATGAATTTCTGGGTATTTTAAACCTAATGTCTTCAGCCATCATATTTTACCAGTGCTCATATTGCAATTTTTGCTGTTATCATTGCATGTTTTACCAGTGGCAGTGGAGAACTTTCAGAGGGGAATTAACAGGAGGTAACTGACATCCATTAGACATGTCACCTGGAACTAGAACAGTCTACCCCTGTGAGCGAAATAAAGGGTTCAGTTCGACATTCCAACCACCTGAAGAAGGCCGGAGAGTACAACGGCTGAAACGTCGTGTTAAACATGGCGACAAAGATGAGGACAATAGTCCGAATAATGTAAATAGTGTACATAATACCTCATCTCAGAAATATAGACAGATACTGAAGGGCTGAAACGTTCTAATAAATATGGCGACAAAGATGAGGACAATAGTCCGAATAATGTAAATAGTGTACATAATACCTCATCTCAGATATATAGACAGATATTATTCAGTTCTTTCAAATATTTTTATGCTTGTATTTTTACAATATTTTCCCGGGGTTATGGGGAACATATTTCCTATATTCAGCGTGTTTTGTAGGTGGCCATCATATCTCTCTTAGTTATCTTCCGATATCTACGCAGAATTATTTTTAAGAGTTCAGGTGGATACCAATGCCAGTGAATGCTCGAGTTCTATAGATAAAATCCAAAATTATAGAAAAAAACGTTGTTACTCGAAATGGACGCGCTTGTACGACGATAGGGGACAAACCTGGTGGCTGCTGATCCTACGACGGACTCGTCTTGGGCATCCTCTTGTATACGTTAACATATCTTCAGCTTTATGATACAATGTAACTGTAACGAGAAGTTAAATCATTGGCAAACAAGGAACGCTGCGGAGAAACGGGGGATCTATGAAATGGTGGGAGATTTCATTTGTGTGGATTCAGTCAAAGGTGCCACACATTGAGGTTTTTATTTTTGGAAGTTGTTGGGAATTGCATACGTGATATGTTTTATGCTGTATTGGTCGAATCCGCCACTACGAAGTGTTCACTCTACGGATACTGCATATACTTTGCATGCAAATATATCCTAGGCGATCCTTTTCTCACTATCTCAATTGCACAAACACTTTCTTAATATTACCCGATTTTCCGACTTACAAGACGCACGGTTTTCCTAAGAAATACACACAAAAATACGTGGGCTTCTTCCGAGACGAATTTAAGGCAACGATCAGGCACAAGCAAGCTTTGAACGGTCACCTGCTGACTAGACTGTTAAGGACGTGGATTTGTATGTTCGGTCATTACACTATAATGTTAGCAATCTATCTAATTCATCCTTTTCTATGATGTAACCTCTTGTACTTAACTGTTAAAAGTATTTCCAAGATTATAAACCTTCCTGGAGCCGAGCCACAAGCTTAAACATTCTCTATTTACTAGTAGCGGCGGGCGCTTTTCTGCTCTTGACTAGTATGTCATTGCCATACAGACAAAATCGGACGAATGGTTAATGTAAACAATACATGGCGCCAGTATGCGAGGGACGCTTGGTGAATGTGTTGTATGAAAATGACCTCTTTTCGTTTTTTTTTTAGAAATTTCTTTCCAGTATTAGGGTGCGTCTTCCAAGCACCAGCGTCTTGCAAGCCGAAAAATACGGTATTTTTTTTTTTTTTTTTTTGCTCGGCTTTTCCATCTTTGCCTGTGTTTGACTCTCAGGTTATTTTTTGTTAGTTTGCTGAAATTTCTAGTTTGTATTTCAACTTTTATTAGTTCTTGACTTGCTGATCAGGAACTGACAAATGTAATTGGACAAATGTACAAAGGGAATTCGTTAAATGACGTCCAAGTCGTCAATCAGAGCTGCAAGGTGCGACGAACAAGCGAACGTCAGAATTAAGAAACGCGACAAGAATTCTTGACAGAAAGATTTCGTTTTTTTTAAAAAATTTTTTCACGAATTTTATGTATTTCTAATGAGAACGCAGTCTGAATTAATTAGTTTTGTTTAAGATTTTGACATGATCAGTTAATATTTCCTTTTATTACTTTTTGCTTTACACATATTTGTCGACGGACTGTAATTAATATCAGCAAAGAAAATAGGCAAACGATCTAACATTACGTATGTTCACTTGTCTCTACCATACCATTCTAGTGATTGGTTCACTTAGCTTAGTTTGACACAAGGTTGCAAGAATGGAGCATCCAATAAAGATAGAACTAACTTCATTTTCTATGTGCCATGTTCCTTCAATGTTTCAGCTATCATGAATTTCGACAATTTCTTTTCCTTTGTAGCACGAAGTAATGTTTTTCTCCCTAACTACTCCTCTTATTTAACCAAGCTCCTGGGTTACGTTTGTCTCTCTTTCCTTTTGCCCATCTTATTTTAGCTAGGTCCGATGTGCGTTAAATTCTCCAAAGCCACTTTTTTCAATATATGTCCATAAAAATACAACTCTTTCTTTCTAGTTACATGTATAATTGTCCTCTTGTTTCCATTTTCCTTATAACATCCTCTTTAATTATTTGCATTCTCCATGGTAATCTCATCATATTTCTTGAGAACAATGTTATAGTTACCTCAAATTTCCTCTTTATCTGGGAGATAAGTCTCCAGTATCTACTGCCATATAGGAGAAAGTATATTACACAGCAGTTCAGTACATTTTTCATGGCTTCTAACGTATTTCCATGTTTCTTAATAGATTGCTTAACTTCTGAAAGACTTATTACACTATTCCATTCCGATATCAGCATTAAAATTTCTTTCATTTGTTGTAACAATTCTTAGACAGTCAAATGTTTGGCAAGCATGATTTTGATTGTCTTCTATTCTTAGATCGCATTTTGTCCTGACACTTTTTTCCGGACTCGATATTCTGTTTTTTTTCTATCCATTCTTCCAGCTTATACTTTACTGCCTTGTCTAGAATTTTCTGTAATTGCCTTTGTATCTGTGAAATCAACAAGGCATCATTGACGTCATCTTAAATCCACACACCTGAATAACCAAGCAGATGCTGTTTATCGCACTTAAAATGATGTCATGTTATTTAATAAGTTTAGCTCAGATTGACAAAAGGACACAAGTATGGAAGGCCCAGTGGGTTTAGATCTCTTTAGCTAATGATATTGTATACATGACTTCCATGTGAGACATGACGGTGAAGGTAAGGTATTGTCTAATGGAGTTTTGAGAAAAAGTCACAGGTATGGAACACCTAGTGTCTTTAGTTCACTTTAGCTAAGATTGATTGAGACATGACGGTGAAGGTAATGTATTGTCTGATGGAAGTTTGAGAAAAAGTAACAGTTAGGGGACACCTATAGTGTTTAGATCACTTTAGCTTAGGATATTGTATACATGAGTTCCATTTGAGCCATGACGGTGAAGGTAATGTATTGTCTAATGGAATTTTGAGAAAAAGTCACAGTTATGTGACACCTATAATATTTAGATCATTTTGCTAAGGATATTGTATACATGAGGTCTATTTGAGACACGTCGGGGAAAGTAAGGTATTGTTTAATGGAGGTTTGAGAAAAAATCACAGGTATGTGTTACCTAATGTGTTTATATCACTTTAGATAAGGGTATTGTATACATGAGTGCCATTTG
Source organism: Acanthosepion esculentum (assembly GCA_964036315.1). Taxonomy (NCBI): domain Eukaryota; kingdom Metazoa; phylum Mollusca; class Cephalopoda; order Sepiida; family Sepiidae; genus Acanthosepion; species Acanthosepion esculentum. The sequence goes on along the minus strand of OZ038489.1, from coordinate 9,201,496 downwards.
AGACATGACGGTGAAGGTAAGGTATAGTCCAATGGAGGTGTGAGAAAAAGTCACAGGTATATGATAGTGTGTTTAGATAACTTTAGTTAAGGATACTGTATATAAGAGTTCCATTTCAGACATGACACTTATGGTAATGAATTGTCTAATGGAGGTTTGAAAAAAGTCACACGTATGTGACACCTTGTGTGTTTAGATCAATTTAGCTAAGGATATTGTATACATGAGGTCCATTTGAGACATGACGGTTAAGGTAAGTTATAGTCTAATGGAGGTTTGAGAAAAAGTCCCAAATATGCGACACCTAATATGATTAGATCATTTTAGCTAATGATATTCTCTACATGAGTTCCACTTGAGACATGACGGTGAAGTTAAGGTATTGTCTAATGTATATTTGAGAAAAAGTCACAGGTATGCGTTACTAGTGTGTTTAGTTCACGTTAGCTAAGGGTATTGTATACATGAGTTCTATTTGAGACATGACGGTGAAGGTAAGTTGTTGTCTAATGGAAGTTTGAGAAAATGTCACAGGTATATGATACCTAATGTGTTTAGATCACTTTAGCTAAGGATATTGTATACATGAGTTCCATTTCAGACATGACGGTGAAGGTAAGGTATCGTCTAATGGAAGTTGAAGAAAAAGTCACAGGTATGTGACACCTAGTGTGTGTTGATCACATGAGCGCAAGATATTGTATATATGAGTTCCATTTGAGACATGACAGCTAAGGTAATGTATTGTCTAATGGAGGTTTGAGAATAAGTCACAGGTATGGGTTACTAGTGTGTTGATTTCACGTTAGCTAAGGATACTGTATACATGAGTTACAGTTGAGACATGACGGTGAAGGTAAGGTGTTGACTAATGGAAGTTTGAGAAAAAGTCACAGTTATGGGACACCTATAGTGTTTAGATCACTTTAGATAAGGATATTGTATACATGAGTTCCATTTGAGACATGACGGTGAAAGTAATGTGTTTTCTAATGGATGTTTGAGAAAAAGTCACAGTTATAGGACGTCTAATGTGTTTAGATCACTGTAGCTAAGGATATTGTATACATGAGTTCCATTTGAGACATGACGGTGAACGTATGGTATAGTCTAATTGAGTTTTGAGAAAAAGTCACAGACATGGGACACCTAGTGTGTTTATATCAATTTAGCTCACGATATTTTATACATGAGTTACATTTGAGACATGTCGGTGAAGGTAAGTTATTGTCTAATGGAGGTATGAAAAAAGTCACATGTATGGGACACCTATAGTGTTTAGATCATTTTATCTAAGAATATTCTATACATGAATTCTATTTGAGACATCACGGTGAATGTAAGGTATTGTCTAATGGAGATTTGAGATAAAGTCACAGGTATGGACTCCGAGTGTGTTTGGATCACTTTAGCTTAGGATATTGTATACATGAGTTCCATTTGAGACACGACGGTGAAAGTAATGTGTTTTCTAATGGATGTTTGAGAAAAAGTCACAGTTATAGGACGTCTAATGTGTTTAGATCACTGTAGCTAAGGATATTGTATACATGAGTTCCATTTCAGACATGACGGTGAAAGTAATGTGTTTTCTAATGGATGTTTGAGAAAAAGTCACATTTATAGGAGGTCTAATGTGTTTAGATCACTGTAGCTAAGGATATTGTATACATGAGTTCCATTTGAGACATGACGGTGAAAGTAATGTGTTTTCTAATGGATGTTTGAGAAAAAGTCACAGTTAGAGGACGTCTAATGTGTTTAGATCACTGTAGCTAAGGATATTGTATACATGAGTTCCATTTCAGACATGACGGTGAAAGTAATGTGTTTTCTAATGGATGTTTGAGAAAAAGTCACAGTTATAGAACGTCTAATGTGTTTAGATCACTGTAGCTAAGGATATTGTATACATGAGTTCCATTTCAGACATGACGGTGAAAGTAATGTGTTTTCTAATGGATGTTTGAGAAAAAGTCACAGTTATAGGACGTCTAATGTGTTTAGATCACTGTAGCTAAGGATATTGTATACATGAGTTACATTTGAGACATGACGGTGAAAGTAATGTGTTTTCTAATGGATGTTTGAGAAAAGGTCACAGTTATAGGACGTCTAATGTGTTTAGATCACTGTAGCTAAGGATATTGTGTACATGATTTCTATTTGAGACATGACGGTGAAAGTAATATGTTTTCTAATGGATGTTTGAGAAAAAGTCACAGTTATAGGACGTCTAATGTGTTTAGATCACTGTAGCTAAGGATATTGTATACATGAGTTCCATTTGAAAAAGACGGTGAAAGTAATATGTTTTCTAATGGATGTTTGAGAAAAAGTCACAGTTATAGGACGTCTAATGTGTTTAGATCACTGTAGCTAAGGATATTGTATACATGAGTTCCAATTGAGACATGACGGTGAAAGTAATGTGTTTTATAATGGATGTTTGAGAACTAGTCACAGTTAAAGGACGTCTAATGTGTTTAGATCACTGTAGCTAAGGATATTGTATACATGAGTTCCAATTGAGACATGACGGTGAAAGTAATGTGTTTTCTCACGGATGTTTGGGAAAAAGTCACAGTTATAGGACGTCTAATGTGTTTAGATCACTGTAGCTAAGGATATTGTATACATGAGTTCCATTTGAGACATGACGGTGAAAGTAATGTGTTTTCTAATGGATGTTTGAGAAAAAGTCACAGTTATAGGACGTCTAATGTGTTTAGATCACTGTAGCTAAGGATATTGTATACATGAGTTCCATTTCAGACATGACGGTGAAAGTAATGTGTTTTCTAATGGATGTTTGAGAAAAAGTCACATTTATAGGAGGTCTAATGTGTTTAGATCACTGTAGCTAAGGATATTGTATACATGAGTTCCATTTGAGACATGACGGTGAAAGTAATGTGTTTTCTAATGGATGTTTGAGAAAAAGTCACAGTTAGAGGACGTCTAATGTGTTTAGATCACTGTAGCTAAGGATATTGTATACATGAGTTCCATTTCAGACATGACGGTGAAAGTAATGTGTTTTCTAATGGATGTTTGAGAAAAAGTCACAGTTATAGAACGTCTAATGTGTTTAGATCACTGTAGCTAAGGATATTGTATACATGAGTTCCATTTCAGACATGACGGTGAAAGTAATGTGTTTTCTAATGGATGTTTGAGAAAAAGTCACAGTTATAGGACGTCTAATGTGTTTAGATCACTGTAGCTAAGGATATTGTATACATGAGTTACATTTGAGACATGACGGTGAAAGTAATGTGTTTTCTAATGGATGTTTGAGAAAAGGTCACAGTTATAGGACGTCTAATGTGTTTAGATCACTGTAGCTAAGGATATTGTGTACATGATTTCTATTTGAGACATGACGGTGAAAGTAATATGTTTTCTAATGGATGTTTGAGAAAAAGTCACAGTTATAGGACGTCTAATGTGTTTAGATCACTGTAGCTAAGGATATTGTATACATGAGTTCCATTTGAAAAAGACGGTGAAAGTAATATGTTTTCTAATGGATGTTTGAGAAAAAGTCACAGTTATAGGACGTCTAATGTGTTTAGATCACTGTAGCTAAGGATATTGTATACATGAGTTCCAATTGAGACATGACGGTGAAAGTAATGTGTTTTATAATGGATGTTTGAGAACTAGTCACAGTTAAAGGACGTCTAATGTGTTTAGATCACTGTAGCTAAGGATATTGTATACATGAGTTCCAATTGAGACATGACGGTGAAAGTAATGTGTTTTCTCACGGATGTTTGGGAAAAAGTCACAGTTATAGGACGTCTAATGTGTTTAGATCACTGTAGCTAAGGATATTGTATACATGAGTTCCATTTGAGACATGACGGTGAAAGTAATGTGTTTTCTAATGGATGTTTGAGAAAAAGTCACAGTTATAGGACGTCTAATGTGTTTAGATCACTGTAGCTAAGGATATTGTATACATGAGTTCCAATATAGACATGACGGTGAAAGTAATGTGTTTTTTAATGGATGTTTGAGAAAAAGTCACAGTTATAGGACGTCTAATGTGTTTAGATCACTGTAGCTAAGGATATTGTATACATGAGTTCCATTTCTGACATGACGGTGAAAGTAATGTGTTTTCTAATGGATGTTTGAGAAAAAGTCACAGTTATAGGACGTCTAATGTGTTTAGATCAATGTAGCTAAGGATATTGTATACATGAGTTCCATTTGAGACATGACGGTGAAAGTAATGTGTTTTTTAATGGATGTTTGAGAAAAAGTCACAGTTATAGGACGTCTAATGTGTTTAGATCACTGTAGCTAAGGATATTGTATATATGAGTTCCATTTCAGACATGACGGTGGAAGTAATGTGTTTTCTAATTGATGTTTGAGAAAAAGTCACAGTTATAGGAGTCTAATGTGTTTAGATCACTGTAGCTAAGGATATTGTATACATGAGTTCCATTTCAGACATGACGGTGAAAGTAATGTGTTTTCTAATGCATGTTTGAGAAAAAGTCACAGTTATAGGAGTTCTAATGTGTTTAGATCACTATAGCTAAGGATATTGTATACATGAGTTCCATTTGAGACATGACGGTGAAAGTAATGTGTTTTCTAATGGATGTTTGAGAAAAAGTCACAGTTATAGGACGTCTAATGTGTTTAGATCACTGTAGCTAAGGATATTGTATACATGAGTTCCAATATAGACATGACGGTGAAAGTAATGTGTTTTCTAATGGATGTTTGAGAAAAAGTCACAGTTATAGGACGTCTAATGTGTTTAGATCACTGTAGCTAAGGATATTGTATAGATGAGTTCCATTTGAGACATGACGGTGAAAGTAATGTGTTTTCTAATGGATGTTTGAGAAAAAGTCACAGTTATAGGACGTCTAATGTGTATGGATCACTGTAGCTTAGGATATTATATACATGAGTTCCATTTGAGACATGATGGTGAAAGTAATGTGTTTTCTAATGGATGTTTGAGAAAAAGTCACAGTTATAGGACGTCTAATATGTTTAGATCACTGTAGCTAAGGATGTTGTATACATGAGTTCCATTTCAGACATGACGGTGAAAGTAATGTGTTTTCTAATGGATGTTTGAGAAAAAGTCACAGTTATAAGAAGTCGAATGTGTTTAGATCACTGTAGCTAAGGATATTGTACACATGAGTTCCATTTCAGACATCACGGGGAAAGTAATGTGTTTTCTAATGGATGTTTGAGAAAAAGTCACAGTTATAGGACGTCTAATGTGTTTAGATCACTGTAGCTAAGGATATTGTATACATGAATTCCATTTGAGACATGACGGTGAAAGTAATGTGTTTTCTAATGGATGTTTGAGAAAAAGTCACATTTATAGGAGGTCTAATGTGTTTAGATCACTGTAGCTAAGGATATTGTATACATGAGTTCCATTTGAGACATGACGGTGAAAGTAATGTGTTTTCTAATGGATGTTTGAGAAAAAGTCACAGTTAGAGGACGTCTAATGTGTTTAGATCACTGTAGCTAAGGATATTGTATACATGAGTTCCATTTGAGACATGACGGTGAAAGTAATGTGTTTTCTAATGGATGTTTGAGAAAAAGTCACAGTTATAGAACGTCTAATGTGTTTAGATCACTGTAGCTAAGGATATTGTATACATGAGTTCCATTTCAGACATGACGGTGAAAGTAATGTGTTTTCTAATGGATGTTTGAGAAAATGTCACAGTTATAGGACGTCTAATGTGTTTAGATCACTGTAGCTAAGGATATTGTATACATGAGTTACATTTGAGACATGACGGTGAAAGTAATGTGTTTTCTAATGGATGTTTGAGAAAAGGTCACAGTTATAGGACGTCTAATGTGTTTAGATCACTGTAGCTAAGGATATTGTGTACATGATTTCTATTTGAGACATGACGGTGAAAGTAATATGTTTTCTAATGGATGTTTGAGAAAAAGTCACAGTTATAGGACGTCTAATGTGTTTAGATCACTGTAGCTAAGGATATTGTATACATGAGTTCCATTTGAAAAAGACGGTGAAAGTAATATGTTTTCTAATGGATGTTTGAGAAAAAGTCACAGTTATAGGACGTCTAATGTGTTTAGATCACTGTAGCTAAGGATATTGTATACATGAGTTCCAATTGAGACATGACGGTGAAAGTAATGTGTTTTCTAATGGATGTTTGAGAAAAAGTCACAGTTAAAGGACGTCTAATGTGTTTAGATCACTGTAGCTAAGGATATTGTATACATGAGTTCCAATTGAGACATGACGGTGAAAGTAATGTGTTTTCTCACGGATGTTTGGGAAAAAGTCACAGTTATAGGACGTCTAATGTGTTTAGATCACTGTAGCTAAGGATATTGTATACATGAGTTCCATTTGAGACATGACGGTGAAAGTAATGTGTTTTCTAATGGATGTTTGAGAAAAAGTCACAGTTAAAGGACGTCTAATGTGTTTAGATCACTGTAGCTAAGGATATTGTATACATGAGTTCCAATTGAGACATGACGGTGAAAGTAATGTGTTTTCTAATGGATGTTTGAGAAAAAGTCACAGTTAAAGGACGTCTAATGTGTTTAGATCACTGTAGCTAAGGATATTGTATACATGAGTTCCAATTGAGACATGACGGTGAAAGTAATGTGTTTTCTCACGGATGTTTGGGAAAAAGTCACAGTTATAGGACGTCTAATGTGTTTAGATCACTGTAGCTAAGGATATTGTATACATGAGTTCCATTTGAGACATGACGGTGAAAGTAATGTGTTTTCTAATGGATGTTTGAGAAAAAGTCACAGTTATAGGACGTCTAATGTGTTTAGATCACTGTAGCTAAGGATATTGTATACATGAGTTCCAATATAGACATGACGGTGAAAGTAATGTGTTTTTTAATGGATGTTTGAGAAAAAGTCACAGTTATAGGACGTCTAATGTGTTTAGATCACTGTAGCTAAGGATATTGTATACATGAGTTCCATTTCTGACATGACGGTGAAAGTAATGTGTTTTCTAATGGATGTTTGAGAAAAAGTCACAGTTATAGGACGTCTAATGTGTTTAGATCAATGTAGCTAAGGATATTGTATACATGAGTTCCATTTGAGACATGACGGTGAAAGTAATGTGTTTTTTAATGGATGTTTGAGAAAAAGTCACAGTTATAGGACGTCTAATGTGTTTAGATCACTGTAGCTAAGGATATTGTATATATGAGTTCCATTTCAGACATGACGGTGGAAGTAATGTGTTTTCTAATTGATGTTTGAGAAAAAGTCACAGTTATAGGAGTCTAATGTGTTTAGATCACTGTAGCTAAGGATATTGTATACATGAGTTCCATTTCAGACATGACGGTGAAAGTAATGTGTTTTCTAATGCATGTTTGAGAAAAAGTCACAGTTATAGGAGTTCTAATGTGTTTAGATCACTATAGCTAAGGATATTGTATACATGAGTTCCATTTGAGACATGACGGTGAAAGTAATGTGTTTTCTAATGGATGTTTGAGAAAAAGTCACAGTTATAGGACGTCTAATGTGTTTAGATCACTGTAGCTAAGGATATTGTATACATGAGTTCCAATATAGACATGACGGTGAAAGTAATGTGTTTTCTAATGGATGTTTGAGAAAAAGTCACAGTTATAGGACGTCTAATGTGTTTAGATCACTGTAGCTAAGGATATTGTATAGATGAGTTCCATTTGAGACATGACGGTGAAAGTAATGTGTTTTCTAATGGATGTTTGAGAAAAAGTCACAGTTATAGGACGTCTAATGTGTATGGATCACTGTAGCTTAGGATATTATATACATGAGTTCCATTTGAGACATGATGGTGAAAGTAATGTGTTTTCTAATGGATGTTTGAGAAAAAGTCACAGTTATAGGACGTCTAATATGTTTAGATCACTGTAGCTAAGGATGTTGTATACATGAGTTCCATTTCAGACATGACGGTGAAAGTAATGTGTTTTCTAATGGATGTTTGAGAAAAAGTCACAGTTATAAGAAGTCGAATGTGTTTAGATCACTGTAGCTAAGGATATTGTACACATGAGTTCCATTTCAGACATCACGGGGAAAGTAATGTGTTTTCTAATGGATGTTTGAGAAAAAGTCACAGTTATAGGACGTCTAATGTGTTTAGATCACTGTAGCTAAGGATATTGTATACATGAATTCCATTTGAGACATGACGGTGAAAGTAATGTGTTTTCTAATGGATGTTTGAGAAAAAGTCACATTTATAGGAGGTCTAATGTGTTTAGATCACTGTAGCTAAGGATATTGTATACATGAGTTCCATTTGAGACATGACGGTGAAAGTAATGTGTTTTCTAATGGATGTTTGAGAAAAAGTCACAGTTAGAGGACGTCTAATGTGTTTAGATCACTGTAGCTAAGGATATTGTATACATGAGTTCCATTTGAGACATGACGGTGAAAGTAATGTGTTTTCTAATGGATGTTTGAGAAAAAGTCACAGTTATAGAACGTCTAATGTGTTTAGATCACTGTAGCTAAGGATATTGTATACATGAGTTCCATTTCAGACATGACGGTGAAAGTAATGTGTTTTCTAATGGATGTTTGAGAAAATGTCACAGTTATAGGACGTCTAATGTGTTTAGATCACTGTAGCTAAGGATATTGTATACATGAGTTACATTTGAGACATGACGGTGAAAGTAATGTGTTTTCTAATGGATGTTTGAGAAAAGGTCACAGTTATAGGACGTCTAATGTGTTTAGATCACTGTAGCTAAGGATATTGTGTACATGATTTCTATTTGAGACATGACGGTGAAAGTAATATGTTTTCTAATGGATGTTTGAGAAAAAGTCACAGTTATAGGACGTCTAATGTGTTTAGATCACTGTAGCTAAGGATATTGTATACATGAGTTCCATTTGAAAAAGACGGTGAAAGTAATATGTTTTCTAATGGATGTTTGAGAAAAAGTCACAGTTATAGGACGTCTAATGTGTTTAGATCACTGTAGCTAAGGATATTGTATACATGAGTTCCAATTGAGACATGACGGTGAAAGTAATGTGTTTTCTAATGGATGTTTGAGAAAAAGTCACAGTTAAAGGACGTCTAATGTGTTTAGATCACTGTAGCTAAGGATATTGTATACATGAGTTCCAATTGAGACATGACGGTGAAAGTAATGTGTTTTCTCACGGATGTTTGGGAAAAAGTCACAGTTATAGGACGTCTAATGTGTTTAGATCACTGTAGCTAAGGATATTGTATACATGAGTTCCATTTGAGACATGACGGTGAAAGTAATGTGTTTTCTAATGGATGTTTGAGAAAAAGTCACAGTTAAAGGACGTCTAATGTGTTTAGATCACTGTAGCTAAGGATATTGTATACATGAGTTCCAATTGAGACATGACGGTGAAAGTAATGTGTTTTCTAATGGATGTTTGAGAAAAAGTCACAGTTAAAGGACGTCTAATGTGTTTAGATCACTGTAGCTAAGGATATTGTATACATGAGTTCCAATTGAGACATGACGGTGAAAGTAATGTGTTTTCTCACGGATGTTTGGGAAAAAGTCACAGTTATAGGACGTCTAATGTGTTTAGATCACTGTAGCTAAGGATATTGTATACATGAGTTCCATTTGAGACATGACGGTGAAAGTAATGTGTTTTCTAATGGATGTTTGAGAAAAAGTCACAGTTATAGGACGTCTAATGTGTTTAGATCACTGTAGCTAAGGATATTGTATACATGAGTTCCAATATAGACATGACGGTGAAAGTAATGTGTTTTTTAATGGATGTTTGAGAAAAAGTCACAGTTATAGGACGTCTAATGTGTTTAGATCACTGTAGCTAAGGATATTGTATACATGAGTTCCATTTCTGACATGACGGTGAAAGTAATGTGTTTTCTAATGGATGTTTGAGAAAAAGTCACAGTTATAGGACGTCTAATGTGTTTAGATCAATGTAGCTAAGGATATTGTATACATAAGTTCCATTTGAGACATGACGGTGAAAGTAATGTGTTTTTTAATGGATGTTTGAGAAAAAGTCACAGTTATAGGACGTCTAATGTGTTTAGATCACTGTAGCTAAGGATATTGTATATATGAGTTCCATTTCAGACATGACGGTGGAAGTAATGTGTTTTCTAATTGATGTTTGAGAAAAAGTCACAGTTATAGGAGTCTAATGTGTTTAGATCACTGTAGCTAAGGATATTGTATACATGAGTTCCATTTCAGACATGACGGTGAAAGTAATGTGTTTTCTAATGCATGTTTGAGAAAAAGTCACAGTTATAGGAGTTCTAATGTGTTTAGATCACTATAGCTAAGGATATTGTATACATGAGTTCCATTTGAGACATGACGGTGAAAGTAATGTGTTTTCTAATGGATGTTTGAGAAAAAGTCACAGTTATAGGACGTCTAATGTGTTTAGATCACTGTAGCTAAGGATATTGTATACATGAGTTCCAATATAGACATGACGGTGAAAGTAATGTGTTTTCTAATGGATGTTTGAGAAAAAGTCACAGTTATAGGACGTCTAATGTGTTTAGATCACTGTAGCTAAGGATATTGTATAGATGAGTTCCATTTGAGACATGACGGTGAAAGTAATGTGTTTTCTAATGGATGTTTGAGAAAAAGTCACAGTTATAGGACGTCTAATGTGTATGGATCACTGTAGCTTAGGATATTATATACATGAGTTCCATTTGAGACATGATGGTGAAAGTAATGTGTTTTCTAATGGATGTTTGAGAAAAAGTCACAGTTATAGGACGTCTAATATGTTTAGATCACTGTAGCTAAGGATGTTGTATACATGAGTTCCATTTCAGACATGACGGTGAAAGTAATGTGTTTTCTAATGGATGTTTGAGAAAAAGTCACAGTTATAAGAAGTCGAATGTGTTTAGATCACTGTAGCTAAGGATATTGTACACATGAGTTCCATTTCAGACATCACGGGGAAAGTAATGTGTTTTCTAATGGATGTTTGAGAAAAAGTCACAGTTATAGGACGTCTAATGTGTTTAGATCACTGTAGCTAAGGATATTGTATACATGAATTCCATTTGAGACATGACGGTGAAAGTAATGTGTTTTCTAATGGATGTTTGAGAAAAAGTCACATTTATAGGAGGTCTAATGTGTTTAGATCACTGTAGCTAAGGATATTGTATACATGAGTTCCATTTGAGACATGACGGTGAAAGTAATGTGTTTTCTAATGGATGTTTGAGAAAAAGTCACAGTTAGAAGACGTCTAATGTGTTTAGATCACTGTAGCTAAGGATATTGTATACATGAGTTCCATTTGAGACATGACGGTGAAAGTAATGTGTTTTCTAATGGATGTTTGAGAAAAAGTCACAGTTATAGAACGTCTAATGTGTTTAGATCACTGTAGCTAAGGATATTGTATACATGAGTTCCATTTCAGACATGACGGTGAAAGTAATGTGTTTTCTAATGGATGTTTGAGAAAATGTCACAGTTATAGGACGTCTAATGTGTTTAGATCACTGTAGCTAAGGATATTGTATACATGAGTTACATTTGAGACATGACGGTGAAAGTAATGTGTTTTCTAATGGATGTTTGAGAAAAGGTCACAGTTATAGGACGTCTAATGTGTTTAGATCACTGTAGCTAAGGATATTGTGTACATGATTTCTATTTGAGACATGACGGTGAAAGTAATATGTTTTCTAATGGATGTTTGAGAAAAAGTCACAGTTATAGGACGTCTAATGTGTTTAGATCACTGTAGCTAAGGATATTGTATACATGAGTTCCATTTGAAAAAGACGGTGAAAGTAATATGTTTTCTAATGGATGTTTGAGAAAAAGTCACAGTTATAGGACGTCTAATGTGTTTAGATCACTGTAGCTAAGGATATTGTATACATGAGTTCCAATTGAGACATGACGGTGAAAGTAATGTGTTTTCTAATGGATGTTTGAGAAAAAGTCACAGTTAAAGGACGTCTAATGTGTTTAGATCACTGTAGCTAAGGATATTGTATACATGAGTTCCAATTGAGACATGACGGTGAAAGTAATGTGTTTTCTCACGGATGTTTGGGAAAAAGTCACAGTTATAGGACGTCTAATGTGTTTAGATCACTGTAGCTAAGGATATTGTATACATGAGTTCCATTTGAGACATGACGGTGAAAGTAATGTGTTTTCTAATGGATGTTTGAGAAAAAGTCACAGTTAAAGGACGTCTAATGTGTTTAGATCACTGTAGCTAAGGATATTGTATACATGAGTTCCAATTGAGACATGACGGTGAAAGTAATGTGTTTTCTAATGGATGTTTGAGAAAAAGTCACAGTTAAAGGACGTCTAATGTGTTTAGATCACTGTAGCTAAGGATATTGTATACATGAGTTCCAATTGAGACATGACGGTGAAAGTAATGTGTTTTCTCACGGATGTTTGGGAAAAAGTCACAGTTATAGGACGTCTAATGTGTTTAGATCACTGTAGCTAAGGATATTGTATACATGAGTTCCATTTGAGACATGACGGTGAAAGTAATGTGTTTTCTAATGGATGTTTGAGAAAAAGTCACAGTTATAGGACGTCTAATGTGTTTAGATCACTGTAGCTAAGGATATTGTATACATGAGTTCCAATATAGACATGACGGTGAAAGTAATGTGTTTTCTAATGGATGTTTGAGAAAAAGTCACAGTTATAGGACGTCTAATGTGTTTAGATCACTGTAGCTAAGGATATTGTATAGATGAGTTCCATTTGAGACATGACGGTGAAAGTAATGTGTTTTCTAATGGATGTTTGAGAAAAAGTCACAGTTATAGGACGTCTAATGTGTATGGATCACTGTAGCTTAGGATATTATATACATGAGTTCCATTTGAGACATGATGGTGAAAGTAATGTGTTTTCTAATGGATGTTTGAGAAAAAGTCACAGTTATAGGACGTCTAATATGTTTAGATCACTGTAGCTAAGGATGTTGTATACATGAGTTCCATTTCAGACATGACGGTGAAAGTAATGTGTTTTCTAATGGATGTTTGAGAAAAAGTCACAGTTATAAGAAGTCGAATGTGTTTAGATCACTGTAGCTAAGGATATTGTACACATGAGTTCCATTTCAGACATCACGGGGAAAGTAATGTGTTTTCTAATGGATGTTTGAGAAAAAGTCACAGTTATAGGACGTCTAATGTGTTTAGATCACTGTAGCTAAGGATATTGTATACATGAATTCCATTTGAGACATGACGGTGAAAGTAATGTGTTTTCTAATGGATGTTTGAGAAAAAGTCACATTTATAGGAGGTCTAATGTGTTTAGATCACTGTAGCTAAGGATATTGTATACATGAGTTCCATTTGAGACATGACGGTGAAAGTAATGTGTTTTCTAATGGATGTTTGAGAAAAAGTCACAGTTAGAGGACGTCTAATGTGTTTAGATCACTGTAGCTAAGGATATTGTATACATGAGTTCCATTTGAGACATGACGGTGAAAGTAATGTGTTTTCTAATGGATGTTTGAGAAAAAGTCACAGTTATAGAACGTCTAATGTGTTTAGATCACTGTAGCTAAGGATATTGTATACATGAGTTCCATTTCAGACATGACGGTGAAAGTAATGTGTTTTCTAATGGATGTTTGAGAAAATGTCACAGTTATAGGACGTCTAATGTGTTTAGATCACTGTAGCTAAGGATATTGTATACATGAGTTACATTTGAGACATGACGGTGAAAGTAATGTGTTTTCTAATGGATGTTTGAGAAAAGGTCACAGTTATAGGACGTCTAATGTGTTTAGATCACTGTAGCTAAGGATATTGTGTACATGATTTCTATTTGAGACATGACGGTGAAAGTAATATGTTTTCTAATGGATGTTTGAGAAAAAGTCACAGTTATAGGACGTCTAATGTGTTTAGATCACTGTAGCTAAGGATATTGTATACATGAGTTCCATTTGAAAAAGACGGTGAAAGTAATATGTTTTCTAATGGATGTTTGAGAAAAAGTCACAGTTATAGGACGTCTAATGTGTTTAGATCACTGTAGCTAAGGATATTGTATACATGAGTTCCAATTGAGACATGACGGTGAAAGTAATGTGTTTTCTAATGGATGTTTGAGAAAAAGTCACAGTTAAAGGACGTCTAATGTGTTTAGATCACTGTAGCTAAGGATATTGTATACATGAGTTCCAATTGAGACATGACGGTGAAAGTAATGTGTTTTCTCACGGATGTTTGGGAAAAAGTCACAGTTATAGGACGTCTAATGTGTTTAGATCACTGTAGCTAAGGATATTGTATACATGAGTTCCATTTGAGACATGACGGTGAAAGTAATGTGTTTTCTAATGGATGTTTGAGAAAAAGTCACAGTTATAGGACGTCTAATGTGTTTAGATCACTGTAGCTAAGGATATTGTATACATGAGTTCCATTTGAGACATGACGGTGAAAGTAATGTGTTTTCTAATGGATGTTTGAGAAAAAGTCACAGTTATAGGACGTCTAATGTGTTTAGATCACTGTAGCTAAGGATATTGTATACATGAGTTCCATTTCTGACATGACGGTGAAAGTAATGTGTTTTCTAATGGATGTTTGAGAAAAAGTCACAGTTATAGGACGTCTAATGTGTTTAGATCACTGTAGCTAAGGATATTGTATACATGAGTTCCATTTGAGACATGACGGTGAAAGTAATGTGTTTTTTAATGGATGTTTGAGAAAAAGTCACAGTTATAGGACGTCTAATGTGTTTAGATCACTGTAGCTAAGGATATTGTATATATGAGTTCCATTTCAGACATGACGGTGGAAGTAATGTGTTTTCTAATTGATGTTTGAGAAAAAGTCACAGTTATAGGAGTCTAATGTGTTTAGATCACTGTAGCTAAGGATATTGTATACATGAGTTCCATTTCAGACATGACGGTGAAAGTAATGTGTTTTCTAATGGATGTTTGAGAAAAAGTCACAGTTATAGGAGTTCTAATGTGTTTAGATCACTATAGCTAAGGATATTGTATACATGAGTTCCATTTGAGACATGACGGTGAAAGTAATGTGTTTTCTAATGGATGTTTGAGAAAAAGTCACAGTTATAGGACGTCTAATGTGTTTAGATAACTGTAGCTAAGGATATTGTATACATGAGTTCCATTTGAGACATGACGGTGAAAGTAATGTGTTTTCTAATGGATGTTTGAGAAAAAGTAACAGTTATAGGACGTCTAATGTGTTTAGATCACTGTAGCTAAGGATATTGTATACATGAGTTCCATTTGAGACATGACGGTGAAAGTAATGTGTTTTCTAATGGATGTTTGAGAAAAAGTCACAGTTATAGGACGTCTAATGTGTTTAGATCACTGTAGCTAAGGATATTGTATACATGAGTTCCAATATAGACATGACGGTGAAAGTAATGTGTTTTCTAATGGATGTTTGAGAAAAAGTCACAGTTATAGGACGTCTAATGTGTTTAGATCACTGTAGCTAAGGATATTGTATAGATGAGTTCCATTTGAGACATGACGGTGAAAGTAATGTGTTTTCTAATGGATGTTTGAGAAAAAGTCACAGTTATAGGACGTCTAATGTGTATGGATCACTGTAGCTTAGGATATTATATACATGAGTTCCATTTGAGACATGATGGTGAAAGTAATGTGTTTTCTAATGGATGTTTGAGAAAAAGTCACAGTTATAGGACGTCTAATATGTTTAGATCACTGTAGCTAAGGATGTTGTATACATGAGTTCCATTTGAGACATGACGGTGAAAGTAATGTGTTTTCTAATGGATGTTTGAGAAAAAGTCACAGTTATAAGAAGTCGAATGTGTTTAGATCACTGTAGCTAAGGATATTGTACACATGAGTTCCATTTCAGACATCACGGGGAAAGTAATGTGTTTTCTAATGGATGTTTGAGAAAAAGTCACAGTTATAGGACGTCTAATGTGTTTACATCATTGTAGCTAAGGATATTGTATACATGAGTTCCATTTCAGGCATGACGGTGAAAGTAATGTGTTTTCTAATGGATGTTTGAGAAAAAGTCACAGTTATAGGACGTCTAATGTGTTTAGATCACTCTAGCTAAGAATATTGTATACATGAGTTCCATTTCAGACATGACGGTGAAAGTAATGTGTTTTCTAATGGATGTTTGAGAAAAAGTCACAGTTATAGGACGTCTAATGTGTTTAGATCACTGTAGCTAAGGATATTGTATACATGAGTTCCATTTGAGACATGACGGTGAAAGTAATGTGTTTTCTAATGGATGTTTGAGAAAAAGTCACAGTTATAGGACGTCTAATGTGCTTAGATCACTGTAGCTAAGGATATTGTATACATGAGTTCCATTTGAGACATGACGGTGAATGTAATGTGTTTTCTAATGGATGTTTGAGAAAAAGTAACAGTTATAGGACGTCTAATGTGTTTAGATCACTGTAGCTAAGGATATTGTATACATGAGTTCCATTTGAGACATGACGGTGAAAGTAATGTGTTTTCTAATGGATGTTTGAGAAAAAGTCACAGTTATAGGACGTCTAATGTGTTTAGATCACTGTAGCTAAGGATATTGTATACATGAGTTCCATTTGAGACATGACGGTGAAAGTAATGTGTTTTCTAATGGATGTTTGAGAAAAAGTCACAGTTATAGGACGTCTAATGTGTTTAGATCACTGTAGCTAAGGATATTGTATACATGAGTTCCATTTCTGACATGACGGTGAAAGTAATGTGTTTTCTAATGGATGTTTGAGAAAAAGTCACAGTTATAGGACGTCTAATGTGTTTAGATCACTGTAGCTAAGGATATTGTATACATGAGTTCCATTTGAGACATGACGGTGAAAGTAATGTGTTTTTTAATGGATGTTTGAGAAAAAGTCACAGTTATAGGACGTCTAATGTGTTTAGATCACTGTAGCTAAGGATATTGTATATATGAGTTCCATTTCAGACATGACGGTGGAAGTAATGTGTTTTCTAATTGATGTTTGAGAAAAAGTCACAATTATAGGAGTCTAATGTGTTTAGATCACTGTAGCTAAGGATATTGTATACATGAGTTCCATTTGAGACATGACGGTGAAAGTAATGTGTTTTCTAATGGATGTTTGAGAAAAAGTCACAGTTATAGGAGTTCTAATGTGTTTAGTTCACTATAGCTAAGGATATTGTATACATGAGTTCCATTTGAGACATGACGGTGAAAGTAATGTGTTTTCTAATGGATGTTTGAGAAAAAGTCACAGTTATAGGACGTCTAATGTGTTTAGATCACTGTAGCTAAGGATATTGTATACATGAGTTCCATTTGAGACATGACGGTGAAAGTAATGTGTTTTCTAATGGATGTTTGAGAAAAAGTAACAGTTATAGGACGTCTAATGTGTTTAGATCACTGTAGCTAAGGATATTGTATACATGAGTTCCATTTGAGACATGACGGTGAAAGTAATGTGTTTTCTAATGGATGTTTGAGAAAAAGTCACAGTTATAGGACGTCTAATGTGTTTAGATCACTGTAGCTAAGGATATTGTATACATGAGTTCCAATATAGACATGACGGTGAAAGTAATGTGTTTTCTAATGGATGTTTGAGAAAAAGTCACAGTTATAGGACGTCTAATGTGTTTAGATCACTGTAGCTAAGGATATTGTATAGATGAGTTCCATTTGAGACATGACGGTGAAAGTAATGTGTTTTCTAATGGATGTTTGAGAAAAAGTCACAGTTATAGGACGTCTAATGTGTATGGATCACTGTAGCTTAGGATATTATATACATGAGTTCCATTTGAGACATGATGGTGAAAGTAATGTGTTTTCTAATGGATGTTTGAGAAAAAGTAACAGTTATAGGACGTCTAATGTGTTTAGATCACTGTAGCTAAGGATATTGTATACATGAGTTCCATTTGAGACATGACGGTGAAAGTAATGTGTTTTCTAATGGATGTTTGAGAAAAAGTCACAGTTATAGGACGTCTAATGTGTTTAGATCACTGTAGCTAAGGATATTGTATACATGAGTTCCATTTCAGGCATGACGGTGAAAGTAATGTGTTTTCTAATGGATGTTTGAGAAAAAGTCACAGTTATAGGACGTCTAATGTGTTTAGATCACTGTAGCTAAGGATATTGTATACATGAATTCCATTTGAGACATGACGGTGAAAGTAATGTGTTTTCTAATGGATGTTTGAGAAAAAGTCACAGTTATAGGAGGTCTAATGTGTTTAGATCACTATAGCTAAGGATATTGTATACATGAGTTCCATTTGAGACATGACGGTGAAAGTAATGTGTTTTCTAATGGATGTTTGAGAAAAAGTCACAGTTATAGGACGTCTAATGTGTTTAGATCACTGTAGCTAAGGATATTGTATACATGAGTTCCATTTCAGGCATGACGGTGAAAGTAATGTGTTTTCTAATGGATGTTTGAGAAAAAGTCACAGTTATAGGACGTCTAATGTGTTTAGATCACTGTAGCTAAGGATATTGTATACATGAGTTCCATTTCAGGCATGACGGTGAAAGTAATGTGTTTTCTAATGGATGTTTGAGAAAAAGTCACAGTTATAGGACGTCTAATGTGTTTAGATCACTGTAGCTAAGGATATTGTATACATGAATTCCATTTGAGACATGACGGTGAAAGTAATGTGTTTTTTAATGGATGTTTGAGAAAAAGTCACAGTTATAGGACGTCTAATGTGTTTAGATCACTGTAGCTAAGGATATTGTATATATGAGTTCCATTTCAGACATGACGGTGTAAGTAATGTGTTTTCTAATTGATTTTTGAGAAAAAGTCACAGTTATAGGACGTCTAATGTGTTTAGATCACTGTAGCTAAGGATATTGTATACATGAGTTCCATTTGAGACATGACGGTGAAAGTAATGTGTTTTCTAATGGATGTTTGAGAAAAAGTCACAGTTATAGGAGGTCTAATGTGTTTAGATCACTATAGCTAAGGATATTGTATACATGAGTTCCATTTGAGACATGACGGTGAAAGTAATGTGTTTTCTAATGGATGTTTGAGAAAAAGTCACAGTTATAGGACGTCTAATGTGTTTAGATCACTGTAGCTAAGGATATTGTATACATGAGTTCCATTTGAGACATGACGGTGAAAGTAATGTGTTTTCTAATGGATGTTTGAGAAAAAGTAACAGTTATAGGACGTCTAATGTGTTTAGATCACTGTAGCTAAGGATATTGTATACATGAGTTCCATTTCAGACATGACGGTGAAATAATGTGTTTTCTAATGGATGTTTGAGAAAAAGTCACAGTTATAGGACGTCTAATGTGTTTAGATCACTGTAGCTAAGGATATTGTATACATGAGTTCCATTTCAGGCATGACGGTGAAAGTAATGTGTTTTCTAATGGATGTTTGAGAAAAAGTCACAGTTATAGGACGTCTAATGTGTTTAGATCACTGTAGCTAAGGATATTGTATACATGAGTTCCATTTGAGACATGACGGTGAAAGTAATGTGTTTTCTAATGGATGTTTGAGAAAAAGTCACAGTTATAGGACGTCTAATGTGTTTAGATCACTGTAGCTTAGGATATTATATACATGAGTTCCATTTGAGACATGACGGTGAAAGTAATGTGTTTTCTAATGGATGTTTGAGAAAAAGTCACAGTTATAGGACGTCTAATGTGTTTAGATCACTGTAGCTAAGGATATTGTATACAAGAGTTCCATTTGAGACATGACGGTGAAAGTAATGTGTTTTCTAATGGATGTTTGAGAAAAAGTCACAGTTATAAGAAGTCGAATGTGTTTAGATCACTGTAGCTAAGGATATTGTATACATGAGTTCCATTTCAGATATCACGGTGAAAGTAATGTGTTTTCTAATGGATGTTTGAGAAAAAGTCACAGTTATAGGACGTCTAATGTGTTTACATCATTGTAGCTAAGGATATTGTATACATGAGTTCCATTTCAGGCATGACGGTGAAAGTAATGTATTTTCTAATGGATGTTTGAGAAAAAGTCACAGTTATAGGACGTCTAATGTGTTTAGATCACTCTAGCTAAGAATATTGTATACATGAGTTCCATTTCAGATATGACGGTGAAAGTAATGTGTTTTCTAATGGATGTTTGAGAAAAAGTCACAGTTATAGGACGTCCAATGTGTTTAGATCACTGTAGCTAAGGATATTGTATACATGAGTTCCATTTGAGACATGACGGTGAAAGTAATATGTTTTCTAATGGATGTTTGTGAAAAAGTCACAGTTATAGGACGTCTAATGTGTTTAGATCACTGTAGCTAAGGATATTGTATACATGAGTTCCATTTGAGACATGACGGTGAAAGTAATGTGTTTTCTAATGGATGTTTGAGAAAAAGTAACAGTTATAGGACGTCTAATGTGTTTAGATCACTGTAGCTAAGGATATTGTATACATGAGTTCCATTTGAGACATGACGGTGAAAGTAATGTGTTTTCTAATGGATGTTTGAGAAAAAGTCACAGTTATAGGACGTCTAATGTGTTTAGATCACTGTAGCTAAGGATATTGTATACATGAGTTCCATTTCAGGCATGACGGTGAAAGTAATGTGTTTTCTAATGGATGTTTGAGAAAAAGTCACAGTTATAGGACGTCTAATGTGTTTAGATCACTGTAGCTAAGGATATTGTATACATGAGTTCCATTTGAGACATGACGGTGAAAGTAATGTGTTTTCTAATGGTTGTTTGAGAAAAAGTCACAGTTATAGGACGTATAATGTGTTTAGATCACTGTAGCTTAGGATATTATATACATGAGTTCCATTTGAGACATGACGGTGAAAGTAATGTGTTTTCTAATGGATGTTTGAGAAAAAGTCACAGTTATAGGACGTCTAATGTGTTTAGATCACTGTAGCTAAGGATATTGTATACATGAGTTCCATTTCAGATATGACGGTGAAAGTAATGTGTTTTCTAATGGATGTTTGAGAAAAAGTCACAGTTATAGGACGTCCAATGTGTTTAGATCACTGTAGCTAAGGATATTGTATACATGAGTTCCATTTGAGACATGACGGTGAAAGTAATGTGTTTTCTAATGGATGTTTGTGAAAAAGTCACAGTTATAGGACGTCTAATGTGTTTAGATCACTGTAGCTAAGGATATTGTATACATGAGTTCCATTTGAGACATGACGGTGAAAGTAATGTGTTTTCTAATGGATGTTTGAGAAAAAGTCACAGTTATAGGACGTCTAATGTGTTTACATCATTGTAGCTAAGGATATTGTATACATGAGTTCAATTTCAGGCATGACGGTGAAAGTAATGTGTTTTCTAATGGATGTTTGAGAAAAAGTCACAGTTATAGGACGTCTAATGTGTTTAGATCACTCTAGCTAAGAATATTGTATACATGAGTTCCATTTCAGACATGACTGTGAAAGTAATGTGTTTTCTAATGGATGTTTGAGAAAAAGTCACAGTTATAGGACGTCTAATGTGTTTAGATCACTGTAGCTAAGGATATTGTATACATGAGTTCCATTTGAGACATGACGGTGAAAGTAATGTGTTTTCTAATGGATGTTTGAGAAAAAGTCACAGTTATAGGACGTCTAATGTGTTTAGATCACTGTAGCTTAGGATATTATATACATGAGTTCCATTTGAGACATGACGGTGAAAGTAATGTGTTTTCTAATGGATGTTTGAGAAAAAGTCACAGTTATAGGACGTCTAATGTGTTTAGATCACTGTAGCTAAGGATATTGTATACATGAGTTCCATTTCAGATATGACGGTGAAAGTAATGTGTATTCTAATGGATGTTTGAGAAAAAGTCACAGTTATAGGACGTCCAATGTGTTTAGATCACTGTAGCTAAGGATATTGTATACATGAGTTCCATTTGAGACATGACGGTGAAAGTAATGTGTTTTCTAATGGATGTTTGAGAAAAAGTCACAGTTATAGGACGTCTAATGTGTTTACATCATTGTAGCTAAGGATATTGTATACATGAGTTCCATTTCAGGCATGACGGTGAAAGTAATGTGTTTTCTAATGGATGTTTGAGAAAAAGTCACAGTTATAGGACGTCTAATGTGTTTAGATCACTCTAGCTAAGAATATTGTATACATGAGTTCCATTTCAGACATGACGGTGAAAGTAATGTGTTTTCTAATGGATGTTTGAGAAAAAGTCACAGTTATAGGACGTCTAATGTGTTTAGATCACTGTAGCTAAGGATATTGTATACATGAGTTCCATTTGAGACATGACGGTGAAAGTAATGTGTTTTCTAATGGATGTTTGAGAAAAAGTCACAGTTATAGGACGTCTAATGTGTTTAGATCACTGTAGCTTAGGATATTATATACATGAGTTCCATTTGAGACATGACGGTGAAAGTAATGTGTTTTCTAATGGATGTTTGAGAAAAAGTCACAGTTATAGGACGTCTAATGTGTTTAGATCACTGTAGCTAAGGATATTGTATACATGAGTTCCATTTCAGACATGACGGTGAAAGTAATGTGTTTTCTAATGGATGTTTGAGAAAAAGTCACAGTTATAAGAAGTCGAATGTGTTTAGATCACTGTAGCTAAGGATATTGTATACATGAGTTCCATTTCAGACATCACGGTGAAAGTAATGTGTTTTCTAATGGATGTTTGAGAAAAAGTCACAGTTATAGGACGTCTAATGTGTTTACTTCATTGTAGCTAAGGATATTGTATACATGAGTTCCATTTCAGACATGACGGTGAAAGTAATGTGTTTTCTAATGGATGTTTGAGAAAAAGTCACAGTTATAGGACGTCTAATGTGTTTAGATCACTGTAGCTAAGGATATTGTATACATGAGTTCCATTTCAGGCATGACGGTGAAAGTAATGTGTTTTCTAATGGATGTTTGAGAAAAGGTCACAGTTATAGTACGTCTAATGTGTTTAGATCACTGTAGCTAAGGATATTGTGTACATGATTTCTATTTGAGACATGACGGTGAAAGTCATGTGTTTTCTTATGGATGTTTGAGAAAAAGTCAAAGTTATAGGACGTCTAATGTGTTTAGATCACTGTAGCTAAGTATATTGTATACATGAGTCCCATTTCAGACATGACGGTGAAAGTAATGTGTTTTCTAATGGATGTTTGAGAAAAAGACACAGTTATAGGACGTCTAATGTGTTTAGATCACTGTAGCTAAGGATATTGTATACATGAGTTCCATTTCAGACATGTCGGTGAAAGTAATGTGTTTTCTAATGGATGTTTGAGAAAAAGTCACAGTTATAGGACATCTAATGTGTTTAGATCACTGTAGCTAAGGATATTGTATACATGAGTTCCATTTGAGACATGACGGTGAAAGTTATGTGTTTTTTAATGTATGTTTGAGAAAAAGTCACAGTTATAGGACGTCTAATGTGTTTAGATCACTGTAGCTAAGGATATTGTATACATTAGTTCCATTTCAGACATGACGGTGAAAGTAATGTGTTTTCTAATGGATGTTTGAGAAAAAGTCACAGTTATAGGACGTCTAATGTGTTTAGATCACTGTAGCTAAGGATATTGTATACATGAGTTCCATTTCTGACATGACGGTGAAAGTAATGTGTTTTCTAATGGATGTTTGAGAAAAAGTCACAGTTATAGGACGTCTAATGTGTTTAGATCACTGTAGCTAAGGATATTGTATACATGAGTTCCATTTCAGACATGACTGTGAAAGTAATGTGTTTTCTAATGGATGTTTGAGAAAAAGTCACAGTTATAGGACGTCTAATGTGTTTAGATCACTGTAGCTAAGGATATTGTATACATGAGTTCCATTTGAGACATGACGGTGAAAGTAATGTGTTTTCTAATGGTTGTTTGAGAAAAAGTCACAGTTATAGGACGTCTAATGTGTTTAGATCACTGTAGCTTAGGATATTGTATACATGAGTTCCATTTGAGACATGACGGTGAAAGTAATGTGTTTTCTAATGGATGTTTGAGAAAAAGTCACAGTTATAGGACGTCTAATGTGTTTAGATCACTGTAGCTAAGGATATTGTATACATGAGTTCCATTTGAGACATGACGGTGAAAGTAATGTGTTTTCTAATGGATGTTTGAGAAAAAGTCACAGTTATAGGACGTCTAATGTGTTTAGATCACTGTAGCTAAGGATATTGTATACATGAGTTCCATTTGAGACATGACGGTGAAAGTAATGTGTTTTCTAATGGATGTTTGAGAAAAAGTGACAGTTATAAGACGTCGAATGTATTTAGATCACTGTAGCTAAGGATATTGTATACATGAGTTCCATTTCAGACATCACGGTGAAAGTAATGTGTTTTCTAATGGATGTTTGAGAAAAAGTCACAGTTATAGGACGTCTAATGTGTTTAGATCACTGTAGCTAAGGATATTGTATACATGAGTTCCATTTGAGACATGACGGTGAATGAAGTGTGTGTTCTAATGGATGTTTGAGAAAAAGTCAAAGTTATAGGACGTCTAATGTGTTTAGATCACTGTAGCTTAGGATATTGTATACATGAGTTCCATTTGAGACATGACAGTGAAAGTAATGTGTTTTCTATTGGATGGTTGAGAAAAAGTCACAGTTATAGGACGTCTAATGTGTTTAGATCACTGTAGCTAAGGATATTGTATACATGAGTTCCATTTCTGACATGACGGTGAAAGTAATGTGTTTTCTAATGGATGTTTGAGAAAAAGTCACAGTTATAGGATGTCTAATGTGTTTAGATCACTGTAGCTAAGGATATTGTATACATGAGTTCCATTTCAGACATCACTGTGAAAGCAATGTGTTTTCTAATGGATGTTTGAGAAAAAGTCACAGTTATAGGACGTCTAATGTGTTCAGATCACTGTAGCTAAGGATATTGTATACATAAGTTCCATTTGAGACATGACGGTGAAAGTAATGTGTTTTCTAATGGATGTTTGAGAAAAAGTCACAGTTATAGGACGTCTAATGTGTTTAGATCACTGTAGCTAAGGATATTGTATACATGAGTTCCATTTGAGACATGACGGTGAAAGTAATGTGTTTTCTAATGGATGTTTGAGAAAAAGTCACAGTTATAGGACGTCTAATGTGTTTAGATCACTGTAGCTAAGGATATTGTATACATGAGTTCCATTTCAGACATGACGGTGAAAGTAATGTGTTTTCTAATGGATGTTTGAGAAAAAGTCACAGTTATAAGACGTCGAATGTGTTTAGATCACTGTAGCTAAGGATATTGTATACATGAGTTCCATTTCAGACATCACGGTGGAAGTAATGTGTTTTCTAATGGATGTTTGAGAAAAAGTCACAGTTATAGGACGTCTAATGTGTTTACATCATTGTAGCTAAGGATATTGTATACATGAGTTCCATTTCAGACATCACGGTGAAAGTCATGTGTTTTCTAATGGATGTTTGAGAAAAAGTCACAGTTATAGGACGTCTAATGTGTTTACTTCATTGTAGCTAAGGATATTGTATACATGAGTTCCATTTCAGACATGACGGTGAAAGTAATGTGTTTTCTAATGGATGTTTGAGAAAAAGTCACAGTTATAGGACGTCTAATGTGTTTAGATCACTGTAGCTAAGGATATTGTATACATGAGTTCCATTTCAGGCATGACGGTGAAAGTAATGTGTTTTCTAATGGATGTTTGAGAAAAGGTCACAGTTATAGGACGTCTAATGTGTTTAGATCACTGTAGCTAAGGATATTGTGTACATGATTTCTATTTGAGACATGACGGTGAAAGTAATGTGTTTTCTAATGGATGTTTGAGAAAAAGTCAAAGTTATAGGACGTCTAATGTGTTTAGATCACTCTAGCTAAGTATATTGTATACATGAGTCCCATTTTAGACATGACGGTGAAAGTAATGTGTTTTCTAATGGATGTTTGAGAAAAAGACACAGTTATAGGACGTCTAATGTGTTTAGATCACTGTAGCTAAGGATATTGTATACATGAGTTCCATTTCAGACATGTCGGTGAAAGTAATGTGTTTTCTAATGGATGTTTGAGAAAAAGTCACAGTTATAGGACATCTAATGTGTTTAGATCACTGTAGCTAAGGATATTGTATACATGAGTTCCATTTGAGACATGACGGTGAAAGTTATGTGTTTTATAATGTATGTTTGAGAAAAAGTCACAGTTATAGGACGTCTAATGTGTTTAGATCACTGTAGCTAAGGATATTGTATACATTAGTTCCATTTGAGACATGACGGTGAAAGTAATGTGTTTTCTAATGGATGTTTGAGAAAAAGTCACAGTTATAGGACGTCTAATGTGTTTAGATCACTGTAGCTAAGGATATTGTATACATGAGTTCCATTTCAGACATGACGGTGAAACTAATGTGTTTTCTAATGGATGTTTGAGAAAAAGTCACAGTTATAGTACGTCTAATGTTTTTAGATCACTGTAGGTAAGGATATTGTATACATGAGTTCCATTTCTGACATGACGGTGAAAGTAATGTGTTTTCTAATGGATGTTTGAGAAAAAGTCACAGTTATAGGACGTCTAATGTGTTTAGATCACTGTAGCTAAGGATATTGTATACATGAGTTCCATTTCAGACATGACTGTGAAAGTAATGTGTTTTCTAATGGATGTTTGAGAAAAAGTCACAGTTATAGGACGTCTAATGTGTTTAGATCACTGTAGCTAAGGATATTGTATACATGATTTCTATTTGAGACATGACGGTGAAAGTAATGTGTTTTCTAATGGATGTTTGAGAAAAAGTCAAAGTTATAGGACGTCTAATGTGTTTAGATCACTGTAGCTAAGTATATTGTATACATGAGTCCCATTTTAGACATGACGGTGAAAGTAATGTGTTTTCTAATGGATGTTTGAGAAAAAGACACTGTTATAGGACGTCTAATGTGTTTAGATCACTGTAGCTAAGGATATTGTATACATGAGTTCCATTTCAGACATGTCGGTGAAAGTAATGTGTTTTCTAATGGATGTTTGAGAAAAAGTCACAGTTATAGGACATCTAATGTGTTTAGATCACTGTAGCTAAGGATATTGTATACATGAGTTCCATTTCAGACATGACTGTGAAAGTAATGTGTTTTCTAATGGATGTTTGAGAAAAAGTCACAGTTATAGGACGTCTAATGTGTTTAGATCACTGTAGCTAAGGATATTGTATACATGAGTTCCATTTGAGACATGACGGTGAATGTAATGTGTTTTCTAATGGATGTTTGAGAAAAAGTCAAAGTTATAGGACGTCTAATGTGTTTAGATCACTGTAGCTTAGGATATTGTATACATGAGTTCCATTTGAGACATAACAGTGAAAGTAATGTGTTTTCTATTGGATGTTTGAGAAAAAGTCACAGTTATAGGACGTCTAATGTGTTTACATCATTGTAGCTAAGGATATTGTATACATGAGTTCCATTTCAGACATGACGGTGAAAGTAATGTGTTTTCTAATGGATGTTTGAGAAAAAGTCACAGTTATATGACGTCTAATGTGTTTAGATCAGTGTAGCTAAGGATATTGTATACATGAGTTCCATTTCAGACATGACGGTGAAACTAATGTGTTTTCTAATGGATGTTTGAGAAAAAGTCACAGTTATAGGACGTCTAATGTTTTTAGATCACTGTAGCTAAAGATATTGTATACATGAGTTCCATTTCTGACATGACGGTGAAAGTAATGTGTTTTCTAATGGATGTTTGAGAAAAAGTCACAGTTATAGGACGTCTAATGTGTTTAGATCACTGTAGCTAAGGATATTGTATACATGAGTTCCATTTCAGACATGACTGTGAAAGTAATGTGTTTTCTAATGGATGTTTGAGAAAAAGTCACAGTTATAGGACGTCTAATGTGTTTAGATCACTGTAGCTAAGGATATTGTATACATGAGTTCCATTTGAGACATGACGGTGAAAGTAATGTGTTTTCTAATGGTTGTTTGAGAAAAAGTCACAGTTATAGGACGTCTAATGTGTTTAGATCACTGTAGCTTAGGATATTGTATACATGAGTTCCATTTGAGACATGACGGTGAAAGTAATGTGTTTTCTAATGGATGTTTGAGAAAAAGTCACTGTTATAGGACGTCTAATGTGTTTAGATCACTGTAGCTAAGGATATTGTATACATGAGTTCCATTTGAGACATGACGGTGAAAGTAATGTGTTTTCTAATGGATGTTTGAGAAAAAGTCACAGTTATAGGACGTCTAATGTGTTTAGATCACTGTAGCTAAGGATATTGTATACATGAGTTCCATTTCAGACATGACGGTGAAAGTAATGTGTTTTCTAATGGATGTTTGAGAAAAAGTGACAGTTATAAGACGTCGAATGTATTTAGATCACTGTAGCTAAGGATATTGTATACATGAGTTCCATTTCAGACATAACGGTGAAAGTAATGTGTTTTCTAATGGATGTTTGAGAAAAAGTCACAGTTATAGGACGTCTAATGTGTTTAGATCACTTTAGCTAAGGATATTGTATACATGAGTTCCATTTGAGACATGACGGTGAATGTAATGTGTTTTCTAATGGATGTTTGAGAAAAAGTCAAAGTTATAGGACGTCTAATGTGTTTAGATCACTGTAGCTTAGGATATTGTATACATGAGTTCCATTTGAGACATGACAGTGAAAGTAATGTGTTTTCTATTGGATGTTTGAGAAAAAGTCACAGTTATAGGACGTCTAATGTGTTTAGATCACTGTAGCTAAGGATATTGTATACATGAGTTCCATTTCAGACATCACGGTGAAAGCAATGTGTTTTCTAATGGATGTTTGAGAAAAAGTCACAGTTATAGGACGTCTAATGTGTTCAGATCACTGTAGCTAAGGATATTGTATACATAAGTTCCATTTGAGACATGACGGTGAAAGTAATGTGTTTTCTAATGGATGTTTGAGAAAAAGTCACAGTTATAGGACGTCTAATGTGTTTAGATCACTGTAGCTAAGGATATTGTATACATGAGTTCCATTTCAGACATGACGGTGAAAGTAATGTGTTTTCTAATGGATGTTTGAGAAAAAGTCACAGTTATAAGACGTCGAATGTGTTTAGATCACTGTAGCTAAGGATATTGTATACATGAGTTCCATTTCAGACATCACGGTGGAAGTAATGTGTTTTCTAATGGATGTTTGAGAAAAAGTCACAGTTATAGGACGTCTAATGTGTTTACATCATTGTAGCTAAGGATATTGTATACATGAGTTCCATTTCAGACATCACGGTGAAAGTCATGTGTTTTCTAATGGATGTTTGAGAAAAAGTCACAGTTATAGGACGTCTAATGTGTTTACTTCATTGTAGCTAAGGATATTGTATACATGAGTTCCATTTCAGACATGACGGTGAAAGTAATGTGTTTTCTAATGGATGTTTGAGAAAAAGTCACAGTTATAGGACGTCTAATGTGTTTAGATCACTGTAGCTAAGGATATTGTATACATGAGTTCCATTTCAGGCATGACGGTGAAAGTAATGTGTTTTCTAATGGATGTTTGAGAAAAGGTCACAGTTATAGGACGTCTAATGTGTTTAGATCACTGTAGCTAAGGATATTGTGTACATGATTTCTATTTGAGACATGACGGTGAAAGTAATGTGTTTTCTAATGGATGTTTGAGAAAAAGTCAAAGTTATAGGACGTCTAATGTGTTTAGATCACTCTAGCTAAGTATATTGTATACATGAGTCCCATTTTAGACATGACGGTGAAAGTAATGTGTTTTCTAATGGATGTTTGAGAAAAAGACACAGTTATAGGACGTCTAATGTGTTTAGATCACTGTAGCTAAGGATATTGTATACATGAGTTCCATTTCAGACATGTCGGTGAAAGTAATGTGTTTTCTAATGGATGTTTGAGAAAAAGTCACAGTTATAGGACATCTAATGTGTTTAGATCACTGTAGCTAAGGATATTGTATACATGAGTTCCATTTGAGACATGACGGTGAAAGTTATGTGTTTTATAATGTATGTTTGAGAAAAAGTCACAGTTATAGGACGTCTAATGTGTTTAGATCACTGTAGCTAAGGATATTGTATACATTAGTTCCATTTGAGACATGACGGTGAAAGTAATGTGTTTTCTAATGGATGTTTGAGAAAAAGTCACAGTTATAGGACGTCTAATGTGTTTAGATCACTGTAGCTAAGGATATTGTATACATGAGTTCCATTTCAGACATGACGGTGAAACTAATGTGTTTTCTAATGGATGTTTGAGAAAAAGTCACAGTTATAGTACGTCTAATGTTTTTAGATCACTGTAGGTAAGGATATTGTATACATGAGTTCCATTTCTGACATGACGGTGAAAGTAATGTGTTTTCTAATGGATGTTTGAGAAAAAGTCACAGTTATAGGACGTCTAATGTGTTTAGATCACTGTAGCTAAGGATATTGTATACATGAGTTCCATTTCAGACATGACTGTGAAAGTAATGTGTTTTCTAATGGATGTTTGAGAAAAAGTCACAGTTATAGGACGTCTAATGTGTTTAGATCACTGTAGCTAAGGATATTGTATACATGATTTCTATTTGAGACATGACGGTGAAAGTAATGTGTTTTCTAATGGATGTTTGAGAAAAAGTCAAAGTTATAGGACGTCTAATGTGTTTAGATCACTGTAGCTAAGTATATTGTATACATGAGTCCCATTTTAGACATGACGGTGAAAGTAATGTGTTTTCTAATGGATGTTTGAGAAAAAGACACAGTTATAGGACGTCTAATGTGTTTAGATCACTGTAGCTAAGGATATTGTATACATGAGTTCCATTTCAGACATGTCGGTGAAAGTAATGTGTTTTCTAATGGATGTTTGAGAAAAAGTCACAGTTATAGGACATCTAATGTGTTTAGATCACTGTAGCTAAGGATATTGTATACATGAGTTCCATTTCAGACATGACTGTGAAAGTAATGTGTTTTCTAATGGATGTTTGAGAAAAAGTCACAGTTATAGGACGTCTAATGTGTTTAGATCACTGTAGCTAAGGATATTGTATACATGAGTTCAATTTGAGACATGACGGTGAATGTAATGTGTTTTCTAATGGATGTTTGAGAAAAAGTCAAAGTTATAGGACGTCTAATGTGTTTAGATCACTGTAGCTTAGGATATTGTATACATGAGTTCCATTTGAGACATAACAGTGAAAGTAATGTGTTTTCTATTGGATGTTTGAGAAAAAGTCACAGTTATAGGACGTCTAATGTGTTTACATCATTGTAGCTAAGGATATTGTATACATGAGTTCCATTTCAGACATGACGGTGAAAGTAATGTGTTTTCTAATGGATGTTTGAGAAAAAGTCACAGTTATATGACGTCTAATGTGTTTAGATCAGTGTAGCTAAGGATATTGTATACATGAGTTCCATTTCAGACATGACGGTGAAACTAATGTGTTTTCTAATGGATGTTTGAGAAAAAGTCACAGTTATAGGACGTCTAATGTTTTTAGATCACTGTAGCTAAAGATATTGTATACATGAGTTCCATTTCTGACATGACGGTGAAAGTAATGTGTTTTCTAATGGATGTTTGAGAAAAAGTCACAGTTATAGGACGTCTAATGTGTTTAGATCACTGTAGCTAAGGATATTGTATACATGAGTTCCATTTCAGACATGACTGTGAAAGTAATGTGTTTTCTAATGGATGTTTGAGAAAAAGTCACAGTTATAGGACGTCTAATGTGTTTAGATCACTGTAGCTAAGGATATTGTATACATGAGTTCCATTTGAGACATGACGGTGAAAGTAATGTGTTTTCTAATGGTTGTTTGAGAAAAAGTCACAGTTATAGGACGTCTAATGTGTTTAGATCACTGTAGCTTAGGATATTGTATACATGAGTTCCATTTGAGACATGACGGTGAAAGTAATGTGTTTTCTAATGGATGTTTGAGAAAAAGTCACTGTTATAGGACGTCTAATGTGTTTAGATCACTGTAGCTAAGGATATTGTATACATGAGTTCCATTTGAGACATGACGGTGAAAGTAATGTGTTTTCTAATGGATGTTTGAGAAAAAGTCACAGTTATAGGACGTCTAATGTGTTTAGATCACTGTAGCTAAGGATATTGTATACATGAGTTCCATTTCAGACATGACGGTGAAAGTAATGTGTTTTCTAATGGATGTTTGAGAAAAAGTGACAGTTATAAGACGTCGAATGTATTTAGATCACTGTAGCTAAGGATATTGTATACATGAGTTCCATTTCAGACATAACGGTGAAAGTAATGTGTTTTCTAATGGATGTTTGAGAAAAAGTCACAGTTATAGGACGTCTAATGTGTTTAGATCACTTTAGCTAAGGATATTGTATACATGAGTTCCATTTGAGACATGACGGTGAATGTAATGTGTTTTCTAATGGATGTTTGAGAAAAAGTCAAAGTTATAGGACGTCTAATGTGTTTAGATCACTGTAGCTTAGGATATTGTATACATGAGTTCCATTTGAGACATGACAGTGAAAGTAATGTGTTTTCTATTGGATGTTTGAGAAAAAGTCACAGTTATAGGACGTCTAATGTGTTTAGATCACTGTAGCTAAGGATATTGTATACATGAGTTCCATTTCAGACATCACGGTGAAAGTAATGTGTTTTCTAATGGATGTTTGAGAAAAAGTCACAGTTATAGGACGTCTAATGTGTTCAGATCACTGTAGCTAAGGATATTGTATACATAAGTTCCATTTGAGACATGACGGTGAAAGTAATGTGTTTTCTAATGGATGTTTGAGAAAAAGTCACAGTTATAGGACGTCTAATGTGTTTAGATCACTGTAGCTAAGTATATTGTATACATGAGTCCCATTTCAGACATGACGGTGAAAGTAATGTGTTTTCTAATGGATGTTTGAGAAAAAGACACAGTTATAGGACGTCTAATGTGTTTAGATCACTGTAGCTAAGGATATTGTATACATGAGTTCCATTTCAGACATGTCGGTGAAAGTAATGTGTTTTCTAATGGATGTTTGAGAAAAAGTCACAGTTATAGGACGTCTAATGTGTTTAGATCACTGTAGCTAAGGATATTGTATACATGAGTTCCATTTGAGACATGACGGTGAAAGTAATGTGTTTTTTAATGGATGTTTGAGAAGAAGTCACAGTTATAGGACGTCTAATGTGTTTAGATCACTGTAGGGAAGGATATTGTATGTATGAGTTCCATTTGAGACATGACGGTGAAAGTAATGTGTTTTCTAATGGATGTTTGAGAAAAAGTCAGTTATAGAACGTCTAATGTGTTTAGATCACTGTAGCTAAGGATATTGTATACATGAGTTCCATTTCAGACATGACGGTGAAAGTAATGTGTTTTCTAATGGATGTTTGAGAAAAAGTCACAGTTATAGGACGTCTAATGTGTTTAGATCACTGTAGCTAAGGATATTGTATACATGAGTTCCATTTCAGACATGACGGTGAAAGTAATGTGTTTTCTAATGGATGTTTGAGAAAAAGTCACAGTTATAGGACGTCTAATGTGTTTAGATCACTGTAGCTAAGGATTCTGTATACATGAGTTCCATTTGAGACATGACGGTGAAAGTAATGTGTTTTCTAATGGATGTTTGAGAAAAAGTCACAGTTATAGGACGTCTAATGTGTTTAGATCACTGTAGCTTAGGATATTGTATACATGAGTTCCATTTGAGACATGACGGTGAAAGTAATGAGTTTTCTAATGGATGTTTGAGAAAAAGTCACAGTTATAGGACGTCTAATGTGTTTAGATCACTGTAGCTAAGGATATTGTATACATGAGTTCCATTTGAGACATGACGGTGAAAGTAATGTGTTTTCTAATGGATGTTTGAGAAAAAGTCACAGTTATAGGACGTCTAATGTGTTTAGATCACTGTAGCTAAGGATATTGTATACATGAGTTCCATTTCTGACATGACGGTGAAAGTAATGTGTTTTCTAATGGATGTTTGAGAAAAAGTCACAGTTATAGGATGTCTAATGTGTTTAGATCACTGTAGCTAAGGATATTGTATACATGAGTTCCATTTCAGAGATGATGGTGAAAGTAATGTGTTTTCTAATGGATGTTTGAGTAAAAGTCACAGTTATAGGACGTCTAATGTGTTCAGATAACTGTAGCTAAGGATATTGTATACATGAGTTCCATTTGAGACATGACGGTGAAAGTAATGTGTTTTCTAATGGATGTTTGGGAAAAAGTCACAGTTATAGGACGTCTAATGTGTTTAGATCATTGTAGCTAAGGATAATGTATACATGAGTTCCATTTCAGACATGACGGTGAAAGTAATGTGTTTTCTAATGGATGTTTGAGAAAAAGTCACAGTTATAGGACGTCTAATGTGTTTAGATCACTGTAGCTAAGGATATTGTATACATGAGTTCCATTTCAGGCATGACGGTGAAAGTAATGTGTTTTCTAATGGATGTTTGAGAAAAAGTCACAGTTATAGGACGTCTAATGTGTTTAGATCACTGTAGCTAAGGATATTGTATACATGAGTTCCATTTGAGACATGACGGTGAAAGTAATGTGTTTTTTAATGGATGTTTGAGAAAAAGTCACAGTTATAGGACGTCTAATGTGTTTAGATCACTGTAGCTAAGGATATTGTATACATGAGTTCCATTTCAGACATGACGGTGAAAGTAATGAGTTTTCTAATGGATGTTTGAGAAAAAGTCACAGTTATAGGACGTCTAATGTGTTTAGATCATTGTAGCTAAGGATATTGTATACATGAGTTCCATTTCAGACATGACGGTGAAAGTAATGTGTTTTCTAATGGATGTTTGAGAAAAAGTCACAGTTATAGGACGTCTAATGTGTTTAGACCACTGTAGCTAAGGATATTGTATACATGAGTTCCATTTCAGACATGACGGTGAAAATAATGTGTTTTCTAATGGATGTTTGAGAAAAAGTCACAGTTATAGGACGTCTAATGTGTTTAGATCACTGTAGCTAAGGATATTGTATACATGAGTTCCATTTCTGACATGACGGTGAAAGTAATGTGTTTTCTAATGGATGTTTGAGAAAAAGTCACAGTTATAGGACGTCTAATGTGTTTAGATCATTGTAGCTAAGGATATTGTATACATGAGTTCCATTTCAGACATGACGGTGAAAGTAATGTGTTTTCTAATGGATGTTTGAGAAAAAGTCACAGTTATAGGACGTGTAATGTGTTTAGATCACTGTAGCTAAGGATATTGTATACATGAGTTCCATTTCAGACATGACGTTGAAAGTAATGTGTTTTCTAATGGATGTTTGAGAAAAAGTCACAGTTATAGGACGTCTAATGTGTTTAGATCACTGTAGCTAAGGATTCTGTATACATGAGTTCCATTTGAGACATGACGGTGAAAGTAATGTGTTTTCTAATGGATGTTTGAGAAAAAGTCACAGTTATAGGACGTCTAATGTGTTTAGATCACTGTAGCTTAAGATATTGTATACATGAGTTCCATTTGAGACATGACGGTGAAAGTAATGAGTTTTCTAATGTATGTTTGAGAAAAAGTCACAGTTATAGGACGTCTAATGTGTTTAGATCACTGTAGCTAAGG
This sequence comes from Acanthosepion esculentum, assembly GCA_964036315.1. Taxonomy (NCBI): domain Eukaryota; kingdom Metazoa; phylum Mollusca; class Cephalopoda; order Sepiida; family Sepiidae; genus Acanthosepion; species Acanthosepion esculentum. The sequence goes on along the minus strand of OZ038489.1, from coordinate 9,165,728 downwards.
ATATTGTATACATGAGTTCCATTTGAGACATGACGGTGAAAGTAATGTGTTTTCTAATGGATGTTTGGGAAAAAGTCACAGTTATAGGACGTCTAATGTGTTTAGATCATTGTAGCTAAGGATAATGTATACATGAGTTCCATTTCAGACATGACGGTGAAAGTAATGTGTTTTCTAATGGATGTTTGAGAAAAAGTCACAGTTATAGGACGTCTAATGTGTTTAGATCACTGTAGCTAAGGATATTGTATACATGAGTTCCATTTCAGGCATGACGGTGAAAGTAATGTGTTTTCTAATGGATGTTTGAGAAAAGGTCACAGTTATAGGACGTCTAATGTGTTTAGATCACTCTAGCTAAGGATATTGTGTACATGATTTCTATTTGAGACATGACGGTGAAAGTAATGTGTTTTCTAATGGTTGTTTGAGAAAAAGTCACAGTTATAGGACGTCTAATGTGTTTAGATCACTGTAGCTAAGTACATTGTATACATGAGTCCCATTTCAGACATGACAGTGAAAGTAATGTGTTTTCTAATGGATGTTTGAGAAAAAGACACAGTTATAGGACGTCTAATGTGTTTAGATCACTGTAGCTAAGGATATTGTATACATGAGTTCCATTTCAGACATGACGGTGAAAGTAATGTGTTTTCTAATGGTTGTTTGAGAAAAAGTCACAGTTATAGGACGTCTAATGTGTTTAGATCACTGTAGCTAAGGATATTGTATACATGAGTTCCATTTGAGACATGACGGTGAAAGTAATGTGTTTTTTAATGGATGTTTGAGAAAAAGTCACAGTTATAGGACGTCTAATGTGTTTAGATCACTGTAGCTAAGGATATTGTATACATGAGTTCCATTTCAGACATGACGGTGAAAGTAATGAGTTTTCTAATGGATGTTTGAGAAAAAGTCACAGTTATAGGACGTCTAATGTGTTTAGATCATTGTAGCTAAGGATATTGTATACATGAGTTCCATTTCAGACATGACGGTGAAAGTAATGTGTTTTCTAATGGATGTTTGAGAAAAAGTCACAGTTATAGGACGTCTAATGTGTTTAGATCACTGTAGCTAAGGATATTGTATACATGAGTTCCATTTCAGGCATGACGGTGAAAGTAATGTGTTTTCTAATGGATGTTAGAGAAATGGTCACAGTTATAGGACGTCTAATGTGTTTAGATCACTCTAGCTAAGGATATTGTGTACATGATTTCTATTTGAGACATGACGGTGAAAGTAATGTGTTTTTTAATGGATGTTTGAGAAAAAGTCACAGTTATAGGACGTCTAATGTGTTTAGATCACTGTAGCTAAGGATATTGTATACATGAGTTCCATTTCAGACATGACGGGGAAAGTAATGTGTTTTCTAATGGATGTTTGAGAAAAAGTCACAGTTATAGGACGTCTAATGTGTTTAGATCATTGTAGCTAAGGATATTGTATACATGAGTTCCATTTCAGACATGACGGTGAAAGTAATGTGTTTTCTAATGGATGTTTGAGAAAAAGTCACAGTTATAGGACGTCTAATGTGTTTAGATCACTGTAGCTAAGGATATTGTATACATGAGTTCCATTTCAGGCATGACGGTGAAAGTAATGTGTTTTCTAATGGATGTTAGAGAAATGGTCACAGTTATAGGACGTCTAATGTGTTTAGATCACTCTAGCTAAGGATATTGTGTACATGATTTCTATTTGAGACATGACGGTGAAAGTAATGTGTTTTCTAATGGATGTTTGAGAAGAAGTCACAGTTATAGGACGTGTAATGTGTTTAGATCACTGTAGCTAAGTATATTGTATACATGAGTCCCATTTCAGACATGACAGTGAAAGTAATGTGTTTTCTAATGGATGTTTGAGAAAAAGACACAGTTATAGGACGTCTAATGTGTTTAGATCACTGTAGCTAAGGATATTGTATACATGAGTTCCATTTGAGACATGACGGTGAAAGTAATGTGTTTTCTAATGGATGTTTGAGAAAAAGTCACAGTTATAGGACGTCTAATGTGTTTAGATCACTGTAGCTAAGGATATTGTATACATGAGTTCCATTTCAGACATGACGTTGAAAGTAATGTGTTTTCTAATGGATGTTTGAGAAAAAGTCACAGTTATAGGACGTCTAATGTGTTTAGATCATTGTAGCTAAGGATATTGTATACATGTGTTCCATTTCAGACATGACGGTGAAAGTAATGTGTTTTCTAATGGATGTTTAAGAAAAAGTCACAGTTATAGGACGTCTAATGTGTTTAGATCACTGTAGCTAAGGATATTGTATACATGAGTTCCATTTCAGGCATGACGGTGAAAGTAATGTGTTTTCTAATGGATGTTTGAGAAATGGTCACAGTTATAGGACGTCTAATGTGTTTAGATCACTCTAGCTAAGGATATTGTGTACATGATTTCTATTTGAGACATGACGGTGAAAGTAATGTGTTTTCTAATGGATGTTTGAGAAGAAGTCACAGTTATAGGACGTGTAATGTGTTTAGATCACTGTAGCTAAGTATATTGTATACATGAGTCCCATTTCAGACATGACAGTGAAAGTAATGTGTTTTCTAATGGATGTTTGAGAAAAAGACACAGTTATAGGACGTCTAATGTGTTTAGATCACTGTAGCTAAGGATATTGTATACATGAGTTCCATTTGAGACATGACGGTGAAAGTAATGTGTTTTCTAATGGATGTTTGAGAAAAAGTCAGTTATAGGACGTCTAATGTGTTTAGATCACTGTAGCTAAGGATATTGTATACATGAGTTCCATTTCAGACATGACGTTGAAAGTAATGTGTTTTCTAATGGATGTTTGAGAAAAAGTCACAGTTATAGGACGTCTAATGTGTTTAGATCACTGTAGCTAAGGATTCTGTATACATGAGTTCCATTTGAGACATGACGGTGAAAGTAATGTGTTTTCTAATGGATGTTTGAGAAAAAGTCACAGTTATAGGACGTCTAATGTGTTTAGATCACTGTAGCTTAGGATATTGTATACATGAGTTCCATTTGAGACATGACGGTGAAAGTAATGAGTTTTCTAATGGATGTTTGAGAAAAAGTCACAATTATAGGACGTCTAATGTGTTTAGATCACTGTAGCTAAGGATATTGTATACATGAGTTCCACTTGAGACATGACGGTGAAAGTAATGTGTTTTCTAATGGATGTTTGAGAAAAAGTCACAGTTATAGGACGTCTAATGTGTTTAGATCACTGTAGCTAAGGATATTGTATACATGTTTCCATTTGAGACATGACGGTGAAAGTAATGTGTTTTCTAATGGAATTTTGAGAAAAAGTCACAGTTATAAGACGTCGAATGTGTTTAGATCACTGTAGCTAAGGATATTGTATACATGAGTTCCATTTCAGACATGACGGTGAAAGTAATGTGTTTTCTAATGGTTGTTTGAGAAAAAGTCACAGTTATAGGACGTCTAATGTGTTTAGATCACTGTAGCTAAGGATATTGTATACATGAGTTCCATTTGAGACATGACGGGGAAAGTAATGTGTTTTCTAATGGATGTTTGAGAAAAAGTCACAGTTATAGGACGTCTAATGTGTTTAGATCACTGTAGCTAAGGATATTGTATACATGAGTTCCATTTCAGACATGACGTTGAAAGTAATGTGTTTTCTAATGGATGTTTGAGAAAAAGTCACAGTTATAGGACGTCTAATGTGTTTAGATCACTGTAGCTAAGGATTCTGTATACATGAGTTCCATTTGAGACAGGACGGTGAAAGTAATGTGTTTTCTAATGGATGTTTGAGAAAAAGTCACAGTTATAGGACGTCTAATGTGTTTAGATCACTGTAGCTTAGGATATTGTATACATGAGTTCCATTTGAGACATGACGGTGAAAGTAATGAGTTTTCTAATGGATGTTTGAGAAAAAGTCACAATTATAGGACGTCTAATGTGTTTAGATCACTGTAGCTAAGGATATTGTATACATGAGTTCCATTTGAGACATGGCGGTGAAAGTAATGTGTTTTCTAATGGATGTTTGAGAAAAAGTCACAGTTATAGGACGTCTAATGTGTTTAGATCACTGTAGCTAAGGATATTGTATACATGAGTTCCATTTCAGACATGACGGTGAAAGTAATGTGTTTTCTAATGGATGTTTGAGAAAAAGACACAGTTATAGGACGTCTAATGTGTTTAGATCACTGTAGCTAAGAATATTGTATACATGAGTTCCATTTCAGACATGACGGTGAAAGTAATGTGTTTTCTAATGGTTGTTTGAGAAAAAGTCAGAGTTATAGGACGTCTAATGTGTTTAGATCACTGTAGCTAAGGATATTGTATACATGAGTTCCATTTGAGACATGACGGTGAAAGTAATGTGTTTTTTAATGGATGTTTGAGAAAAAGTCACAGTTATAGGACGTCTAATGTGTTTAGATCACTGTAGCTAAGGATATTGTATATATGAGTTCCATTTCAGACATGACGGTGGAAGTAATGTGTTTTCTAATGGATGTTTGAGAAAAAGTCACAGTTATAGGACGTCTAATGTGTTTAGATCACTGTAGCTAAGGATATTGTATACATGAGTTCCATTTGAGACATGACGGTTAAAGTAATGTGTTTGCTAATGGATGTTTGAGAAAAAGTCACAGTTATAGGACGTCTAATGTGTTTAGATCACTGTAGCTAAGGATATTGTATACATGAGTTCCATTTCAGACATGACGGTGAAAGTAATGTGTTTTCTAATGGATGTTTGAGAAAAAGTCACAGTTATAGGACGTCTAATGTGTTTAGACCACTGTAGCTAAGGATATTGTATACATGAGTTCCATTTCAGACATGACGGTGAAAATAATGTGTTTTCTAATGGATGTTTGAGAAAAAGTCACAGTTATAGGACGTCTAATGTGTTTAGATCACTGTAGCTAAGGATATTGTATACATGAGTTCCATTTCAGACATGACGGTGAAAGTAATGTGTTTTCTAATGGATGTTTGAGAAAAAGTCACAGTTATAGGACGTCTAATGTGTTTAGATCACTGTAGCTAAGGATTCTGTATACATGAGTTCCATTTGAGACATGACGGTGAAAGTAATGTGTTTTCTAATGGATGTTTGAGAAAAAGTCACAGTTATAGGACGTCTAACGTGTTTAGATCACTGTAGCTTAGGATATTGTATACATGAGTTCCATTTGAGACATGACGGTGAAAGTAATGAGTTTTCTAATGGATGTTTGAGAAAAAGTCACAATTATAGGACGTCTAATGTGTTTAGATCACTGTAGCTAAGGATATTGTATACATGAGTTCCATTTGAGACATGGCGGTGAAAGTAATGTGTTTTCTAATGGATGTTTGAGAAAAAGTCACAGTTATAGGACGTCTAATGTGTTTAGATCACTGTAGCTAAGGATATTGTATACATGAGTTCCATTTCAGACATGACGGTGAAAGTAATGTGTTTTCTAATGGATGTTTGAGAAAAAGACACAGTTATAGGACGTCTAATGTGTTTAGATCACTGTAGCTAAGAATATTGTATACATGAGTTCCATTTCAGACATGACGGTGAAAGTAATGTGTTTTCTAATGGTTGTTTGAGAAAAAGTCACAGTTATAGGACGTCTAATGTGTTTAGATCACTGTAGCTAAGGATATTGTATACATGAGTTCCATTTGAGACATGACGGTGAAAGTAATGTGTTTTTTAATGGATGTTTGAGAAAAAGTCACAGTTATAGGACGTCTAATGTGTTTAGATCACTGTAGCTAAGGATATTGTATATATGAGTTCCATTTCAGACATGACGGTGGAAGTAATGTGTTTTCTAATGGATGTTTGAGAAAAAGTCACAGTTATAGGACGTCTAATGTGTTTAGATCACTGTAGCTAAGGATATTGTATACATGAGTTCCATTTGAGACATGACGGTTAAAGTAATGTGTTTGCTAATGGATGTTTGAGAAAAAGTCACAGTTATAGGACGTCTAATGTGTTTAGATCACTGTAGCTAAGGATATTGTATACATGAGTTCCATTTCAGACATGACGGTGAAAGTAATGTGTTTTCTAATGGATGTTTGAGAAAAAGTCACAGTTATAGGACGTCTAATGTGTTTAGACCACTGTAGCTAAGGATATTGTATACATGAGTTCCATTTCAGACATGACGGTGAAAATAATGTGTTTTCTAATGGATGTTTGAGAAAAAGTCACAGTTATAGGACGTCTAATGTGTTTAGATCACTGTAGCTAAGGATATTGTATACATGAGTTCCATTTCAGACATGACGGTGAAAGTAATGTGTTTTCTAATGGATGTTTGAGAAAAAGTCACAGTTATAGGACGTCTAATGTGTTTAGATCACTGTAGCTAAGGATTCTGTATACATGAGTTCCATTTGAGACATGACGGTGAAAGTAATGTGTTTTCTAATGGATGTTTGAGAAAAAGTCACAGTTATAGGACGTCTAATGTGTTTAGATCACTGTAGCTTAGGATATTGTATACATGAGTTCCATTTGAGACATGACGGTGAAAGTAATGAGTTTTCTAATGGATGTTTGAGAAAAAGTCACAATTATAGGACGTCTAATGTGTTTAGATCACTGTAGCTAAGGATATTGTATACATGAGTTCCATTTGAGACATGACGGTGAAAGTAATGTGTTTTCTAATGGATGTTTGAGAAAAAGTCACAGTTATAGGACGTCTAATGTGTTTAGATCACTGTAGCTAAGGATATTGTATACATGTTTCCATTTGAGACATGACGGTGAAAGTAATGTGTTTTCTAATGGAATTTTGAGAAAAAGTCACAGTTATAAGACGTCGAATGTGTTTAGATCACTGTAGCTAAGGATATTGTATACATGAGTTCTATTTCAGACATGACGGTGAAAGTAATGTGTTTTCTAATGGATGTTTGAGAAAAAGTCACAGTTATAGGACGTCTAATGTCTTTAGATCACTGTAGCTAAGGATATTGTATACATGAGTTCCCTTTGAGACATGACAGTGAAAGTAATGTGTTTTCTATTGGATGTTTGAGAAAAAGTCACAGTTATAGGACGTCTAATGTGTTTAGATCACTGTAGCTAAGGATATTGTATACATGAGTTCCATTTCAGACATGACGGTGAAAGTAATGTGTTTTCTAATGGATGTTTGAGAAAAAGACACAGTTATAGGACGTCTAATGTGTTTAGATCACTGTAGCTAAGGATATTGTATATATGAGTTCCATTTCAGACATGACGGTGGAAGTAATGTGTTTTCTAATGGATGTTTGAGAAAAAGTCACAGTTATAGGACGTCTAATGTGTTTAGATCACTGTAGCTAAGGATATTGTATACATGAGTTCCATTTGAGACATGACGGTTAAAGTAATGTGTTTCCTAATGGATGTTTGAGAAAAAGTCACAGTTATAGGACGTCTAATGTGTTTAGATCACTGTAGCTAAGGATATTGTATACATGAGTTCCATTTCAGACATGACGGTGAAAGTAATGTGTTTTCTAATGGATGTTTGAGAAAAAGTCACAGTTATAGGACGTCTAATGTGTTTAGACCACTGTAGCTAAGGATATTGTATACATGAGTTCCATTTCAGACATGACGGTGAAAATAATGTGTTTTCTAATGGATGTTTGAGAAAAAGTCACAGTTAAAGGACGTCTAATGTGTTTAGATCACTGTAGCTAAGGATATTGTATACATGAGTTCCATTTCAGACATGACGGTGAAAGTAATGTGTTTTCTAATGGATGTTTGAGAAAAAGTCACAGTTATAGGACGTCTAATGTGTTTAGATCACTGTAGCTAAGGATATTGTATACATGAGTTCCATTTCAGACATGACGTTGAAAGTAATGTGTTTTCTAATGGATGTTTGAGAAAAAGTCACAGTTATAGGACGTCTAATGTGTTTAGATCACTGTAGCTAAGGATTCTGTATACATGAGTTCCATTTGAGACATGACGGTGAAAGTAATGTGTTTTCTAATGGATGTTTGAGAAAAAGTCACAGTTATAGGACGTCTAATGTGTTTAGATCACTGTAGCTTAGGATATTGTATACATGAGTTACATTTGAGACATGACGGTGAAAGTAATGAGTTTTCTAATGGATGTTTGAGAAAAAGTCACAGTTATAGGACGTCTAATGTGTTTAGATCACTGTAGCTAAGGATATTGTATATATGAGTTCCATTTCAGACATGACGGTGGAAGTAATGTGTTTTCTAATGGATGTTTGAGAAAAAGTCACAGTTATAGGACGTCTAATGTGTTTAGATCACTGTAGCTAAGGATATTGTATACATGAGTTCCATTTGAGACATGACGGTTAAAGTAATGTGTTTCCTAATGGATGTTTGAGAAAAAGTCACAGTTATAGGACGTCTAATGTGTTTAGATCACTGTAGCTAAGGATATTGTATACATGAGTTCCATTTCAGACATGACGGTGAAAGTAATGTGTTTTCTAATGGATGTTTGAGAAAAAGTCACAGTTATAGGACGTCTAATGTGTTTAGACCACTGTAGCTAAGGATATTGTATACATGAGTTCCATTTCAGACATGACGGTGAAAATAATGTGTTTTCTAATGGATGTTTGAGAAAAAGTCACAGTTAAAATGACGTCTAATGTGTTTAGATCACTGTAGCTAAGGATATTGTATACATGAGTTCCATTTCAGACATGACGGTGAAAGTAATGTGTTTTCTAATGGATGTTTGAGAAAAAGTCACAGTTATAGGACGTCTAATGTGTTTAGATCACTGTAGCTAAGGATATTGTATACATGAGTTCCATTTCAGACATGACGTTGAAAGTAATGTGTTTTCTAATGGATGTTTGAGAAAAAGTCACAGTTATAGGACGTCTAATGTGTTTAGATCACTGTAGCTAAGGATTCTGTATACATGAGTTCCATTTGAGACATGACGGTGAAAGTAATGTGTTTTCTAATGGATGTTTGAGAAAAAGTCACAGTTATAGGACGTCTAATGTGTTTAGATCACTGTAGCTTAGGATATTGTATACATGAGTTACATTTGAGACATGACGGTGAAAGTAATGAGTTTTCTAATGGATGTTTGAGAAAAAGTCACAGTTATAGGACGTCTAATGTGTTTAGATCACTGTAGCTAAGGATATTGTATACATGAGTTCCATTTCAGACATGACGGTGAAAGTAATGTGTTTTCTAATGGTTGTTTGAGAAAAAGTCACAGTTATAGGACGTCTAATGTGTTTAGATCACTGTAGCTAAGGATATTGTATACATGAGTTCCATTTCAGAAATGAGGCTGAAAGTAATGTGTTTTCTAATGGATGTTTGAGAAAAAGTCACAGTTATAGGAAGTCTAATGTGTTTAGATCACTGTAGCGAAGTATATTGTATACATGAGTTCCATTTCAGACATGACGGTTAAAGTAATGTGTTTTCTAATGGATGTTTGAGAAAAAGTCACAATTATAGGACGTCTAATGTGTTTAGATCACTGTAGCTAAGGATATTGTATACATGAGTTCCATTTGAGACATGACGGTGAAAGTAATGTGTTTTCTAATGGATGTTTGAGAAAAAGTCACAGTTATAGGATGTCTAATGTGTTTAGATCACTGTAGCTTAGGATATTGTATACATGATTTCCATTTCAGACATGACAGTGAAAGTAATGTGTTTTCTAATGGATGTTTGAGAAAAAGTCACAGTTATAGGACGTCTAATGCTTTTAGATCACTGTAGCTAAGGATATTGTATACATGAGTTCCATTTGAGACATGACGGTGAAAGTAATGTGTTTTCTAATGGATGTTTGAGAAAAAGTCACAGTTATAAGACGTCGAATGTATTTAGATCACTGTAGCTAAGGTTATTGTATACATGAGTTCCATTTCAGACATGACGGGGAAAGTAATGTGTTTTCTAATGGATGTTTGAGAAGAAGTCATAGTTATAGGACGTCTAATGTGTTTAGATCGCTGTAGCTAAGGATATTGTATACATGAGTTCCATTTGAGACATGACGGTGAAAGTAATGTGTTTTCTAATGGATGTTTGAGAAAATGTCACAGTTATAGGACGTCTAATGTGTTTAGATCACTGTAGCTTAGGATATTGTATACATGAGTTCCATTTGAGACATGACGGTGAAAGTAATGTGTTTTCTAATGGATGTTTGAGAAAAAGTCACAGTTATAGGTTGTCTAATGTGTTTAGATCACTGTAGCTAAGAATATTGTATACATGAGTTCCATTTGAGCCATGACGGTGAAAGTAATGTGTTTTCTAATGGATGTTTGAGAAAAAGTCACAGTTATAGGACGTCTAATGTGTTTAGATCACTGTAGCTAAGGATATTGTATACATGAGTTCCATTTCAGACATGACGGTGAAAGTAATGTGTTTTCTAATGGATGTTTGAGAAAAAGTCACAGTTATAGGACGTCTAATGTGTTTAGATCACTGTAGCTAAGGATATTGTATACATGAGTTCCATTTCTGACATGACGGTGAAAGTAATGTGTTTTCTAATGGATGTTTGAGAAAAAGTCACAGTTATAGGACGTCTAATGTGTTTAGATCATTGTAGCTAAGGATATTGTATACATGAGTTCCATTTCAGACATGACGATGAAAGTAATGTGTTTTCTAATGGATGTTTGAGAAAAAGTCACAGTTATAGGACGTCTAATGTGTTTAGATCACTGTAGCTAAGGATATTGTATACATGAGTTCCATTTCAGACATGACGTTGAAAGTAATGTGTTTTCTAATGGATGTTTGAGAAAAAGTTACAGTTATAGGACGTCTAATGTGTTTAGATCACTGTAGCTAAGGATTCTGTATACATGAGTTCCATTTGAGACATGACGGTGAAAGTAATGTGTTTTCTAATGGATGTTTGAGAAAAAGTCACAGTTATAGGACGTCTAATGTGTTTAGATCACTGTAGCTTAGGATATTGTATACATGAGTTACATTTGAGACATGACGGTGAAAGTAATGAGTTTTCTAATGGATGTTTGAGAAAAAGTCACAGTTATAGGACGTCTAATGTGTTTAGATCACTTTAGCTAAGGATATTGTATACATGAGTTCCATTTCAGACATGACGGTGAAAGTAATGTGTTTTCTAATGGTTGTTTGAGAAAAAGTCACAGTTATATGACGTCTAATGTGTTTAGATCACTGTAGCTAAGGATATTGTATACATGAGTTCCATTTCAGAAATGAGGCTGAAAGTAATGTGTTTTCTAATGGATGTTTGAGAAAAAGTCACAGTTATAGGACGTCTAATGTGTTTAGATCACTGTAGCGAAGTATATTGTATACATGAGTTCCATTTCAGACATGACGGTGAAAGTAATGTGTTTTCTAATGGATGTTTGAGAAAAAGTCACAGTTATAGGACGTCTAATGTGTTTAGATCACTGTAACTAAGGATATTGTATACATGAGTTCCATTTGAGACATGACGGTGAAAGTAATGTGTTTTCTAATGGATGTTTGAGAAAAAGTCACAGTTAGAGGACGTCTAATGTGTTTAGATCACTGTAGCTTAGGATATTGTATACATGAGTTCCATTTGAGACATGACAGTGAAAGTAATGTGTTTTCTAATGGATGTTTGAGAAAAAGTCACAGTTATAGGACGTCTAATGTGTTTAGATCACTGTAGCTAAGGATATTGTATACATGATTTCCATTTCAGACATGACAGTGAAAGTAATGTGTTTTCTAATGGATGTTTGAGAAAAAGTCACAGTTATAGGACGTCTAATGCTTTTAGATCACTGTAGCTAAGGATATTGTATACATGAGTTCCATTTGAGACATGACGGTGAAAGTAATGTGTTTTCTAATGGATGTTTGAGAAAAAGTCACAGTTATAAGACGTCGAATGTATTTAGATCACTGTAGCTAAGGTTATTGTATACATGAGTTCCATTTCAGACATGACGGGGAAAGTAATGTGTTTTCTAATGGATGTTTGAGAAGAAGTCATAGTTATAGGACGTCTAATGTGTTTAGATCGCTGTAGCTAAGGATATTGTATACATGAGTTCCATTTGAGACATGACGGTGAAAGTAATGTGTTTTCTAATGGATGTTTGAGAAAATGTCACAGTTATAGGACGTCTAATGTGTTTAGGTCACTGTAGCTTAGGATATTGTATACATGAGTTCCATTTGAGACATGACGGTGAAAGTAATGTGTTTTCTAATGGATGTTTGAGAAAAAGTCACAGTTATAGGTTGTCTAATGTGTTTAGATCACTGTAGCTAAGAATATTGTATACATGAGTTCCATTTGAGACATGACGGTGAAAGTAATGTGTTTTCTAATGGATGTTTGAGAAAAAGTCACAGTTATAGGACGTCTAATGTGTTTAGATCACTGTAGCTAAGGATATTGTATACTTGAGTTCCATTTCAGACATGACGGGGAAAGTAATGTGTTTTCTAATGGATGTTTGCGAAGAAGTCATAGTTATAGGACGTCTAATGTGTTTAGATCACTGTAGCTAAGGATATTGTATACATGAGTTCCATTTGAGACATGACGATGAAAGTAATGTGTTTTCTAATGGATGTTTGAGAAAATGTCACAGTTATAGGACGTCTAATGTGTTTAGATCACTGTAGCTTAGGATATTGTATACATGAGTTCCATTTGAGACATGACGGTGAAAGTAATGTGTTTTCTAACGGATGTTTGAGAAAAAGTCACAGTTATAGGTTGTCTAATGTGTTTAGATCACTGTAGCTAAGAATATTGTATACATGAGTTCCATTTGAGACATGACGGTGAAAGTAATGTGTTTTCTAATGGATGTTTGAGAAAAAGTCACAGTTATAGGACGTCTAATGTGTTTAGATCACTGTAGCTTAGGATATTGTATACATGAGTTCCATTTCAGACATGACGGTGAAAGTAATGTGTTTTCTAATGGATGTTTGAGAAAAAGTCACAGGTATAAGACGTCGAATGTATTTAGATCACTGTAGCTAAGGATATTGTATACATGAGTTCCATTTCAGACATGACGGTGAAAGTAATGTGTTTTCTAATGGATGTTTGAGAAGAAGTCGTAGTTATAGGACGTCTAATGTGTTTAGATCACTGTAGCTAAGGATATTGTATACATGAGTTCCATTTGAGACATGACGGTGAAAGTAATGTGTTTTCTAATGGATGTTTGAGAAAATGTCACAGTTTTAGGACGTCTAATGTGTTTAGATCACTGTAGCTTAGGATATTGTATACATGAGTTCCATTTGAGACATGACGGTGAAAGTAATGTGTTTTCTAATGGAGGTTTGAGAAAAAGTCACAGTTATAAGACGTCGAATGTATTTAGATCACTGTAGCTAAGGATATTGTATACTTGAGTTCCATTTCAGACATGAAGGGGAAAGTAATGTGTTTTCGAATGGATGTTTGCGAAGAAGTCATACTTATAGGATGTCTAATGTGTTTAGATCACTGTAGCTAAGGATATTGTATACATGAGTTCCATTTGAGACATGACGATGAAAGTAATGTGTTTTCTAATGGATGTTTGAGAAAATGTCACAGTTATAGGACGTCTAATATGTTTAGATCACTGTAGCTAAGAATATTGTATACTTGAGTTCCATTTCAGACATGACGGGGAAAGTAATGTGTTTTCTAATGGATGTTTGCGAAGAAGTCATAGTTATAGGACGTCTAATGTGTTTAGATCACTGTAGCTAAGGATATTGTATACATGAGTTCCATTTGAGACATGACGATGAAAGTAATGTGTTTTCTCATGGATGTTTGAGAAAATGTCACAGTTATAGGACGTCTAATGTGTTTAGATCACTGTAGCTTAGGATATTGTATACATGAGTTCCATTTGAGACATGACGGTGAAAGTAATGTGTTTTCTAACGGATGTTTGAGAAAAAGTCACAGTTATAGGTTGTCTAATGTGTTTAGATCACTGTAGCTAAGAATATTGTATACATGAGTTCCATTTGAGACATGACGGTGAAAGTAATGTGTTTTCTAATGGATGTTTGAGAAAAAGTCACAGTTATAGGACGTCTAATGTGTTTAGATCACTGTAGCTAAGGATATTGTATACATGAGTTCCATTTCAGAAATGAGGCTGAAAGTAATGTGTTTTCTAATGGTTGTTTGAGAAAAAGTCACAGTTATAAGACGTCGATTGTATTTAGATCACTGTAGCTAAGGTTATTGTATACATGAGTTCCATTTCAGACATGACGGGGAAAGTAATGTGTTTTCTAATGGATGTTTGAGAAGAAGTCATAGTTATAGGTTGTCTAATGTGTTTAGATCGCTGTAGCTAAGGATATTGTATACATGAGTTCCATTTGAGACATGACGGTGAAAGTAATGTGTTTTCTAATGGATGTTTGAGAAAATGTCACAGTTATAGGACGTCTAATGTGTTTAGATCACTGTAGCTTAGGATATTGTATACATGAGTTCCATTTGAGACATGACGGTGAAAGTAATGTGTTTTCTAATGGATGTTTGAGAAAAAGTCACAGTTATAGGTTGTCTAATGTGTTTAGATCACTGTAGCTAAGAATATTGTATACATGAGTTCCATTTGAGACATGACGGTGAAAGTAATGTGTTTTCTAATGGATGTTTGAGAAAAAGTCACAGTCATAGGACGTCTAATGTGTTTAGATCACTGTAGCTAAGGATATTGTATACATGAGAACAATTACAGACATGACAGTGAAAGTAATGTGTTTTCTAATGGATGTTTGAGAAAAAGTCACAGTTATAGGGCGTCTAATGCTTTTAGATCACTGTAGCTAAGGATATTGTATACATGAGTTCCATTTGAGACATGACGGTGAAAGTAATGTGTTTTCTAATGGATGTTTGAGAAAAAGTCACAGTTATAAGACGTCGAATGTATTTAGATCACTGTAGCTAAGGATATTGTATACTTGAGTTCCATTTCAGACATGACGGGGAAAGTAATGTGTTTTCTAATGGATGTTTGCGAAGAAGTCATAGTTATAGGATGTCTAATGTGTTTAGATCACTGTAGCTAAGGATATTGTATACATGAGTTCCATTTGAGACATGACGATGAAAGTAATGTGTTTTCTAATGGATGTTTGAGAAAATGTCACAGTTATAGGACGTCTAATGTGTTTAGATCACTGTAGCTTAGGATATTGTATACATGAGTTCCATTTGAGACATGACGGTGAAAGTAATGTGTTTTCTAATGGATGTTTGAGAAGAAGTCATAGTTATAGGTTGTCTAATGTGTTTAGATCGCTGTAGCTAAGGATATTGTATACATGAGTTCCATTTGAGACATGACGGTGAAAGTAATGTGTTTTCTAATGGATGTTTGAGAAAATGTCACAGTTATAGGACGTCTAATGTGTTTAGATCACTGTAGCTTAGGATATTGTATACACGAGTTCCATTTGAGACATGACGGTGAAAGTAATGTGTTTCTAATGGATGTTTGAGAAAAAGTCACAGTTATAGGTTGTCTAATGTGTTTAGATCACTGTAGCTAAGAATATTGTATACATGAGTTCCATTTGAGACATGACGGTGAAAGTAATGTGTTTTCTAATGGATGTTTGAGAAAAAGTCACAGTCATAGGACGTCTAATGTGTTTAGATCACTGTAGCTAAGGATATTGTATACATGAGAACAATTTCAGACATGACAGTGAAAGTAATGTGTTTTCTAATGGATGTTTGAGAAAAAGTCACAGTTATAGGGCGTCTAATGCTTTTAGATCACTGTAGCTAAGGATATTGTATACTTGAGTTCCATTTGAGACATGACGTTGAAAGTAATGTGATTTCTAATGGATGTTTGAGAAAAAGTCACAGTTATAAGACGTCGAATATATTTAGATCACTGTAGCTAAGGATATTGTATACTTGAGTTCCATTTCAGACATGACGGGGAAAGTAATGTGTTTTCTAATGGATGTTTGCGAAGAAGTCATAGTTATAGGATGTCTAATGTGTTTAGATCACTGTAGCTAAGGATATTGTATACATGAGTTCCATTTGAGACATGACGATGAAAGTAATGTGTTTTCTAATGGATGTTTGAGAAAATGTCACAGTTATAGGACGTCTAATGTGTTTAGATCACTGTAGCTTAGGATATTGTATACATGAGTTCCATTTGAGACATGACGGTGAAAGTAATGTGTTTTCTAACGGATGTTTGAGAAAAAGTCACAGTTATAGGTTGTCTAATGTGTTTAGATCACTGTAGCTAAGAATATTGTATACATGAGTTCCATTTGAGACATGACGGTGAAAGTAATGTGTTTTCTTATGGATGTTTGAGAAAAAGTCACAGTTATAGGACGTCTAATGTGTTTAGATCACTGTAGCTAAGGATATTGTATACATGAGTACCATTTGAGACATGACGGTGAAAGTAATGTGTTTTCTAATGGATGTTTGAGAAAAAGTCACAGTCATAGGACGTCTAATGTGTTTAGATCACTGTAGCTAAGGATATTGTATACATGAGTTCCATTTCAGACATGACGGTGAAAGTAATGTGTTTTCTAATGGATGTTTGAGAAAAAGTCACAGTTATAGGACGTCTAATGTGTTTAGATCACTGTAACTAAGGATATTGTATACATGAGTTCCATTTCAGACATGACGGTGAAAGTAATGTGTTTTCTAATGGATGTTTGAGAAAAAGTCACAGTTATATGACGTCTAATGTGTTTAGATCACTGTAGCTAAGGATATTGTATACATGAGTTCCATGTCTGACATGACGGTGAAAGTAATGTTTTCTAATGGATGTTTGAGAAAAAGTCATAGTTATAGGACGTCTAATGTCTTTAGATCACTGTAGCTAAGGATATTGTATACATGAGATCCATTTCAGACATGAGGGTGAAAGTAATGTGTTTTCTAATGGATGTTTGAGAAAAAGTCACAGTTATAGGACGTCTAATGTGTTTAGATCACTGTAGCTAAGTATATTGTATACATGAGTTCCATTTCAGACATGACGGTGAAAGTAATGTGTTTTCTAATGGATGTTTGAGAAAAAGTCACAGTTATAGGACGTCTAATGTGTTTAGATCACTGTAGCTTAGGATATTGTATACATGAGTTCCATTTGAGACATGACAGTGAAAGTAATGTGTTTTCTAATGGATGTTTGAGAAAAAGTCACAGTTATAGGACGTCTAATGTGTTTAGATCACTGTAGCTAAGGATATTGTATATATGACTTCCATTTGAGACATGACGGTGAAAGTAATGTGTTTTCTAATGGATGTTTGAGAAAAAGTCACAGTTATAAGACGTCGAATGTATTTAGATCACTGTAGCTAAGGATATTGTATACATGAGATCCATTTCAGACATGAGGGTGAAAGTAATGTGTTTTCTAATGGATGTTTGAGAAAAAGTCACAGTTATAGGACGTCTGATGTGTTTAGGTCACTGTAGCTAAGTATATTGTATACATGAGTTCCATTTCAGACATGACGGTGAAAGTAATGTGTTTTCTAATGGATGTTTGAGAAAAAGTCATAGTTATAGGACGTCTAATGTGTTTAGATCACTGTAGCTAAGGATATTGTATACATGAGATCCATTTCAGACATGACGGGGAAAGTAATGTGTTTTCTAATGGATGTTTGAGAAAAAGTCACAGTTATAGGACGTCTAATGTGTTTAGATCACTGTAGCTAAGGATATTGTATACATGAGTTCCATTTGAGACATGACGGTGAAAGTAATGTGTTTTCTAATGGATGTTTGAGAAAAAGTCACAGTTATAAGACGTCGAATGTATTTAGATCACTGTAGCTAAGGATATTGTATACATGAGTTCCATTTCAGACATGACGGTGAAAGTAATGTGTTTTCTAATGGATGTTTGAGAAGAAGTCACAGTTATAGGACGTCTAATGTGTTTAGATCACTGTAGCTAAGGATATTGTATAAATGAGATCCATTTCAGACATGAGGGTGAAAGTAATGTGTTTTCTAATGGATGTTTGAGAAAAAGTCACAGTTATAGGACGTCTAATGTGTTTAGGTCACTGTAGCTAAGTATATTGTATACATGAGTTCCATTTCAGACATGACGGTGAAAGTAATGTGTTTTCTAATGGATGTTTGAGAAAAAGTCATAGTTATAGGACGTCTAATGTGCTAGATCATTGTAGCTAAGGATATTGTATACATGAGATCCATTTCAGACATGACGGGGAAAGTAATGTGTTTTCTAATGGATGTTTGAGAAAAAGTCACAGTTATAGGACGTCTAATGTGTTTAGATCACTGTAGCTAAGGATATTGTATACATGAGTTCCATTTCAGACATGACGGTGAAAGTAATGTGTTTTCAAATGGATGTTTGAGAAAAAGTCACAGTTATAGGACGTCTAATGTGTTTAGATCACTGTAGCTAAGGATATTGTATACATGAGTTCCATTTGAGACATGACGGTGAAAGTAATGTGTTTTCTAATGGATGTTTGAGAAAAAGTCACAGTTATAGGACGTCTAATGTGTTTAGATCACTGTAGCTTAGGATATTGTATACATAAGTTCCATTTGAGACATGACAGTGAAAGTAATGTGTTTTCTAATGGATGTTTGAGAAAAAGTCACAGTTATAGGACGTCTAATGATTTTAGATCATTGTAGCTAAGTATATTGTATACATGAGATCCATTTCAGACATGAGGGTGAAAGTAATGTGTTTTCTAATGGATGTTTGAGAAAAAGTCACAGTTATAGGACGTCTAATGTGTTTAGATCACTGTAGCAAAGTATATTGTATACATGAGTTCCATTTCAGACATGACGGTGAAAGTAATGTGTTTTCTAATGGATGTTTGAGAAAAAGTCACAGTTATAGGTTCTCTAATGTGTTTAGATCACTGTAGCTAAGGATATTGTATACATGAGTTCCATTTCAGACATGACGGTGAAAGTAATGTGTTTTCTAATGGATGTTTGAGAAAAAGTCACAGTTATAGGACGTCTAATGTGTTTAGATCACTGTAGCTAAGGATATTGTATACAGGAGTTCCATTTGAGACATGACGGTGAAAGTAATGTGTTTTCTAATGTATGTTTGAGAAAAAGTCACAGTCATAGGACGTCTAATGTGTTTAGATCACTGTAGCTAAGGATATTGTATACATGAGTTCCATTTCAGACATGACGGTGAAAGTAATGCGTTTTCTAATGGATGTTTGAGGAAAAGTCACAGTTATAGGACGTCTAATGTGTTTAGATCACTGTAGCTAAGGATATTGTATACATGAGTTCCATTTCAGACATGACGGTGAAAGTAATGTGTTTTCTAATGGATGTTTGAGAAAAAGTCACAGTTATAGGACGTCTAATGTGTTTAGATCACTGTAGCTAAGGATATTGTATACATGAGTTCCATTTCAGACATGACGGTGAAAGTAATGTGTTTTCTAATGGATGTTTGAGAAAAAGTCATAGTTATAGGACGTCTAATGTGTTTAGATCACTGTAGCTAAGGATATTGTATACATGAGATCCATTTCAGACATGACGGGGAAAGTAATGTGTTTTCTAATGGATGTTTGAGAAAAAGTCACAGTTATAGGACGTCTAATGTGTTTAGATCACTGTAGCTAAGGATATTGTATACATGAGTTCCATTTGAGACATGACGGTGAAAGTAATGTGTTTTCTAATGGATGTTTGAGAAAAAGTCACAGTTATAAGACGTCGAATGTATTTAGATCACTGTAGCTAAGGATATTGTATACATGAGTTCCATTTCAGACATGACGGTGAAAGTAATGTGTTTTCTAATGGATGTTTGAGAAGAAGTCACAGTTATAGGACGTCTAATGTGTTTAGATCACTGTAGCTAAGGATATTGTATACATGAGATCCATTTCAGACATGAGGGTGAAAGTAATGTGTTTTCTAATGGATGTTTGAGAAAAAGTCACAGTTATAGGACGTCTAATGTGTTTAGGTCACTGTAGCTAAGTATATTGTATACATGAGTTCCATTTCAGACATGACGGTGAAAGTAATGTGTTTTCTAATGGATGTTTGAGAAAAAGTCATAGTTATAGGACGTCTAATGTGCTAGATCATTGTAGCTAAGGATATTGTATACATGAGATCCACTTCAGACATGACGGGGAAAGTAATGTGTTTTCTAATGGATGTTTGAGAAAAAGTCACAGTTATAGGACGTCTAATGTGTTTAGGTCACTGTAGCTAAGTATATTGTATACATGAGTTCCATTTCAGACATGACGGTGAAAGTAATGTGTTTTCTAATGGATGTTTGAGAAAAAGTCATAGTTATAGGACGTCTAATGTGCTAGATCATTGTAGCTAAGGATATTGTATACATGAGATCCATTTCAGACATGACGGGGAAAGTAATGTGTTTTCTAATGGATGTTTGAGAAAAAGTCACAGTTATAGGACGTCTAATGTGTTTAGATCACTGTAGCTAAGGATATTGTATACATGAGTTCCATTTGAGACATGACGGTGAAAGTAATGTGTTTTCTAATGGATGTTTGAGAAAAAGTCACAGTTATAGGACGTCTAATGTGTTTAGATCACTGTAGCTTAGGATATTGTATACATAAGTTCCATTTGAGACATGACAGTGAAAGTAATGTGTTTTCTAATGGATGTTTGAGAAAAAGTCACAGTTATAGGACGTCTAATGTTTTTAGATCATTGTAACTAAGTATATTGTATACATGAGATCCATTTCAGACATGAGGGTGAAAGTAATGTGTTTTCTAATGGATGTTTGAGAAAAAGTCACAGTTATAGGACGTCTAATGTGTTTAGATCACTGTAGCAAAGTATATTGTATACATGAGTTCCATTTCAGACATGACGGTGAAAGTAATGTGTTTTCTAATGGATGTTTGAGAAAAAGTCACAGTTATAGGTTCTCTAATGTGTTTAGATCACTGTAGCTAAGGATATTGTATACATGAGTTCCATTTCAGACATGACGGTGAAAGTAATGTGTTTTCTAATGGATGTTTGAGAAAAAGTCACAGTTATAGGACGTCTAATGTGTTTAGATCACTGTAGCTAAGGATATTGTATACAGGAGTTCCATTTGAGACATGACGGTGAATGTAATGTGTTTTCTAATGTATGTTTGAGAAAAAGTCACAGTCATAGGACGTCTAATGTGTTTAGATCACTGTAGCTAAGGATATTGTATACATGAGTTCCATTTCAGACATGACGGTGAAAGTAATGCGTTTTCTAATGGATGTTTGAGAAAAAGTCACAGTTATAGGACGTCTAATGTGTTTAGATCACTGTAGCTAAGGATATTGTATACATGAGTTCCATTTCAGACATGACGGTGAAAGTAATGTGTTTTCTAATGGATGTTTGAGAAAAAGTCACAGTTATAGGACGTCTAATGTGTTTAGATCATTGTAGCTAAGGATATTGTATACATGAGTTCCATTTGAGACATGACGGTGAAAGTAATGTGTTTTCTAATGGATGTTTGAGAAAAAGTCACAGTTATAGGAGGTCTAATGTGTTTAGATCACTGTAGCTTAGGATATTGTATACATGAGTTCCATTTGAGACATGACAGTGAAAGTAATGTTTTCTAATGGATGTTTGACAAAAAGTCACAGTTATAGGACGTCTAATGTGTTTAGATCACTGTAGCTAAGGATATTGTATACATGAGTTCCATTTCAGACATGACGGTGAAAGTAATATGTTTTCTAATGGATGTTTGAGAAAAAGTCACAGTTATAGGACGTCTAATGTGTTTAGATTACCTGCAGCTAAGGATATTGTATACATGAGTTCCATTTCAGACATGACGGTGAAAGTTATGTGTTTTCTAATGTATGTTTGAGAAAAAGTCACAGTCATAGGACGTCTAATGTGTTTAGATCACTGTAGCTAAGGATATTGTATACATGAGTTCCATTTCAGACATGACGGTTAAAGTAATGCGTTTTCTAATGGATGTTTGAGAAAAAGTCACAGTCATAGGACGTCTAATGTGTTTAGATCACTGTAGCTAAGGATATTGTATACATGAGTTCCATTTCAGACATGACGGTGAAAGTAATGTGTTTTCTAATGGATGTTTGAGAAAAAGTCACAGTTATAGGACGTCTAATGTGTTTAGATCACTGTAGCTAAGGATATTGTATACATGAGTTCCATGTCTGACATGGCGGTGAAAGTAATGTGTTTTCTAATGGATGTTTGAGAAAAAGTCATAGTTATAGGATGTCTAATGTGTTTAGATCACTGTAGCTAAGGGTATTGTATACATGAGATCCATTTCAGACATGAGGGTGAAAGTAATGTTTTTTCTAATGGATGTTTGAGAAAAAGTCACAGTTATAGGACGTCTAATGTGTTTAGATCACTGTAGCTAAGTATATTGTATACATGAGTTCCATTTCAGACATGACGGTGAAAGTAATGTGTTTTCTAATAGATGTTTGAGAAAAAGTCACAGTTATAGAACGTCTAATGTGTTTAGATCACTGTAGCTAAGGATATTGTATACATGAGTTCCATTTCAGACATGACGGTGAAAGTAATGTGTTTTCTAATGGATGTTTTAGAAAAAGTCACAGTTATAGGACGTCAAATGTGTTTAGATCACTGTAGCTTAGGATATTGTATACATGAGTTCCATTTGAGACATGACGGTGAAAGTAATGTGTTTTCTAATGTATGTTTGAGAAAAAGTCACAGTTATAGGACGTCTAATGTGTTTAGATCACTGTAGCTAAGGATATTGTATACATGAGTTCCATTTGAGACATGACGGTGAAAGTAATGTGTTTTCTAATGGATGTTTGAGAAAAAGTCACAGTTATAGGACGTCTAATGTGTTTAGATCACTGTAGCTTAGGATATTGTATACATGAGTTCCATTTGAGACATGACAGTGAAAGTAATGTTTTCTAATGGATGTTTGACAAAAAGTCACAGTTATAGGACGTCTAATGTGTTTAGATCACTGTAGCTAAAGATATTGTATACATGAGTTCCATTTCAGACATGACGGTGAAAGTAATATGTTTTCTAATGGATGTTTGAGAAAAAGTCACAGTTATAGGACGTCTAATGTGTTTAGATTACCTGTAGCTAAGGATATTGTATACATGAGTTCCATTTCAGACATAACGGTGAAAGTAATGTGTTTTCTAATGGATGTTTGAGAAAAAGTCACAGTTATAGGACGTCTAATGTGTTTAGATCACTGTAGCTAAGGATATTGTATACATGAGTTCCATGTCTGACATGGCGGTGAAAGTAATGTGTTTTCTAATGGATGTTTGAGAAAAAGTCATAGTTATAGGATGTCTAATGTGTTTAGATCACTGTAGCTAAGGGTATTGTATACATGAGATCCATTTCAGACATGAGGGTGAAAGTAATGTGTTTTCTAATGGATGTTTGAGAAAAAGTCACAGTTATAGGACGTCTAATGTGTTTAGATCACTGTAGCTAAGTATATTGTATACATGAGTTCCATTTCAGTCATGACGGTGAAAGTAATGTGTTTTCTAATGGATGTTTGAGGAAAAGTCACAGTTATAGAACGTCTAATGTGTTTAGATCACTGTAGCTAAGGATATTGTATACATGAGTTCCATTTGAGACATGACGGTGAAAGTAATGTGTTTTCTAATGGATGTTTGAGAAAAAGTCACAGTTATAGGACGTCTAATGTGTTTAGATCACTGTAGCTTAGGATATTGTATACATGAGTTCCATTTGAGACATGACGGTGAAAGTAATGTGTTTTCTAATGGATGTTTGAGAAAAAGTCACAGTTATAGGTTGTCTAATGTGTTTAGATCACTGTAGCTAAGAATATTGTATACATGAGTTCCATTTGAGACATGACGGTGAAAGTAATGTGTTTTCTAATGGATGTTTGAGAAAAAGTCACAGTTATAGGACGTCTAATGTGTTTAGATCACTGTAGCTTAGGATATCGTATACATGAGTTCCATTTGAGACATGACGGGGAAAGTAATGTGTTTTCTAATGGATGTTTTAGAAAAAGTCACAGTTATAGGACTTCAAATGTGTTTAGATCACTGTAGCTTAGGATATTGTATACATGAGTTCCATTTGAGACATGACAGTGAAAGTAATGTGTTTTCTAATGGATGTTTGAGAAAAAGTCACAGTTATAGGACGTCTAATGTGTTTAGATCACTGTAGCTAAGGATATTGTATACATGAGTTCCATTTCAGACATGACGGTGAAAGTAATGTGTTTTCTAATGGATGTTTGAGAAAAAGTCACAGTTATAGGACGTCTAATGTGTTTAGATCACTGTAGCTTAGGATATTGTATACATGAATTCCATTTGAGAAATGACAGTGAAAGTAATGTGTTTTCTAATGGATGTTTGAGAAAAAGTCACAGTTATAGGACGTCTAATGTGTTTAGATCACTGTAGCTTAGGATATTGTATACATGAGTTCCATTTGAGACATGACGGTGAAAGTAATGTGTTTTCTAATGGATGTTTGAGAAAAAGTCACAGTTATAGGTTGTCTAATGTGTTTAGATCACTGTAGCTAAGAATATTGTATACATGAGTTCCATTTGAGTCATGACGGTGAAAGTAATGTGTTTTCTAATGGATGTTTGAGAAAAAGTCACAGTTATAGGACGTCTAATGTGTTTAGATCACTGTAGCTTAGGATATCGTATACATGAGTTCCATTTGAGACATGACGGGGAAAGTAATGTGTTTTCTAATGGATGTTTTAGAAAAAGTCACAGTTATAGGACGTCAAATGTGTTTAGATCACTGTAGCTTAGGATATTGTATACATGAGTTCCATTTGAGACATGACAGTGAAAGTAATGTGTTTTCTAATGGATGTTTGAAAAAAGTCACAGTTATAGGACGTCTAATGTGTTTAGATCACTGTAGCTAAGGATATTGTATACATGAGTTCCATTTCAGACATGACGGTGAAAGTAATGTGTTTTCTAATGGATGTTTGAGAAAAAGTCACAGTTATAGGACGTCTAATGTGTTTAGATCACTGTAGCTTAGGATATTGTATACATGAGTTCCATTTGAGACATGACAGTGAAAGTAATGTGTTTTCTAATGGATGTTTGAGAAAAAGTCACAGTTATAGGACGTCTAATGTGTTTAGATCACTGTAGCTTAGGATATTGTATACATGAGTTCCATTTGAGACATGACGGTGAAAGTAATGTGTTTTCTAATGGATGTTTGAGAAAAAAGTCACAGTTATAGGTTGTCTAATGTGTTTAGATCACTGTAGCTAAGAATATTGTATACATGAGTTCCATTTAAGACATGACGGTGAAAGTAATGTGTTTTCTAATGGTTGTTTGAGAAAAAGTCACAGTTATAGGACGTCTAATGTGTTTAGATCACTGTAGCTTAGGATATTGTATACATGAGTTCCATTTGAGACATGACGGTGAAAGTAATGTGTTTTCTATTGGATGTTTGAGAAAAAGTCACAGTTATAGGACGTCTAATGTGTTTAGAACACTGTAGCTAAGGATATTGTATACATGAGTTCCATTTGAGACATGACGGTGAAAGTAATGTGTTTTCTAATGGACGTTTGAGAAAAAGTCACAGTTATAGTACGTCGAATGTGTTTAGATCACTGTAGCTAAGGATATTGTATACATGAGTTCCATTTCAGACATGACGGTGAAAGTAATGTGTTTTCTAATAAATGTTTGAGTAAAGGTCAAAGTTATAGGACGTCTAATGTGTTTAGATCACTGTAGCTAAGGATATTGTATACATGATTTCCATTTGAGACATGACGGTTGAAGTAATGTGTTTTCTAATGGATGTTTGAGAAAAAGGCATAGTTATAGGACGTCTAATGTGTTTAGATCACTGTAGCTTAGGATATTGTATACATGAGTTCCATTTCAGACATGACGGTGAAAGTAATGTGTTTTCTAATGGATGTTTGAGAAAAAGTCACAGGTATAAGACGTCGAATGTATTTAGATCACTGTAGCTAAGGATATTGTATACATGAGTTCCATTTCAGACATGACGGTGAAAGTAATGTGTTTTCTAATGGATGTTTGAGAAGAAGTCGTAGTTATAGGACGTCTAATGTGTTTAGATCACTGTAGCTAAGGATATTGTATACATGAGTTCCATTTGAGACATGACGGTGAAAGTAATGTGTTTTCTAATGGATGTTTGAGAAAAAGTCACAGTTATAGGACGTCTAATGTGTTTAGATCACTGTAGCTTAGGATATTGTATACATGAGTTCCATTTGAGACATGACGGTGAAAATAATGTGTTTTCTAATGGATGTTTGAGAAAAAGTCACAGTTATAGGACGTCTAATGTGTTTAGATCACTGTAGCTAAGGATATTGTATACATGAGTTCCATGTCTGACATGGCGGTGAAAGTAATGTGTTTTCTAATGGATGTTTGAGAAAAAGTCATAGTTATAGGATGTCTAATGTGTTTAGATCACTGTAGCTAAGGGTATTGTATACATGAGATCCATTTCAGACATGAGGGTGAAAGTAATGTTTTTTCTAATGGATGTTTGAGAAAAAGTCACAGTTATAGGACGTCTAATGTGTTTAGATCACTGTAGCTAAGTATATTGTATACATGAGTTCCATTTCAGACATGACGGTGAAAGTAATGTGTTTTCTAATAGATGTTTGAGAAAAAGTCACAGTTATAGAACGTCTAATGTGTTTAGATCACTGTAGCTAAGGATATTGTATACATGAGTTCCATTTCAGACATGACGGTGAAAGTAATGTGTTTTCTAATGGATGTTTTAGAAAAAGTCACAGTTATAGGACGTCAAATGTGTTTAGATCACTGTAGCTTAGGATATTGTATACATGAGTTCCATTTCAGACATGACGGTGAAAGTAATGTGTTTTCTAATGGTTGTTTGAGAAAAAGTCACAGTTATAGGACGTCTAATGTGTTTAGATCACTGTAGCTTAGGATATTGTATACATGAGTTCCATTTGAGACATGACGGTGAAAGTAATGTGTTTTCTATTGGATGTTTGAGAAAAAGTCACAGTTATAGGACGTCTAATGTGTTTAGAACACTGTAGCTAAGGATATTGTATACATGAGTTCCATTTGAGACATGACGGTGAAAGTAATGTGTTTTCTAATGGACGTTTGAGAAAAAGTCACAGTTATAGTACGTCGAATGTGTTTAGATCACTGTAGCTAAGGATATTGTATACATGAGTTCCATTTCAGACATGACGGTGAAAGTAATGTGTTTTCTAATAAATGTTTGAGTAAAGGTCAAAGTTATAGGACGTCTAATGTGTTTAGATCACTGTAGCTAAGGATATTGTATACATGATTTCCATTTGAGACATGACGGTTGAAGTAATGTGTTTTCTAATGGATGTTTGAGAAAAAGGCATAGTTATAGGACGTCTAATGTGTTTAGATCACTGTAGCTTAGGATATTGTATACATGAGTTCCATTTCAGACATGACGGTGAAAGTAATGTGTTTTCTAATGGATGTTTGAGAAAAAGTCACAGGTATAAGACGTCGAATGTATTTAGATCACTGTAGCTAAGGATATTGTATACAT
This sequence comes from Acanthosepion esculentum, assembly GCA_964036315.1. Taxonomy (NCBI): domain Eukaryota; kingdom Metazoa; phylum Mollusca; class Cephalopoda; order Sepiida; family Sepiidae; genus Acanthosepion; species Acanthosepion esculentum. The sequence continues at coordinate 9,138,017 of OZ038489.1, read as the reverse complement.
GAGTTCCATTTCAGACATGACGGTGAAAGTAATGTGTTTTCTAATGGATGTTTGAGAAGAAGTCGTAGTTATAGGACGTCTAATGTGTTTAGATCACTGTAGCTAAGGATATTGTATACATGAGTTCCATTTGAGACATGACGGTGAAAGTAATGTGTTTTCTAATGGATGTTTGAGAAAAAGTCACAGTTATAGGACGTCTAATGTGTTTAGATCACTGTAGCTTAGGATATTGTATACATGAGTTCCATTTGAGACATGACGGTGAAAATAATGTGTTTTCTAATGGATGTTTGAGAAAAAGTCACAGTTATAGGACGTCTAATGTGTTTAGATCACTGTAGCTAAGGATATTGTATACATGAGTTCCATGTCTGACATGGCGGTGAAAGTAATGTGTTTTCTAATGGATGTTTGAGAAAAAGTCATAGTTATAGGATGTCTAATGTGTTTAGATCACTGTAGCTAAGGGTATTGTATACATGAGATCCATTTCAGACATGAGGGTGAAAGTAATGTTTTTTCTAATGGATGTTTGAGAAAAAGTCACAGTTATAGGACGTCTAATGTGTTTAGATCACTGTAGCTAAGTATATTGTATACATGAGTTCCATTTCAGACATGACGGTGAAAGTAATGTGTTTTCTAATAGATGTTTGAGAAAAAGTCACAGTTATAGAACGTCTAATGTGTTTAGATCACTGTAGCTAAGGATATTGTATACATGAGTTCCATTTCAGACATGACGGTGAAAGTAATGTGTTTTCTAATGGATGTTTTAGAAAAAGTCACAGTTATAGGACGTCAAATGTGTTTAGATCACTGTAGCTTAGGATATTGTATACATGAGTTCCATTTGAGACATGACGGTGAAAGTAATGTGTTTTCTAATGTATGTTTGAGAAAAAGTCACAGTTATAGGACGTCTAATGTGTTTAGATCACTGTAGCTAAGGATATTGTATACATGAGTTCCATTTGAGACATGACGGTGAAAGTAATGTGTTTTCTAATGGATGTTTGAGAAAAAGTCACAGTTATAGGACGTCTAATGTGTTTAGATCACTGTAGCTTAGGATATTGTATACATGAGTTCCATTTGAGACATGACAGTGAAAGTAATGTTTTCTAATGGATGTTTGACAAAAAGTCACAGTTATAGGACGTCTAATGTGTTTAGATCACTGTAGCTAAAGATATTGTATACATGAGTTCCATTTCAGACATGACGGTGAAAGTAATATGTTTTCTAATGGATGTTTGAGAAAAAGTCACAGTTATAGGACGTCTAATGTGTTTAGATTACCTGTAGCTAAGGATATTGTATACATGAGTTCCATTTCAGACATAACGGTGAAAGTAATGTGTTTTCTAATGGATGTTTGAGAAAAAGTCACAGTTATAGGACGTCTAATGTGTTTAGATCACTGTAGCTAAGGATATTGTATACATGAGTTCCATGTCTGACATGGCGGTGAAAGTAATGTGTTTTCTAATGGATGTTTGAGAAAAAGTCATAGTTATAGGATGTCTAATGTGTTTAGATCACTGTAGCTAAGGGTATTGTATACATGAGATCCATTTCAGACATGAGGGTGAAAGTAATGTGTTTTCTAATGGATGTTTGAGAAAAAGTCACAGTTATAGGACGTCTAATGTGTTTAGATCACTGTAGCTAAGTATATTGTATACATGAGTTCCATTTCAGTCATGACGGTGAAAGTAATGTGTTTTCTAATGGATGTTTGAGGAAAAGTCACAGTTATAGAACGTCTAATGTGTTTAGATCACTGTAGCTAAGGATATTGTATACATGAGTTCCATTTGAGACATGACGGTGAAAGTAATGTGTTTTCTAATGGATGTTTTAGAAAAAGTCACAGTTATAGGACGTCAAATGTGTTTAGATCACTGTAGCTTAGGATATTGTATACATGAGTTCCATTTGAGACATGACAGTGAAAGTAATGTGTTTTCTAATGGATGTTTGAGAAAAAGTCACAGTTATAGGACGTCTAATGTGTTTAGATCACTGTAGCTAAGGATATTGTATACATGAGTTCCATTTCAGACATGACGGTGAAAGTAATGTGTTTTCTAATGGATGTTTGAGAAAAAGTCACAGTTATAGGACGTCTAATGTGTTTAGATCACTGTAGCTTAGGATATTGTATACATGAATTCCATTTGAGAAATGACAGTGAAAGTAATGTGTTTTCTAATGGATGTTTGAGAAAAAGTCACAGTTATAGGACGTCTAATGTGTTTAGATCACTGTAGCTTAGGATATTGTATACATGAGTTCCATTTGAGACATGACGGTGAAAGTAATGTGTTTTCTAATGGATGTTTGAGAAAAAGTCACAGTTATAGGTTGTCTAATGTGTTTAGATCACTGTAGCTAAGAATATTGTATACATGAGTTCCATTTGAGACATGACGGTGAAAGTAATGTGTTTTCTAATGGATGTTTGAGAAAAAGTCACAGTTATAGGACGTCTAATGTGTTTAGATCACTGTAGCTTAGGATATCGTATACATGAGTTCCATTTGAGACATGACGGGGAAAGTAATGTGTTTTCTAATGGATGTTTTAGAAAAAGTCACAGTTATAGGACTTCAAATGTGTTTAGATCACTGTAGCTTAGGATATTGTATACATGAGTTCCATTTGAGACATGACAGTGAAAGTAATGTGTTTTCTAATGGATGTTTGAGAAAAAGTCACAGTTATAGGACGTCTAATGTGTTTAGATCACTGTAGCTAAGGATATTGTATACATGAGTTCCATTTCAGACATGACGGTGAAAGTAATGTGTTTTCTAATGGATGTTTGAGAAAAAGTCACAGTTATAGGACGTCTAATGTGTTTAGATCACTGTAGCTTAGGATATTGTATACATGAATTCCATTTGAGAAATGACAGTGAAAGTAATGTGTTTTCTAATGGATGTTTGAGAAAAAGTCACAGTTATAGGACGTCTAATGTGTTTAGATCACTGTAGCTTAGGATATTGTATACATGAGTTCCATTTGAGACATGACGGTGAAAGTAATGTGTTTTCTAATGGATGTTTGAGAAAAAGTCACAGTTATAGGTTGTCTAATGTGTTTAGATCACTGTAGCTAAGAATATTGTATACATGAGTTCCATTTGAGTCATGACGGTGAAAGTAATGTGTTTTCTAATGGATGTTTGAGAAAAAGTCACAGTTATAGGACGTCTAATGTGTTTAGATCACTGTAGCTTAGGATATCGTATACATGAGTTCCATTTGAGACATGACGGGGAAAGTAATGTGTTTTCTAATGGATGTTTTAGAAAAAGTCACAGTTATAGGACGTCAAATGTGTTTAGATCACTGTAGCTTAGGATATTGTATACATGAGTTCCATTTGAGACATGACAGTGAAAGTAATGTGTTTTCTAATGGATGTTTGAAAAAAGTCACAGTTATAGGACGTCTAATGTGTTTAGATCACTGTAGCTAAGGATATTGTATACATGAGTTCCATTTCAGACATGACGGTGAAAGTAATGTGTTTTCTAATGGATGTTTGAGAAAAAGTCACAGTTATAGGACGTCTAATGTGTTTAGATCACTGTAGCTTAGGATATTGTATACATGAGTTCCATTTGAGACATGACAGTGAAAGTAATGTGTTTTCTAATGGATGTTTGAGAAAAAGTCACAGTTATAGGACGTCTAATGTGTTTAGATCACTGTAGCTTAGGATATTGTATACATGAGTTCCATTTGAGACATGACGGTGAAAGTAATGTGTTTTCTAATGGATGTTTGAGAAAAAAGTCACAGTTATAGGTTGTCTAATGTGTTTAGATCACTGTAGCTAAGAATATTGTATACATGAGTTCCATTTAAGACATGACGGTGAAAGTAATGTGTTTTCTAATGGTTGTTTGAGAAAAAGTCACAGTTATAGGACGTCTAATGTGTTTAGATCACTGTAGCTTAGGATATTGTATACATGAGTTCCATTTGAGACATGACGGTGAAAGTAATGTGTTTTCTATTGGATGTTTGAGAAAAAGTCACAGTTATAGGACGTCTAATGTGTTTAGAACACTGTAGCTAAGGATATTGTATACATGAGTTCCATTTGAGACATGACGGTGAAAGTAATGTGTTTTCTAATGGACGTTTGAGAAAAAGTCACAGTTATAGTACGTCGAATGTGTTTAGATCACTGTAGCTAAGGATATTGTATACATGAGTTCCATTTCAGACATGACGGTGAAAGTAATGTGTTTTCTAATAAATGTTTGAGTAAAGGTCAAAGTTATAGGACGTCTAATGTGTTTAGATCACTGTAGCTAAGGATATTGTATACATGATTTCCATTTGAGACATGACGGTTGAAGTAATGTGTTTTCTAATGGATGTTTGAGAAAAAGGCATAGTTATAGGACGTCTAATGTGTTTAGATCACTGTAGCTTAGGATATTGTATACATGAGTTCCATTTCAGACATGACGGTGAAAGTAATGTGTTTTCTAATGGATGTTTGAGAAAAAGTCACAGGTATAAGACGTCGAATGTATTTAGATCACTGTAGCTAAGGATATTGTATACATGAGTTCCATTTCAGACATGACGGTGAAAGTAATGTGTTTTCTAATGGATGTTTGAGAAGAAGTCGTAGTTATAGGACGTCTAATGTGTTTAGATCACTGTAGCTAAGGATATTGTATACATGAGTTCCATTTGAGACATGACGGTGAAAGTAATGTGTTTTCTAATGGATGTTTGAGAAAAAGTCACAGTTATAGGACGTCTAATGTGTTTAGATCACTGTAGCTTAGGATATTGTATACATGAGTTCCATTTGAGACATGACGGTGAAAATAATGTGTTTTCTAATGGATGTTTGAGAAAAAGTCACAGTTATAAGTTGTCTAATGTGTATAGATCACTGTAGCTAAGAATATTGTATACATGAGTTCCATTTTAGACATGACGGTGAAAGTAATGTGTTTTCTAATGGATGTTTGAGAAAAAGTCACAGTTATAGGACGTCTAATGTGTTTAGATCACTGTAGCTAAGGATATTGTATAGATGAGTTCCATTTGAGACATGACGGTGAAAGTAATGTGTTTTCTAATGGATTTTTGAGAAAAAGTCACAGTTATAGGACGTCTAATGTGTTTAGATCACTGTAGCTTACGATATTGTATACATGAGTTCCATTTCAGACATGACAGTGAAAGTAATGTTTTTTCTAATGGATGTTTGAGAAAAAGTCACAGTTATAGGACGTCTAATGTACTTAGATCACTGTAGCTAAGGATTTTCTATACATGAGTTCCATGTCTGACATGACGGTGGAAGTAATGTGTTTTCTAATGGATGTTTGAGAAAAAGTCATAGTTATAGGACGTCTAATGTGTTTAGATCACTGTAGCTAAGGATATTGTATACATGAGATCCATTTCAGACATGAAGGTGAAAGTAATGTGTTTTCTAATGGATGTTTGAGAAAAAGTCACAGTTATAGGACGTCTAATGTGTTTAGATCACTGTAGCTAAGTATATTGTATACATGAGTTCCATTTCAGACATGACGGTGAAAGTAATGTGTTTTTTAATGGATGTTTGAGAAAAAGTCACAGTTATAGGACGTCTAATGTGTTTAGATCACTGTAGCTAAGGATATTGTATAGATGAGTTCCATTTGAGACATGACGGTGAAAGTAATGTGTTTTCTAATGGATTTTTGAGAAAAAGTCACAGTTATAGGACGTCTAATGTGTTTAGATCACTGTAGCTAAGGATATTGTATACATGAGTTCCATTTCAGACATGACGGTGAAAGTAAAGTGTTTTCTAATGGATGTTTGAGAAAAAGTCACAGTTATAGGACGTCTAATGTGTTTAGATCACTGTAGCTTAGGATATTGTATACATGAGTTCCATTTGAGACATGACGGTGAAAGTAATGTGTTTTCTAATGGATGTTTGAGAAAAAGTCACAGTCATAGAACGTCTAATGTGTTTAGATCACTGTAGCTAAGGATATTGTATACATGACTTCCATTTGAGACATGACGGTGAAAGTAATGTGTTTTCTAATGGATGTTTGAGAAAAAGTCACAGTTATAAGACGTCGAATGTATTTAGATCACTGTAGCTAAGGATATTGTATACATGAGTTCCATTTCAGACATGACGGTGAAAGTAATGTGTTTTCTAATGGATGTTTGAGAAGAAGTCATAGTTATAGGACGTCTAATGTTTTTAGATCACTGTAGCTAAGGATATTGTATACATGAGTTCCATTTGAGACATGATGGTGAAAGTAATGTGTTTTCTAATGGATGTTTGAGAAAAAGTCACAGTTATAGGACGTCTAATGTGTTTAGATCACTGTAGCTTAGGATATTGTATACATGAGTTCCATTTGAGACATGACGGTGAAAGTAATGTGTTTTCTAATAAATGTTTGAGAAAAAGTCACAGTTATAGGACGTCTAATGTGTTTAGATCACTGTAGCTAAGGATATTGTATACATGAGTTCCATTTCAGACATGACGGTGAAAGTAATGTGTTTTCTAATGGATGTTTGAGAAAAAGTCACAGTTATAGGACGTCTAATGTGTTTAGATCAATGTAGCTAAGGATATTGTATACATTTCAGACATGACGGTGAAAGTAATGTGTTTTCTAATGGATGTTTGAGAAAAAGTCACAGTTATAGGACGTCTAATGTACTTAGATCACTGTAGCTAAGGATGTTCTATACATGAGTTCCATGTCTGACATGACGGTGAAAGTAATGTGTTTTCTAATGGATGTTTGAGAAAAAGTCATAGTTATAGGACGTCTAATGTGTTTAGATCACTGTAGCTAAGGATATTGTATACATGAGATCCATTTCAGACATGAAGGTGAAAGTAATGTGTTTTCTAATGGATGTTTTAGAAAAAGTCACAGTTATAGGACGTCTAATGTGTTTAGATCACTGTAGCTAAGTATATTGTATACATGAGTTCCATTTCAGACATGACGGTGAAACTAATGTGTTTTTTAATGGATGTTTGAGAAAAAGTCACAGTTATAGGACGTCTAATGTGTTTAGATCACTGTAGCTAAGGATATTGTATAGATGAGTTCCATTTGAGACATGACGGTGAAAGTAATGTGTTTTCTAATGGATTTTTGAGAAAAAGTCACAGTTATAGGACGTCTAATGTGTTTAGATCACTGTAGCTAAGGATATTGTATACATGAGTTCCATTTCAGACATGACGGTGAAAGTAAAGTGTTTTCTAATGGATGTTTGAGAAAAAGTCACAGTTATAGGACGTCTAATGTGTTTAGATCACTGTAGCTTAGGATATTGTATACATGAGTTCCATTTGAGACATGACGGTGAAAGTAATGTGTTTTCTAATGGATGTTTGAGAAAAAGTCACAGTTATAGAACGTCTAATGTGTTTAGATCACTGTAGCTAAGGATATTGTATACATGAGTTTCATTTGAGACATGACGGTGAAAGTAATGTGTTTTCTAATGGATGTTTGAGAAAAATTCACAGTTATAGGACGTCTAATGTGTTTAGATCACTGTAGCTTAGGATATTGTATACATGAGTTCCATTTGAGACATGACGGTGAAAATAATGTGTTTTCTAATGGATGTTTGAGAAAAAGTCACAGTTATAGGTTGTCTAATGTGTATAGATCGCTGTAGCTAAGAATATTGTATACATGAGTTCCATTTTAGACATGACGGTGAAAGTAATGTGTTTTCTAATGGATGTTTGAGAAAAAGTCACAGTTATAGGACGTCTAATGTGTTTAGATCACTGTAGCTAAGGATATTGTATAGATGAGTTCCATTTGAGACATGACGGTGAAAGTAATGTGTTTTCTAATGGATTTTTGAGAAAAAGTCACAGTTATAGGACGTCTAATGTGTTTAGATCACTGTAGCTTACGATATTGTATACATGAGTTCCATTTCAGACATGACGGTGAAAGTAATGTTTTTTCTAATGGATGTTTGAGAAAAAGTCACAGTTATAGCACATCTTATGTGTTTAGATCACTGTAGCTAAGGATATTGTATACATGACTTCCATTTGAGACATGACGGTGAAAGTAATGTGTTTTCTAATGGATGTTTGAGAAGAAGTCATAGTTATAGGACGTCTAATGTTTTTAGATCACTGTAGCTAAGGATATTGTATACATGAGTTCCATTTGAGACATGATGGTGAAAGTAATGTGTTTTCTAATGGATGTTTGAGAAAAAGTCACAGTTATAGGACGTCTAATGTGTTTAGATCACTGTAGCTTAGGATATTGTATACATGAGTTCCATTTGAGACATGACGGTGAAAGTAATGTGTTTTCTAATAAATGTTTGAGAAAAAGTCACAGTTATAGGACGTCTAATGTGTTTAGATCACTGTAGCTAAGGATATTGTATACATGAGTTCCATTTCAGACATGACGGTGAAAGTAATGTGTTTTCTAATGGATGTTTGAGAAAAAGTCACAGTTATAGGACGTCTAATGTGTTTAGATCACTGTAGCTAAGGATATTGTATACATGAGATCCATTTCAGACATGACGGTGAAAGTAATGTGTTTTCTAATGGATGTTTGAGAAAAAGTCACAGTTATAGGACGTCTAATGTACTTAGATCACTGTAGCTAAGGATGTTCTATACATGAGTTCCATGTCTGACATGACGGTGAAAGTAATGTGTTTTCTAATGGATGTTTGAGAAAAAGTCATAGTTATAGGACGTCTAATGTGTTTAGATCACTGTAGCTAAGGATATTGTATACATGAGATCCATTTCAGACATGAAGGTGAAAGTAATGTGTTTTCTAATGGATGTTTGAGAAAAAGTCACAGTTATAAGACGTCTAATGTGTTTAGATCACTGTAGCTAAGTATATTGTATACATGAGTTCCATTTCAGACATGACGGTGAAAGTAATGTGTTTTTTAATGGATGTTTGAGAAAAAGTCACAGTTATAGGACGTCTAATGTGTTTAGATCACTGTAGCTAAGGATATTGTATAGATGAGTTCCATTTGAGACATGACGGTGAAAGTAATGTGTTTTCTAATGGATTTTTGAGAAAAAGTCACAGTTATAGGACGTCTAATGTGTTTAGATCACTGTAGCTAAGGATATTGTATACATGAGTTCCATTTCAGACATGACGGTGAAAGTAAAGTGTTTTCTAATGGATGTTTGAGAAAAAGTCACAGTTATAGGACGTCTAATGTGTTTAGATCACTGTAGCTTAGGATATTGTATACATGAGTTCCATTTGAGACATGACGGTGAAAGTAATGTGTTTTCTAATGGATGTTTGAGAAAAAGTCACAGTTATAGAACGTCTAATGTGTTTAGATCACTGTAGCTGAGGATATTGTATACATGAGTTCCATTTGAGACATGACGGTGAAAGTAATGTGTTTTCTAATGGATGTTTGAGAAAAAGTCACAGTTATAGGACGTCTAATGTGTTTAGATCACTGTAGCTAAGGATATTGTATAGATGAGTTCCATTTGAGACATGACGGTGAAAGTAATGTGTTTTCTAATGGATTTTTGAGAAAAAGTCACAGTTATAGGACGTCTAATGTGTTTAGATCACTGTAGCTTAGGATATTGTATACATGAGTTCCATTTCAGACATGACAGTGAAAGTAATGTTTTTTCTAATGGATGTTTGAGAAAAAGTCACAGTTATAGCACGTCTAATGTGTTTAGATCACTGTAGCTAAGGATATTGTATACATGACTTCCATTTGAGACATGACCGTGAAAGTAATGTGTTTTCTAATGGATGTTTGAGAAAAAGTCACAGTTATAAGACGTCGAATGTATTTAGATCACTGTAGCTAAGGGTATTGTATACATGAGTTCCATTTCAGACATGACGGTGAAAGTAATGTGTTTTCTAATGGATGTTTGAGAAGAAGTCATAGTTATAGGACGTCTAATGTTTTTAGATCACTGTAGCTAAGGATATTGTATACATGAGTTCCATTTGAGACATGATGGTGAAAGTAATGTGTTTTCTAATGGATGTTTGAGAAAAAGTCACAGTTATAGGACGTCTAATGTGTTTAGATCACTGTAGCTTAGGATATTCTATACATGAGTTCCATTTGAGACATGACGGTGAAAGTAATGTGTTTTCTAATAAATGTTTGAGAAAAAGTCACAGTTATAGGACGTCTAATGTGTTTAGATCACTGTAGCTAAGGATATTGTATACATGAGTTCCATTTCAGACATGACGGTGAAAGTAATGTGTTTTCTAATGGATGTTTGAGAAAAAGTCACAGTTATAGGACGTCTAATGTGTTTAGATCACTGTAGCTAAGGATATTGTATACATGAGATCCATTTCAGACATGAGGGTGAAAGTAATGTGTTTTCTAATGGATGTTTGAGAAAAAGTCACAGTTATAGGACGTCTAATGTGTTTAGATCACTGTAGCTAAGTATATTGTATACATGAGTTCCATTTCAGACATGACGGTGAAAGTAATGTGTTTTCTAATGGATGTTTGAGAAACAGTCATAGTTATAGGACGTCTAATGTGTTTAGATCACTGTAGCTAAGGATATTGTATACATGAGATCCATTTCAGTCATGACGGGGAAAGTAATGTGTTTTCTAATGTATGTTTGAGAAAAAGTCACAGTTATAGGACGTCTAATGTGTTTAGATCACTGTAGCTAAGGACATTGTATACATGAGTTCCATTTCAGACATGACGGTGAAAGTAATGTGTTTTCTAATGGGTGTTTGAGAAAAAGTCACAGTTATAAGACGTCTAATGTGTTTAGATGACTGTAGCTAAGGATATTGTATACATGAGTTCCATTTGAGACATGACGGTGAAAGTAATGTGTTTTCTAATGGTTGTTTGAGAAAAAGTCACAGTTATAGGTCGTCTAATGTGTTTAGATCACTGTAGCTTAGGATATTGTATACATGAGTTCCATTTGAGACATGACAGTGAAATTAATGTGTTTTCTAATGGATGTTTGAGAAAAAGTCACAGTTATAGGACGTCTAATGTGTTTAGATCACTGTAGCTAAGGATATTGTATAGATGAGTTCCATTTGAGACATGACGGTGAAAGTAATGTGTTTTCTAATGGATTTTTGAGAAAAAGTCACAGTTATAGGACGTCTAATGTGTTTAGATCACTGTAGCTTACGATATTGTATACATGAGTTCCATTTCAGACATGACAGTGAAAGTAATGTTTTTTCTAATGGATGTTTGAGAAAAAGTCACAGTTATAGCACGTCTAATGTGTTTAGATCACTGTAGCTAAGGATATTGTATACATGACTTCCATTTGAGACATGACGGTGAAAGTAATGTGTTTTCTAATGGATGTTTGAGAAGAAGTCATAGTTATAGGACGTCTAATGTGTTTAGATCACTGTAGCTAAGGATATTGTATACATGAGTTCCATTTCAGACATGATGGTGAAAGTAATGTGTTTTCTAATGGATGTTTGAGAAAAAGTCACAGTTATAGGACGTCTAATGTGTTTAGATCACTGTAGCTAAGGATATTGTATACATGAGATCCATTTCAGACATGACGGTGAAAGTAATGTGTTTTCTAATGGATGTTTGAGAAAAAGTCACAGTTATAGGACGTCTAATGTATTTAGATCACTGTAGCTAAGGATGTTCTATACATGAGTTCCATGTCTGACATGACGGTGAAAGTAATGTGTTTTCTAATGGATGTTTGAGAAAAAGTCATAGTTATAGGACGTCTAATGTGTTTAGATCACTGTAGCTAAGGATATTGTATACATGAGATCCATTTCAGACATGAAGGTGAAAGTAATGATTTCTAATGGATGTTTGAGAAAAAGTCACAGTTATAGGACGTCTAATGTGTTTAGATCACTGTAGCTAAGTATATTGTATACATGAGTTCCATTTCAGACATGACGGTGAAAGTAATGTGTTTTTTAATGGATGTTTGAGAAAAAGTCACAGTTATAGGACGTCTAATGTGTTTAGATCACTGTAGCTAAGGATATTGTATAGATGAGTTCCATTTGAGACATGACATTGAAAGTAATGTGTTTTCTAATGGATTTTTGAGAAAAAATCACAGTTATAGGACGTCTAATGTGTTTAGATCACTGTAGCTAAGGATATTGTATACATGAGTTCCATTTCAGACATGACAGTGAAAGTAAAGTGTTTTCTAATGGATGTTTGAGAAAAAGTCACAGTTATCGTACGTCTAATGTGTTTAGATCACTGTAGCTAAGGATATTGTATACATGAGATCCATTTCAGACATGACGGTGAAAGTAATGTGTTTTCTAATGGATGTTTGAGAAAAAGTCACAGTTATAGGACGTCTAATGTGTTTAGATCACTGTAGCTAAGTATATTGTATACATGAGATCCATTTCAGACATGACGGTGAAAGTAATGTGTTTTCTAATGGATGTTTGAGAAAAAGTCACAGTTATAGGACGTCTAATGTGTTTAGATCACTGTAGCTAAGTATATTGTATACATGAGTTCCATTTGCGACATGACGGTGAAAGTAATGTGTTTTCTAATGGATTTTTGAGAAAAAGTCACAGTTATAGGACGTCTAATGTGTTTAGATCACTGTAGCTTAGGATATTGTATACATGAGTTCCATTTCAGACATGACAGTGAAAGTAATGTTTTTTCTAATGGATGTTTGAGAAAAAGTCACAGTTATAGCACGTCTAATGTGTTTAGATCACTGTAGCTAAGGATATTGTATACATGACATCCATTTGAGACATGACGGTGAAAGTAATGTGTTTTCTAATGGATGTTTGAGAAAAAGTCACAGTTATAAGACGTCGAATGTATTTAGATCACTGTAGCTAAGGATATTGTATACATGAGTTCCATTTCAGACATGACGGTGAAAGTAATGTGTTTTCTAATGGATGTTTGAGAAGAAGTCATAGTTATAGGACGTCTAATGTTTTTAGATCACTGTAGCTAAGGATATTGTATACATGAGTTCCATTTGAGACATGACGGTGAAAGTAATGTGTTTTCTAATGGATGTTTGAGAAAAAGTCACAGTTATAGGACGTCTAATGTGTTTAGATCACTGTAGCTTAGGATATTCTATACATGAGTTCCATTTGAGACATGACGGTGAAAGTAATGTGTTTTCTAATAAATGTTTGAGAAAAAGTCACAGTTATAGGACGTCTAATGTGTTTAGATCAGTGTTGCTAAGGATATTGTATACATGAGTTCCATTTCAGACATGACGGTGAAAGTAATGTGTTTTCTAATGGATGTTTGAGAAAAAGTCACAGTTATAGTACGTCTAATGTGTTTAGATCACTGTAGCTAAGGATATTGTATACATGAGATCCATTTCAGACATGAGGGTGAAAGTAATGTGTTTTCTAATGGATGTTTGAGAAAAAGTCACAGTTATAGGACGTCTAATGTGTTTAGATCACTGTAGCTAAGTATATTGTATACATGAGTTCCATTTCAGACATGAAGGTGAAAGTAATGTGTTTTCTAATGGATGTTTGAGAAAAAGTCACAGTTATAGGACGTCTAATGTGTTTAGATCACTGTAGCTAAGTATATTGTATACATGAGTTCCATTTCAGACATGACGGTGAAAGTAATGTGTTTTTTAATGGATGTTTGAGAAAAAGTCACAGTTATAGGACGTCTAATGTGTTTAGATCACTGTAGCTAAGGATATTGTATACATGAGATCCATTTCAGACATGACGGTGAAAGTAATGTGTTTTCTAATGGATGTTTGAGAAAAAGTCACAGTTATAGGACGTCTAATGTGTTTAGATCACTGTAGCTAAGTATATTGTATACATGAGTTCCATTTGAGACATGACGGTGAAAGTAATGTGTTTTCTAATGGATGTTTGAGAAAAAGTCACAGTTATAGGACGTCTAATGTGTTTAGATCACTGTAGCTAAGGATATTGTATAGATGAGTTCCATTTGAGACATGACGGTGAAAGTAATGTGTTTTCTAATGTATTTTTGAGAAAAAGTCACAGTTATAGGACGTCTAATGTGTTTAGATCACTGTAGCTTAGGATATTGTATACATGAGTTCCATTTCAGACATGACAGTGAAAGTAATGTTTTTTCTAATGGATGTTTGAGAAAAAGTCACAGTTATAGCACGTCTAATGTGTTTAGATCACTGTAGCTAAGGATATTGTATACATGACATCCATTTGAGACATGACGGTGAAAGTAATGTGTTTTCTAATGGATGTTTGAGAAAAAGTCACAGTTATAAGACGTCGAATGTATTTAGATCACTGTAGGTAAGGATATTGTATACATGAGTTCCATTTCAGACATGACGGTGAAAGTAATGTGTTTTCTAATGGATGTTTGAGAAGAAGTCATAGTTATAGGACGTCTAATGTTTTTAGATCACTGTAGCTAAGGATATTGTATACATGAGTTCCATTTGAGACATGACGGTGAAAGTAATGTGTTTTCTAATGGATGTTTGAGAAAAAGTCACAGTTATAGGACGTCTAATGTGTTTAGATCACTGTAGCTTAGGATATTCTATACATGAGTTCCATTTGAGACATGACGGTGAAAGTAATGTGTTTTCTAATAAATGTTTGAGAAAAAGTCACAGTTATAGGACGTCTAATGTGTTTAGATCACTGTAGCTAAGGATATTGTATACATGAGTTCCATTTCAGACATGACGGTGAAAGTAATGTGTTTTCTAATGGATGTTTGAGAAAAAGTCACAGTTATAGTACGTCTAATGTGTTTAGATCACTGTAGCTAAGGATATTGTATACATGAGATCCATTTCAGACATGAGGGTGAAAGTAATGTGTTTTCTAATGGATGTTTGAGAAAAAGTCACAGTTATAGGACGTCTAATGTGTTTAGATCACTGTAGCTAAGTATATTGTATACATGAGTTCCATTTCAGACATGAAGGGGAAAGTAATGTGTTTTCTAATGGATGTTTGAGAAAAAGTCACAGTTATAGGACGTCTAATGTGTTTAGATCACTGTAGCTAAGTATATTGTATACATGAGTTCCATTTCAGACATGACGGTGAAAGTAATGTGTTTTTTAATGGATGTTTGAGAAAAAGTCACAGTTATAGGACGTCTAATGTGTTTAGATCACTGTAGCTAAGGATATTGTATAGATGAGTTCCATTTGAGACATGACGGTGAAAGTAATGTGTTTTCTAATGGATTTTTGAGAAAAAGTCACAGTTATAGGACGTCTAATGTGTTTAGATCACTGTAGCTAAGGATATTGTATACATGAGTTCCATTTCAGACATGACGGTGAAAGTAAAGTATTTTCTAATGGATGTTTGAGAAAAAGTCACAGTTATAGGACGTCTAATGTGTTTAGATCACTGTAGCTAAGGATATTGTATAGATGAGTTACATTTGAGACATGACGGTGAAAGTAATGTGTTTTCTAATGGATTTTTGAGAAAAAGTCACAGTTATAGGACGTCTAATGTGTTTAGATCACTGTAGCTTAGGATATTGTATACATGAGTTCCATTTCAGACATGACAGTGAAAGTTATGTTTTTTCTAATGGATGTTTGAGAAAAAGTCACAGTTATAGCACGTCTAATGTGTTTAGATCACTGTAGCTAAGGATATTGTATACATGACTTCCATTTGAGACATGACGGTGAAAGTAATGTGTTTTCTAATGGATGTTTGAGAAAAAGTCACAGTTATAAGACGTCGAATGTATTTAGATCACTGTAGCTAAGGATATTGTATACATGAGTTCCATTTCAGACATGACGGTGAAAGTAATGTGTTTTCTAATGGATGTTTGAGAAGAAGTCATAGTTATAGGACGTCTAATGTTTTTAGATCACTGTAGCTAAGGATATTGTATACATGAGTTCCATTTGAGACATGACGGTGAAAGTAATGTGTTTTCTAATGGATGTTTGAGAAAAAGTCACAGTTATAGGACGTCTAATGTGTTTAGATCACTGTAGCTTAGGATATTCTATACATGAGTTCCATTTGAGACATGACGGTGAAAGTAATGTGTTTTCTAATAAATGTTTGAGAAAAAGTCACAGTTATAGGACGTCTAATGTGTTTAGATCACTGTAGCTAAGGATATTGTATACATGAGTTCCATTTCAGACATGACGGTGAAAGTAATGTGTTTTCTAATGGATGTTTGAGAAAAAGTCACAGTTATAGGACGTCTAATGTGTTTAGATCACTGTAGCTAAGGATATTGTATACATGAGATCCATTTCAGACATGAGGGTGAAAGTAATGTGTTTTCTAATGGATGTTTGAGAAAAAGTCACAGTTATAGGACGTCTAATGTGTTTAGATCACTGTAGCTTAGGATATTGTATACATGAGTTCCATTTCAGACATGACAGTGAAAGTTATGTTTTTTCTAATGGATGTTTGAGAAAAAGTCACAGTTATAGCACGTCTAATGTGTTTAGATCACTGTAGCTAAGGATATTGTATACATGACTTCCATTTGAGACATGACGGTGAAAGTAATGTGTTTTCTAATGGATGTTTGAGAAAAAGTCACAGTTATAAGACGTCGAATGTATTTAGATCACTGTAGCTAAGGATATTGTATACATGAGTTCCATTTCAGACATGACGGTGAAAGTAATGTGTTTTCTAATGGATGTTTGAGAAGAAGTCATAGTTATAGGACGTCTAATGTTTTTAGATCACTGTAGCTAAGGATATTGTATACATGAGTTCCATTTGAGACATGACGGTGAAAGTAATGTGTTTTCTAATGGATGTTTGAGAAAAAGTCACAGTTATAGGACGTCTAATGTGTTTAGATCACTGTAGCTTAGGATATTCTATACATGAGTTCCATTTTAGACATGACGGTGAAAGTAATGTGTTTTCTAATAAATGTTTGAGAAAAAGTCACAGTTATAGGACGTCTAATGTGTTTAGATCACTGTAGCTAAGGATATTGTATACATGAGTTCCATTTCAGACATGACGGTGAAAGTAATGTGTTTTCTAATGGATGTTTGAGAAAAAGTCACAGTTATAGGACGTCTAATGTGTTTAGATCACTGTAGCTAAGGATATTGTATACATGAGATCCATTTCAGACATGAGGGTGAAAGTAATGTGTTTTCTAATGGATGTTTGAGAAAAAGTCACAGTTATAGGACGTCTAATGTGTTTAGATCACTGTAGCTAAGTATATTGTATACATGAGTTCCATTTCAGACATGACGGTGAAAGTAATGTGTTTTCTAATGGATGTTTGAGAAACAGTCATAGTTATAGGACGTCTAATGTGTTTAGATCACTGTAGCTAAGGATATTGTATACATGAGATCCATTTCAGACATGACGGGGAAAGTAATGTGTTTTCTAATGTATGTTTGAGAAAAAGTCACAGTTATAGGACGTCTAATGTGTTTAGATCACTGTAGCTAAGGACATTGTATACATGAGTTCCATTTCAGACATGACGGTGAAAGTAATGTTTTCTAATGGGTGTTTGAGAAAAAGTCACAGTTATAGGACGTCTAATGTGTTTAGATCACTGTAGCTAAGGATATTGTATACATGAGTTCCATTTGAGACATGACGGTGAAAGTAATGTGTTTTCTAATGGTTGTTTGAGAAAAAGTCACAGTTATAGGACGTCTAATGTGTTTAGATCACTGTAGCTTAGGATATTGTATACATGAGTTCCATTTGAGACATGACAGTGAAATTAATGTGTTTTCTAATGGATGTTTGAGAAAAAGTCACAGTTATAGCAGGTCTAATGTGTTTAGATCACTGTAGCTAAGGATATTGTATACATGAGTTCCATTTGAGACATGTCGGTGAAAGTAATGTGTTTTCTAATGGATTTTTGAGAAAAAGTCACAGTTATATGACGTCTAATGTGTTTAGATCACTGTAGCTTAGGATATTGTATACATGAGTTCCATTTCAGACATGACGGTGAAAGTAATGTGTTTTCTAATGGATGTTTGAGAAAAAGTCACAGTTATAAGACGTTGAATGTATTTAGATCACTGTAGCTAAGGATATTGTATACATGAGTTCCATTTGAGACATGACGGTGAAAGTAATGTGTTTTCTAATGGATGTTTGAGAAAAAGTTGTAGTTATAGGACGTCTAATGTGTTTAGATCACTGTAGCTAAGGATATTGTATACATGAGTTCTATTTGAGACATGACGGTGAAAGTAATGTGTTTTCTAATGGATGTTTGAGAAAAAGTCACTGTTATAGGACGTCTAATGTGTTTAGATCACTGTAGCTTAGGATATTGTATACATGAGTTCCATTTGAGACATGATGGTGAAAGTAATGTGTTTTCTAATGGATGTTTGAGAAAAAGTCACAGTTATAGGTTGTCTAATGTGTATAGATCACTGTAGCTAAGAATATTGTATACATGAGTTCCATTTCAGACATGACAGTGAAAGTAATGTTTTTTCTAATGGATGTTTGAGAAAAAGTCACAGTTATAGGACGTCTAATGTTTTTAGATCACTGTAGCTAAGGATATTGTATACATGAGTTCCATTTGAGACATGACGGTGAAAGTAATGTGTTTTCTAATGGATGTTTGAGAAAAAGTCACAGTTATAGGACGTCTAATGTGTTTAGATCACTGTAGCTTAGGATATTCTATACATGAGTTCCATTTGAGACATGACGGTGAAAGTAATGTGTTTTCTAATAAATGTTTGAGAAAAAGTCACAGTTATAGGACGTCTAATGTGTTTAGATCACTGTAGCTAAGGATATTGTATACATGAGTTCCATTTCAGACATGACGGTGAAAGTAATGTGTTTTCTAATGGATGTTTGAGAAAAAGTCACAGTTATAGGACGTCTAATGTGTTTAGATCACTGTAGCTAAGGATATTGTATACATGAGATCCATTTCAGACATGAGGGTGAAAGTAATGTGTTTTCTAATGGATGTTTGAGAAAAAGTCACAGTTATAGGACGTCTAATGTGTTTAGATCACTGTAGCTAAGTATATTGTATACATGAGTTCCATTTCAGACATGACGGTGAAAGTAATGTGTTTTCTAATGGATGTTTGAGAAACAGTCATAGTTATAGGACGTCTAATGTGTTTAGATCACTGTATCTAAGGATATTGTATACATGAGATCCATTTCAGACATGACGGGGAAAGTAATGTGTTTTCTAATGTATGTTGGAGAAAAAGTCACAGTTATAGGACGTCTAATGTGTTTAGATCACTGTAGCTAAGGACATTGTATACATGAGTTCCATTTCAGACATGACGGTGAAAGTAATGTGTTTTCTAATGGATGTTTGAGAAAAAGTCACAGTTATAGGACGTCTAATGTGTTTAGATCACTGTAGCTAAGGATATTGTATACATGAGTTCTATTTGAGACATGACGGTGAAAGTAATGTGTTTTCTAATGGATGTTTGAGAAGAAGTCACTGTTATAGGACGTCTAATGTGTTTAGATCACTGTAGCTTAGGATATTGTATACATGAGTTCCATTTGAGACATGACGGTGAAAGTAATGTGTTTTCTAATAAATGTTTGAGAAAAAGTCACAGTTATAGGACGTCTAATGTGTTTAGATCACTGTAGCTAAGGATATTGTATACATGAGTTCCATTTCAGACATGACGGTGAAAGTAATGTGTTTTCTAATGGATGTTTGAGAAAAAGTCACAGTTATAGGACGTCTAATGTGTTTAGATCACTGTAGCTAAGGATATTGTATACATGAGATCCATTTCAGACATGAGGGTGAAAGTAATGTGTTTTCTAATGGATGTTTGAGAAAAAGTCACAGTTATAGGACGTCTAATGTGTTTAGATCACTGTAGCTAAGTATATTGTATACATGAGTTCCATTTCAGACATGACGGTGAAAGTAATGTGTTTTCTAATGGATGTTTGAGAAACAGTCATAGTTATAGGACGTCTAATGTGTTTAGATCACTGTAGCTAAGGATATTGTATACATGAGATCCATTTCAGACATGACGGGGAAAGTAATGTGTTTTCTAATGTATGTTTGAGAAAAAGTCACAGTTATAGGACGTCTAATGTGTTTAGATCACTGTAGCTAAGGACATTGTATACATGAGTTCCATTTCAGACATGACGGTGAAAGTAATGTTTTCTAATGGGTGTTTGAGAAAAAGTCACAGTTATAGGACGTCTAATGTGTTTAGATCACTGTAGCTAAGGATATTGTATACATGAGTTCCATTTGAGACATGACGGTGAAAGTAATGTGTTTTCTAATGGTTGTTTGAGAAAAGTCACAGTTATAGGACGTCTAATGTGTTTAGATCACTGTAGCTTAGGATATTGTATACATGAGTTCCATTTGAGACATGACAGTGAAATTAATGTGTTTTCTAATGGATGTTTGAGAAAAAGTCACAGTTATAGGAGGTCTAATGTGTTTAGATCACTGTAGCTAAGGATATTGTATACATGAGTTCCATTTGAGACATGACGGTGTAAGTAATGTGTTTTCTAATGGATTTTTGAGAAAAAGTCACAGTTATAGGACGTCTAATGTGTTTAGATCACTGTAGCTTAGGATATTGTATACATGAGTTCCATTTCAGACATGACGGTGAAAGTAATGTGTTTTCTAATGGATGTTTGAGAAAAAGTCACAGTTATAAGACGTCGAATGTATTTAGATCACTGTAGCTAAGGATATTGTATACATGAGTTCCATTTGAGACATGACGGTGAAAGTAATGTGTTTTCTAATGGATGTTTGAGAAAAAGTCGTAGTTATAGGACGTCTAATGTGTTTAGATCACTGTAGCTAAGGATATTGTATACATGAGTTCTATTTGAGACATGACGGTGAAAGTAATGTGTTTTCTAATGGATGTTTGAGAAAAAGTCACTGTTATAGGACGTCTTATGTGTTTAGATCACTGTAGCTTAGGATATTGTATACATGAGTTCCATTTGAGACATGATGGTGAAAGTAATGTGTTTTCTAATGGATGTTTGAGAAAAAGTCACAGTTATAGGTTGTCTAATGTGTATAGATCACTGTAGCTAAGAATATTGTATACATGAGTTCCATTTCAGACATGACAGTGAAAGTAATGTTTTTTCTAATGGATGTTTGAGAAAAAGTCACAGTTATAGGACGTCTAATGTTTTTAGATCACTGTAGCTAAGGATATTGTATACATGAGTTCCATTTGAGACATGACGGTGAAAGTAATGTGTTTTCTAATGGATGTTTGAGAAAAAGTCACAGTTATAGGACGTCTAATGTGTTTAGATCACTGTAGCTTAGGATATTCTATACATGAGTTCCATTTGAGACATGACGGTGAAAGTAATGTGTTTTCTAATAAATGTTTGAGAAAAAGTCACAGTTATAGGACGTCTAATGTGTTTAGATCACTGTAGCTAAGGATATTGTATACATGAGTTCCATTTCAGACATGACGGTGAAAGTAATGTGTTTTCTAATGGATGTTTGAGAAAAAGTCACAGTTATAGGACGTCTAATGTGTTTAGATCACTGTAGCTAAGGATATTGTATACATGAGATCCATTTCAGACATGACGGGGAAAGTAATGTGTTTTCTAATGTATGTTTGAGAAAAAGTCACAGTTATAGGACGTCTAATGTGTTTAGATCACTGTAGCTAAGGACATTGTATACATGAGTTCCATTTCAGACATGACGGTGAAAGTAATGTTTTCTAATGGGTGTTTGAGAAAAAGTCACAGTTATAGGACGTCTAATGTGTTTAGATCACTGTAGCTAAGGATATTGTATACATGAGTTCCATTTGAGACATGACGGTGAAAGTAATGTGTTTTCTAATGGTTGTTTGAGAAAAGTCACAGTTATAGGACGTCTAATGTGTTTAGATCACTGTAGCTTAGGATATTGTATACATGAGTTCCATTTGAGACATGACAGTGAAATTAATGTGTTTTCTAATGGATGTTTGAGAAAAAGTCACAGTTATAGGAGGTCTAATGTGTTTAGATCACTGTAGCTAAGGATATTGTATACATGAGTTCCATTTGAGACATGACGGTGAAAGTAATGTGTTTTCTAATGGATGTTTGAGAAAAAGTCACAGTTATAGGACGTCTAATGTGTTTAGATCACTGTAGCTAAGGATATTGTATACATGAGATCCATTTCAGACATGAGGGTGAAAGTAATGTGTTTTCTAATGGATGTTTGAGAAAAAGTCACAGTTATAGGACGTCTAATGTGTTTAGATCACTGTAGCTAAGTATATTGTATACATGAGTTCCATTTCAGACATGACGGTGAAAGTAATGTGTTTTCTAATGGATGTTTGAGAAACAGTCATAGTTATAGGACGTCTAATGTGTTTAGATCACTGTAGCTAAGGATATTGTATACATGAGATCCATTTCAGACATGACGGGGAAAGTAATGTGTTTTCTAATGTATGTTGGAGAAAAAGTCACAGTTATAGGACGTCTAATGTGTTTAGATCACTGTAGCTAAGGACATTGTATACATGAGTTCCATTTCAGACATGACGGTGAAAGTAATGTGTTTTCTAATGGATGTTTGAGAAAAAGTCACAGTTATAGGACGTCTAATGTGTTTAGATCACTGTAGCTAAGGATATTGTATACATGAGTTCTATTTGAGACATGACGGTGAAAGTAATGTGTTTTCTAATGGATGTTTGAGAAAAAGTCACTGTTATAGGACGTCTAATGTGTTTAGATCACTGTAGCTTAGGATATTGTATACATGAGTTCCATTTGAGACATGACGGTGAAAGTAATGTGTTTTCTAATAAATGTTTGAGAAAAAGTCACAGTTATAGGACGTCTAATGTGTTTAGATCACTGTAGCTAAGGATATTGTATACATGAGTTCCATTTCAGACATGACGGTGAAAGTAATGTGTTTTCTAATGGATGTTTGAGAAAAAGTCACAGTTATAGGACGTCTAATGTGTTTAGATCACTGTAGCTAAGGATATTGTATACATGAGATCCATTTCAGACATGAGGGTGAAAGTAATGTGTTTTCTAATGGATGTTTGAGAAAAAGTCACAGTTATAGGACGTCTAATGTGTTTAGATCACTGTAGCTAAGTATATTGTATACATGAGTTCCATTTCAGACATGACGGTGAAAGTAATGTGTTTTCTAATGGATGTTTGAGAAACAGTCATAGTTATAGGACGTCTAATGTGTTTAGATCACTGTAGCTAAGGATATTGTATACATGAGATCCATTTCAGACATGACGGGGAAAGTAATGTGTTTTCTAATGTATGTTTGAGAAAAAGTCACAGTTATAGGACGTCTAATGTGTTTAGATCACTGTAGCTAAGGACATTGTATACATGAGTTCCATTTCAGACATGACGGTGAAAGTAATGTTTTCTAATGGGTGTTTGAGAAAAAGTCACAGTTATAGGACGTCTAATGTGTTTAGATCACTGTAGCTAAGGATATTGTATACATGAGTTCCATTTGAGACATGACGGTGAAAGTAATGTGTTTTCTAATGGTTGTTTGAGAAAAGTCACAGTTATAGGACGTCTAATGTGTTTAGATCACTGTAGCTTAGGATATTGTATACATGAGTTCCATTTGAGACATGACAGTGAAATTAATGTGTTTTCTAATGGATGTTTGAGAAAAAGTCACAGTTATAGGAGGTCTAATGTGTTTAGATCACTGTAGCTAAGGATATTGTATACATGAGTTCCATTTGAGACATGACGGTGTAAGTAATGTGTTTTCTAATGGATTTTTGAGAAAAAGTCACTGTTATAGGACGTCTAATGTGTTTAGATCACTGTAGCTTAGGATATTGTATACATGAGTTCCATTTCAGACATGACGGTGAAAGTAATGTGTTTTCTAATGGATGTTTGAGAAAAAGTCACAGTTATAAGACGTCGAATGTATTTAGATCACTGTAGCTAAGGATATTGTATACATGAGTTCCATTTGAGACATGACGGTGAAAGTAATGTGTTTTCTAATGGATGTTTGAGAAAAAGTCGTAGTTATAGGACGTCTAATGTGTTTAGATCACTGTAGCTAAGGATATTGTATACATGAGTTCTATTTGAGACATGACGGTGAAAGTAATGTGTTTTCTAATGGATGTTTGAGAAAAAGTCACTGTTATAGGACGTCTTATGTGTTTAGATCACTGTAGCTTAGGATATTGTATACATGAGTTCCATTTGAGACATGATGGTGAAAGTAATGTGTTTTCTAATGGATGTTTGAGAAAAAGTCACAGTTATAGGTTGTCTAATGTGTATAGATCACTGTAGCTAAGAATATTGTATACATGAGTTCCATTTCAGACATGACAGTGAAAGTAATGTTTTTTCTAATGGATGTTTGAGAAAAAGTCACAGTTATAGGACGTCTAATGTTTTTAGATCACTGTAGCTAAGGATATTGTATACATGAGTTCCATTTGAGACATGACGGTGAAAGTAATGTGTTTTCTAATGGATGTTTGAGAAAAAGTCACAGTTATAGGACGTCTAATGTGTTTAGATCACTGTAGCTTAGGATATTCTATACATGAGTTCCATTTGAGACATGACGGTGAAAGTAATGTGTTTTCTAATAAATGTTTGAGAAAAAGTCACAGTTATAGGACGTCTAATGTGTTTAGATCACTGTAGCTAAGGATATTGTATACATGAGTTCCATTTCAGACATGACGGTGAAAGTAATGTGTTTTCTAATGGATGTTTGAGAAAAAGTCACAGTTATAGGACGTCTAATGGGTTTAGATCACTGTAGCTAAGGATATTGTATACATGAGATCCATTTCAGACATGACGGGGAAAGTAATGTGTTTTCTAATGTATGTTTGAGAAAAAGTCACAGTTATAGGACGTCTAATGTGTTTAGATCACTGTAGCTAAGGACATTGTATACATGAGTTCCATTTCAGACATGACGGTGAAAGTAATGTTTTCTAATGGGTGTTTGAGAAAAAGTCACAGTTATAGGACGTCTAATGTGTTTAGATCACTGTAGCTAAGGATATTGTATACATGAGTTCCATTTGAGACATGACGGTGAAAGTAATGTGTTTTCTAATGGTTGTTTGAGAAAAGTCACAGTTATAGGACGTCTAATGTGTTTAGATCACTGTAGCTTAGGATATTGTATACATGAGTTCCATTTGAGACATGACAGTGAAATTAATGTGTTTTCTAATGGATGTTTGAGAAAAAGTCACAGTTATAGGAGGTCTAATGTGTTTAGATCACTGTAGCTAAGGATATTGTATACATGAGTTCCATTTGAGACATGACGGTGTAAGTAATGTGTTTTCTAATGGATTTTTGAAAAAAAGTCACAGTTTTAGGACGTCTAATATGTTTAGATCACTGTAGCTTAGGATATTGTATACATGAGTTCCATTTCAGACATGACGGTGAAAGTAATGTGTTTTCTAATGGATGTTTGAGAAAAAGTCACAGTTATAAGACGTCGAATGTATTTAGATCACTGTAGCTAAGGATATTGTATACATGAGTTCCATTTGAGACATGACGGTGAAAGTAATGTGTTTTCTAATGGATGTTTGAGAAAAAGTCGTAGTTATAGGACGTCTAATGTGTTTAGATCACTGTAGCTAAGGATATTGTATACATGAGTTCTATTTGAGACATGACGGTGAAAGTAATGTGTTTTCTAATGGATGTTTGAGAAAAAGTCACTGTTATAGGACGTCTTATGTGTTTAGATCACTGTAGCTTAGGATATTGTATACATGAGTTCCATTTGAGACATGATGGTGAAAGTAATGTGTTTTCTAATGGATGTTTGAGAAAAAGTCACAGTTATAGGTTGTCTAATGTGTATAGATCACTGTAGCTAAGAATATTGTATACATGAGTTCCATTTCAGACATGACAGTGAAAGTAATGTTTTTTCTAATGGATGTTTGAGAAAAAGTCACAGTTATAGGACGTCTAATGTTTTTAGATCACTGTAGCTAAGGATATTGTATACATGAGTTCCATTTGAGACATGACGGTGAAAGTAATGTGTTTTCTAATAAATGTTTGAGAAAAAGTCACAGTTATAGGACGTCTAATGTGTTTAGATCACTGTAGCTAAGGATATTGTATACATGAGTTCCATTTCAGACATGACGGTGAAAGTAATGTGTTTTCTAATGGATGTTTGAGAAAAAGTCACAGTTATAGGACGTCTAATGGGTTTAGATCACTGTAGCTAAGGATATTGTATACATGAGATCCATTTCAGACATGACGGGGAAAGTAATGTGTTTTCTAATGTATGTTTGAGAAAAAGTCACAGTTATAGGACGTCTAATGTGTTTAGATCACTGTAGCTAAGGACATTGTATACATGAGTTCCATTTCAGACATGACGGTGAAAGTAATGTTTTCTAATGGGTGTTTGAGAAAAAGTCACAGTTATAGGACGTCTAATGTGTTTAGATCACTGTAGCTAAGGATATTGTATACATGAGTTCCATTTGAGACATGACGGTGAAAGTAATGTGTTTTCTAATGGTTGTTTGAGAAAAGTCACAGTTATAGGACGTCTAATGTGTTTAGATCACTGTAGCTTAGGATATTGTATACATGAGTTCCATTTGAGACATGACAGTGAAATTAATGTGTTTTCTAATGGATGTTTGAGAAAAAGTCACAGTTATAGGAGGTCTAATGTGTTTAGATCACTGTAGCTAAGGATATTGTATACATGAGTTCCATTTGAGACATGACGGTGTAAGTAATGTGTTTTCTAATGGATTTTTGAAAAAAAGTCACAGTTTTAGGACGTCTAATATGTTTAGATCACTGTAGCTTAGGATATTGTATACATGAGTTCCATTTCAGACATGACGGTGAAAGTAATGTGTTTTCTAATGGATGTTTGAGAAAAAGTCACAGTTATAAGACGTCGAATGTATTTAGATCACTGTAGCTAAGGATATTGTATACATGAGTTCCATTTGAGACATGACGGTGAAAGTAATGTGTTTTCTAATGGATGTTTGAGAAAAAGTCGTAGTTATAGGACGTCTAATGTGTTTAGATCACTGTAGCTAAGGATATTGTATACATGAGTTCTATTTGAGACATGACGGTGAAAGTAATGTGTTTTCTAATGGATGTTTGAGAAAAAGTCACTGTTATAGGACGTCTTATGTGTTTAGATCACTGTAGCTTAGGATATTGTATACATGAGTTCCATTTGAGACATGATGGTGAAAGTAATGTGTTTTCTAATGGATGTTTGAGAAAAAGTCACAGTTATAGGTTGTCTAATGTGTATAGATCACTGTAGCTAAGAATATTGTATACATGAGTTCCATTTCAGACATGACAGTGAAAGTAATGTTTTTTCTAATGGATGTTTGAGAAAAAGTCACAGTTATAGGACGTCTAATGTTTTTAGATCACTGTAGCTAAGGATATTGTATACATGAGTTCCATTTGAGACATGACGGTGAAAGTAATGTGTTTTCTAATGGATGTTTGAGAAAAAGTCACAGTTATAGGACGTCTAATGTGTTTAGATCACTGTAGCTTAGGATATTCTATACATGAGTTCCATTTGAGACATGACGGTGAAAGTAATGTGTTTTCTAATAAATGTTTGAGAAAAAGTCACAGTTATAGGACGTCTAATGTGTTTAGATCACTGTAGCTAAGGATATTGTATACATGAGTTCCATTTCAGACATGACGGTGAAAGTAATGTGTTTTCTAATGGATGTTTTAGAAAAAGTCACAGTTATAGGACGTCTAATGTGTTTAGATCACTGTAGCTAAGGATATTGTATACATGAGATCCATTTCAGACATGAGGGTGAAAGTAATGTGTTTTCTAATGGATGTTTGAGAAAAAGTCACAGTTATAGGACGTCTAATGTGTTTAGATCACTGTAGCTAAGGATATTGTATACATGAGATCCATTTCAGACATGACGGGGAAAGTAATGTGTTTTCTAATGTATGTTGGAGAAAAAGTCACAGTTATAGGACGTCTAATGTGTTTAGATCACTGTAGCTAAGGACATTGTATACATGAGTTCCATTTCAGACATAACGGTGAAAGTAATGTGTTTTCTAATGGATGTTTGAGAAAAAGTCACAGTTATAGGACGTCTAATGTGTTTAGATCACTGTAGCTAAGGATATTGTATACATGAGTTCTATTTGAGACATGACGGTGAAAGTAATGTGTTTTCTAATGGATGTTTGAGAAAAAGTCACTGTTATAGGACGTCTAATGTGTTTAGATCACTGTAGCTTAGGATATTGTATACATGAGTTCCATTTGAGACATGACGGTGAAAGTAATGTGTTTTCTAATGGATGTTTGAGAAAAAGTCACAGTTATAGGACGTCTAATGTGTTTAGATCACTGTAGCTAAGGATATTGTATACATGTGTTCCATTTCAGACACGACGGGGAAAGTAATGTGTTTTCTAATTGTTGTTTGAGAAAAAGTCACAGTTATAGGACGTCTAATGTGTTTAGATCACTGTAGCTAAGGATATTGTATACATGAGTTCCATTTCAGACATGACGGTGAAAGTAATGTGTTTTCTAATGGATGTTTGAGAAAAAGTCACAGTTATAGGACGTCTAATGTGTTTAGATCACTGTAGCTTAGGATATTGTATACATGAGTTCCATTTCAGACATGACGGTGAAAGTAATGTGTTTTTTAATGGATGTTTGAGAAAAAGTCACAGTTATAGGACGTCTAATGTGTTTAGATCACTGTAGCTAAGTATATTGTATACATGAGTTCCATTTCAGACATGAAGGTGAAAGTAATGTGTTTTCTAATGGATGTTTGAGAAAAAGTCACAGTTATAGGACGTCTAATGTGTTTAGATCACTGTAGCTAAGTATATTGTATACATGAGTTCCATTTCAGACATGACGGTGAAAGTAATGTGTTTTTTAATGGATGTTTGAGAAAAAGTCACAGTTATAGGACGTCTAATGTGTTTAGATCACTGTAGCTAAGGATATTGTATAGATGAGTTCCATTTGAGACATGACGGTGAAAGTAATGTGTTTTCTAATGGATTTTTGAGAAAAAGTCATAGTTATATGACGTCTAATGTGTTTAGATCACTGTAGCTAAGGATATTGTATACATGAGTTCCATTTCAGACATGACGGTGAAAGTAAAGTATTTTCTAATGGATGTTTGAGAAAAAGTCACAGTTATAGGACGTCTAATGTGTTTAGATCACTGTAGCTTAGGATATTGTATACATGAGTTCCATTTCAGACATGACAGTGAAAGTAATGTTTTTTCTAATGGACGTTTGAGAAAAAGTCACAGTTATAGCACGTCTAATGTGTTTAGATCACTGTAGCTAAGGATATTGTATACATGACTTCCATTTGAGACATGACGGTGAAAGTAATGTGTTTTCTAATGGATGTTTGAGAAAAAGTCACAGTTATAAGACGTCGAATGTATTTAGATCACTGTAGCTAAGGATATTGTATACATGAGTTCCATTTCAGACATGACGGTGAAAGTAATGTGTTTTCTAATGGATGTTTGAGAAGAAGTCATAGTTATAGGACGTCTAATGTTTTTAGATCACTGTAGCTAAGGATATTGTAAACATGAGTTCCATTTGAGACATGACGGTGAAAGTAATGTGTTTTCTAATGGATGTTTGAGAAAAAGTCACAGTTATAGGACGTCTAATGTGTTTAGATCACTGTAGCTTAGGATATTCTATACATGAGTTCCATTTGAGACATGACGGTGAAAGTAATGTGTTTTCTAATAAATGTTTGAGAAAAAGTCAGTTATAGGACGTCTAATGTGTTTAGATCACTGTAGCTAAGGATATTGTATACATGAGTTCCATTTCAGACATGACGGTGAAAGTAATGTGTTTTCTAATGGATGTTTGAGAAAAAGTCACAGTTATAGGACGTCTAATGTGTTTAGATCACTGTAGCTAAGGATATTGTATACATGAGATCCATTTCAGACATGACGGGGAAAGTAATGTGTTTTCTAATGTATGTTGGAGAAAAAGTCACAGTTATAGGACGTCTAATGTGTTTAGATCACTGTAGCTAAGGACATTGTATACATGAGTTCCATTTCAGACATGACGGTGAAAGTAATGTGTTTTCTAATGGATGTTTGAGAAAAAGTCACAGTTATAGGACGTCTAATGTGTTTAGATCACTGTAGCTAAGGATATTGTATACATGAGTTCTATTTGAGACATGACGGTGAAAGTAATGTGTTTTCTAATGGATGTTTGAGAAAAAGTCACTGTTATAGGACGTCTAATGTGTTTAGATCACTGTAGCTTAGGATATTATATACATGAGTTCCATTTGAGACATGACGGTGAAAGTAATGTGTTTTCTAATAAATGTTTGAGAAAAAGTCACAGTTATAGGACGTCTAATGTGTTTAGATCACTGTAGCTAAGGATATTGTATACATGAGTTCCATTTCAGACATGACGGTGAAAGTAATGTGTTTTCTAATGGATGTTTGAGAAAAAGTCACAGTTATAGGACGTCTAATGTGTTTAGATCACTGTAGCTAAGGATATTGTATACATGAGATCCATTTCAGACATGAGCGTGAAAGTAATGTGTTTTCTAATGGATGTTTGAGAAAAAGTCACAGTTATAGGACGTCTAATGTGTTTAGATCACTGTAGCTAAGTATATTGTATACATGAGTTCCATTTCAGACATGACGGTGAAAGTAATGTGTTTTCTAATGGATGTTTGAGAAACAGTCATAGTTATAGGACGTCTAATGTGTTTAGATCACTGTAGCTAAGGATATTGTATACATGAGATCCATTTCAGACATGACGGGGAAAGTAATGTGTTTTCTAATGTATGTTTGAGAAAAAGTCACAGTTATAGGACGTCTAATGTGTTTAGATCACTGTAGCTAAGGACATTGTATACATGAGTTCCATTTCAGACATGACGGTGAAAGTAATGTTTTCTAATGGGTGTTTGAGAAAAAGTCACAGTTATAGGTCGTCTAATGTGTTTAGATCACTGTAGCTAAGGATATTGTATACATGAGTTCCATTTGAGACATGACGGTGAAAGTAATGTGTTTTCTAATGGTTGTTTGAGAAAAGTCACAGTTATAGGACGTCTAATGTGTTTAGATCACTGTAGCTAAGGATATTGTATACATGAGTTCCATTTGAGACATGACGGTGAAAGTAATGTGTTTTCTAATGGATGTTTGAGAAAAAGTCGTAGTTATAGGACGTCTAATGTGTTTAGATCACTGTAGCTAAGGATATTGTATACATGAGTTCTATTTGAGACATGACGGTGAAAGTAATGTGTTTTCTAATGGATGTTTGAGAAAAAGTCACTGTTATAGGACGTCTTATGTGTTTAGATCACTGTAGCTTAGGATATTGTATACATGAGTTCCATTTGAGACATGATGGTGAAAGTAATGTGTTTTCTAATGGATGTTTGAGAAAAAGTCACAGTTATAGGTTGTCTAATGTGTATAGATCACTGTAGCTAAGAATATTGTATACATGAGTTCCATTTCAGACATGACAGTGAAAGTAATGTTTTTTCTAATGGATGTTTGAGAAAAAGTCACAGTTATAGGACGTCTAATGTTTTTAGATCACTGTAGCTAAGGATATTGTATACATGAGTTCCATTTGAGACATGACGGTGAAAGTAATGTGTTTTCTAATGGATGTTTGAGAAAAAGTCACAGTTATAGGACGTCTAATGTGTTTAGATCACTGTAGCTAAGGATATTGTATACATGAGTTCCATTTCAGACATGACGGTGAAAGTAATGTGTTTTCTAATGGATGTTTGAGAAAAAGTCACAGTTATAGGACGTCTAATGTGTTTAGATCACTGTAGCTAAGGATATTGTATACATGAGATCCATTTCAGACATGAGGGTGAAAGTAATGTGTTTTCTAATGGATGTTTGAGAAAAAGTCACAGTTATAGGACGTCTAATGTGTTTAGATCACTGTAGCTAAGTATATTGTATACATGAGTTCCATTTCAGACATGACGGTGAAAGTAATGTGTTTTCTAATGGATGTTTGAGAAACAGTCATAGTTATAGGACGTCTAATGTGTTTAGATCACTGTAGCTAAGGATATTGTATACATGAGATCCATTTCAGACATGACGGGGAAAGTAATGTGTTTTCTAATGTATGTTGGAGAAAAAGTCACAGTTATAGGACGTCTAATGTGTTTAGATCACTGTAGCTAAGGACATTGTATACATGAGTTCCATTTCAGACATGACGGTGAAAGTAATGTGTTTTCTAATGGATGTTTGAGAAAAAGTCACAGTTATAGGACGTCTAATGTGTTTAGATCACTGTAGCTAAGGATATTGTATACATGAGTTCTATTTGAGACATGACGGTGAAAGTAATGTGTTTTCTAATGGATGTTTGAGAAAAAGTCACTGTTATAGGACGTCTAATGGGTTTAGATCACTGTAGCTTAGGATATTGTATACATGAGTTCCATTTGAGACATGACGGTGAAAGTAATGTGTTTTCTAATAGATGTTTGAGAAAAAGTCACAGTTATAGGTTGTCTAATGTGTATAGATCACTGTAGGTAAGAATATTGTATACATGAGTTCCATTTTAGACATGACGGTGAAAGTAATGTGTTTTCTAATGGATGTTTGAGAAAAAGTCACAGTTATAGGACGTCTAATGTGTTTAGATCACTGTAGCTAAGGATATTGTATACATGTGTTCCATTTCAGACACGACGGGGAAAGTAATGTGTTTTCTAATTGTTGTTTCAGAAAAAGTCACAGTTATAGGACGTCTAATGTGTTTAGATCACTGTAGCTAAGGATATTGTATACATGAGTTCCATTTCAGACATGACGGTGAAAGTAATGTGTTTTCTAATGGATGTTTGAGAAAAAGTCACAGTTACAGGACGTCTAATGTGTTTAGATCACTGTAGCTTAGGATATTGTATACATGAGTTCCATTTGAGACATGACGGTGAATGTAATGTGTTTTCTAATGGATGTTTGAGAAAAAGTCACAGTTATAGGACGTCTAATGTGTTTAGATCACTGTAGCTAAGGATATTGTATACATGAGTTCCATTTGAGACATGACGGTGAAAGTAATGTGTTTTCTAATGGATGTCTGAGAAAAAGTCACAGTCATAGGACGTCTAATGTGTTTAGATCACTGTAGCTAAGGATATTGTAGACATGAGTTCCATTTCAGACATGACGGTGAAAGTAATGTGTTTTCTAATGGATGTTTGAGAAAAAGTCACAGTTATAGGACGTCTAATGTGTTTAGATCACTGTAGCTAAGGATATTGTATACATGAGTTCCATTTCAGACATGACGGTGAAAGTAATGTGTTTTCTAATGGATGATTGAGAAAAAGTCACAGTTATAGGACGTCTAATGTATTTAGATCACTGTAGCTAAGGATGTTCTATACATGAGTTCCATGTCTGACATGACGGTGAAAGTAATGTGTTTTCTAATTGATGTTTGAGAAAAAGTCATAGTTATAGGACGTCTAATGTGTTTAGATCACTGTAGCTAAGGATATTGTATACATGAGATCCATTTCAGACATGAAGATGAAAGTAATGTGTTTTCTAATGGATGTTTGAGAAAAAGTCACAGTTATAGGACGTCTAATGTTTTTAGATCACTGTAGCTAAGGATATTGTATACATGAGTTCCATTTGAGACATGACGGTGAAAGTAATGTGTTTTCTAATGGTTGTTTGAGAAAAAGTCACAGTTATAGGAGTCTAATGTGTTTAGATCACTGTAGCTTAGGATATTCTATACATGAGTTCCATTTGAGACATGACGGTGAAAGTAATGTGTTTTCTAATAAATGTTTGAGAAAAAGTCACAGTTATAGGACGTCTAATGTGTTTAGATCACTGTAGCTAAGGATATTGTATACATGAGTTCCATTTCAGACATGACGGTGAAAGTAATGTGTTTTCTAATGGATGTTTGAGAAAAAGTCACAGTTATAGGACGTCTAATGTGTTTAGATCACTGTAGCTAAGGATATTGTATACATGAGATCCATTTCAGACATGAGGGTGAAAGTAATGTGTTTTCTAATGGATGTTTGAGAAAAAGTCACAGTTATAGGACGTCTAATGTGTTTAGATCACTGTAGCTAAGTATATTGTATACATGAGTTCCATTTCAGACATGACGGTGAAAGTAATGTGTTTTCTAATGGATGTTTGAGAAACAGTCATAGCTATAGGACGTCTAATGTGTTTAGATCACTGTAGCTAAGGATATTGTATACATGAGATCCATTTCAGACATGACGGTGAAAGTAATGTGTTTTCTAATGTATGTTAGAGAAAAAGTCACAGTTATAGGACGTCTAATGTGTTTAGATCACTGTAGCTAAGGACATTGTATACATGAGTTCCATTTGAGACATGACGGTGAAAGTAATGTGTTTTCTAATGGATGTTTGAGAAAAAGTCACAGTTATAGGTTGTCTAATGTGTATAGATCACTGTAGCTAAGAATATTGTATACATGAGTTCCATTTTAGACATGACGGTGAAAGTAATGTGTTTTCTAATGGATGTTTGAGAAAAAGTCACAGTTATAGGACGTCTAATGTGTTTAGATCACTGTAGCTAAGGATATTGTATACATGTGTTCCATTTCAGACACGACGGGGAAAGTAATGTGTTTTCTAATTGTTGTTTCAGAAAAAGTCACAGTTATAGGACGTCTAATGTGTTTAGATCACTGTAGCTAAGGATATTGTATACATGAGTTCCATTTCAGACATGACGGTGAAAGTAATGTGTTTTCTAATGGATGTTTGAGAAAAAGTCACAGTTATAGGACGTCTAATGTGTTTAGATCACTGTAGCTTAGGATATTGTATACATGAGTTCCATTTGAGACATGACGGTGAATGTAATGTGTTTTCTAATGGATGTTTGAGAAAAAGTCACAGTTAGAGGACGTCTAATGTGTTTAGATCACTGTAGCTAAGGATATTGTATACATGAGTTCCATTTGAGACATGACGGTGAAAGTAATGTGTTTTCTAATGGATGTCTGAGAAAAAGTCACAGTCATAGGACGTCTAATGTGTTTAGATCACTGTAGCTAAGGATATTGTATACATGAGTTCCATTTCAGACATGACGGTGAAAGTAATGTGTTTTCTAATGGATGTTTGAGAAAAAGTCACAGTTATAGGACGTCTAATGTGTTTAGATCACTGTAGCTAAGGATATTGTATACATGAGTTCCATTTCAGACATGACGGTGAAAGTAATGTGTTTTCTAATGGATGATTGAGAAAAAGTCACAGTTATAGGACGTCTAATGTATTTAGATCACTGTAGCTAATCATGTTCTATACATGAGTTCCATGTCTGACATGACGGTGAAAGTAATGTGTTTTCTAATGGATGTTTGAGAAAAAGTCACAGTTATAGGACGTCTAATGTGTTTAGATCACTGTAGCTAAGTATATTGTATACATGAGTTCCATTTCAGACATGACGGTGAAAGTAATGTTTTTTCTAATGGATGTTTGAGAAAAAGTCACAGTTATAGGACGTCTAATGTGTTTAGATCACTGTAGCTAAGGATATTGTACACATGAGTTCCATTTCAGACATGACGGTGAAAGTAAAGTGTTTTCTAATGGATGTTTGAGAAAAAGTCACAGTTATAGGACGTCTAATGTGTTTAGATCACTGTAGCTTAGGATATTGTATACATGAGTTCCATTTGAGACATGACGGTGAAAGTAATGTGTTTTCTAATGGATGTTTGAGAAAAAGTCACAGTTATAGGACGTCTAATGTGTTTAGATCACTGTAGCTAAGGATATTGTATACATGAGTTCCATTTGAGACATGACGGTGAAAGTAATGTGTTTTCTAATGGATGTTTGAGAAAAAGTCACAGTCATAGGACGTCTAATATGTTTAGATCACTGTAGCTAAGGATATTGTATACATGAGTTCCATTTAAGACATGACGGTGAAAGTAATGTGTTTTCTAATGTATGTTTGAGAAAAAGTCACAGTTATAGGACGTCTAATGTGTTTAGATCACTGTAGCTAAGGATATTGTATACATGAGTTCCATTTCAGACATGACGGTGAAAGTAATGTGTTTTCTAATGGATGTTTGAGAAAAAGTCACAGTTATAGGACGTCTAATGTATTTAGATCAGTGTACCTAAGGATATTGTATACATGAGTTCCATGTCTGACATGACGGTGAAAGTAATGTGTTTTCTAATGGATGTTTGAGAAAAAGTCATAGTTATAGGACGTCTAATGTGTTTGGATCACTGTAGCTAAGGATATTGTATACATGAGATCCATTTCAGACATGAGGGTGAAAGTAATGTGTTTTCTAATGGATGTTTGAGAAAAAGTCACAGTTATAGGACGTCTAATGTGTTTAGATCACTGGAGCTAAGTATATTGTATACATGAGTTCCATTTCAGACACTTCTGGTCAAAGCAATGTGTTTTCTAATGGATGTTTGAGAAAAAGTCACAGTTATAGGACGTCTAATGTGTTTAGATCACTGTAGCTAAGGATATTGTATACATGAGTTCCATTTCAGACATGAAGATGAAAGTAATGTGTTTTCTAATGGATGTTTGAGAAAAAGTCACAGTTATAGGACGTCTAATGTTTTTAGATCACTGTAGCTAAGGATATTGTATACATGAGTTCCATTTGAGACATGACGGTGAAAGTAATGTGTTTTCTAATGGTTGTTTGAGAAAAAGTCACAGTTATAGGAGTCTAATGTGTTTAGATCACTGTAGCTTAGGATATTCTATACATGAGTTCCATTTGAGACATGACGGTGAAAGTAATGTGTTTTCTAATAAATGTTTGAGAAAAAGTCACAGTTATAGGACGTCTAATGTGTTTAGATCACTGTAGCTAAGGATATTGTATACATGAGTTCCATTTCAGACATGACGGTGAAAGTAATGTGTTTTCTAATGGATGTTTGAGAAAAAGTCACAGTTATAGGACGTCTAATGTGTTTAGATCACTGTAGCTAAGGATATTGTATACATGAGATCCATTTCAGACATGAGGGTGAAAGTAATGTGTTTTCTAATGGATGTTTGAGAAAAAGTCACAGTTATAGGACGTCTAATGTGTTTAGATCACTGTAGCTAAGTATATTGTATACATGAGTTCCATTTCAGACATGACGGTGAAAGTAATGTGTTTTCTAATGGATGTTTGAGAAACAGTCATAGCTATAGGACGTCTAATGTGTTTAGATCACTGTAGCTAAGGATATTGTATACATGAGATCCATTTCAGACATGACGGTGAAAGTAATGTGTTTTCTAATGTATGTTAGAGAAAAAGTCACAGTTATAGGACGTCTAATGTGTTTAGATCACTGTAGCTAAGGACATTGTATACATGAGTTCCATTTGAGACATGACGGTGAAAGTAATGTGTTTTCTAATGGATGTTTGAGAAAAAGTCACAGTTATAGGTTGTCTAATGTGTATAGATCACTGTAGCTAAGAATATTGTATACATGAGTTCCATTTTAGACATGACGGTGAAAGTAATGTGTTTTCTAATGGATGTTTGAGAAAAAGTCACAGTTATAGGACGTCTAATGTGTTTAGATCACTGTAGCTAAGGATATTGTATACATGTGTTCCATTTCAGACACGACGGGGAAAGTAATGTGTTTTCTAATTGTTGTTTCAGAAAAAGTCACAGTTATAGGACGTCTAATGTGTTTAGATCACTGTAGCTAAGGATATTGTATACATGAGTTCCATTTCAGACATGACGGTGAAAGTAATGTGTTTTCTAATGGATGTTTGAGAAAAAGTCACAGTTATAGGACGTCTAATGTGTTTAGATCACTGTAGCTTAGGATATTGTATACATGAGTTCCATTTGAGACATGACGGTGAATGTAATGTGTTTTCTAATGGATGTTTGAGAAAAAGTCACAGTTAGAGGACGTCTAATGTGTTTAGATCACTGTAGCTAAGGATATTGTATACATGAGTTCCATTTGAGACATGACGGTGAAAGTAATGTGTTTTCTAATGGATGTCTGAGAAAAAGTCACAGTCATAGGACGTCTAATGTGTTTAGATCACTGTAGCTAAGGATATTGTATACATGAGTTCCATTTCAGACATGACGGTGAAAGTAATGTGTTTTCTAATGGATGTTTGAGAAAAAGTCACAGTTATAGGACGTCTAATGTGTTTAGATCACTGTAGCTAAGGATATTGTATACATGATTTCCATTTCAGACATGACGGTGAAAGTAATGTGTTTTCTAATGGATGATTGAGAAAAAGTCACAGTTATAGGACGTCTAATGTATTTAGATCACTGTAGCTAATCATGTTCTATACATGAGTTCCATGTCTGACATGACGGTGAAAGTAATGTGTTTTCTAATGGATGTTTGAGAAAAAGTCACAGTTATAGGACGTCTAATGTGTTTAGATCACTGTAGCTAAGTATATTGTATACATGAGTTCCATTTCAGACACGACGGGGAAAGTAATGTGTTTTCTAATTGTTGTTTCAGAAAAAGTCACAGTTATAGGACGTCTAATGTGTTTAGATCACTGTAGCTAAGGATATTGTATACATGAGTTCCATTTCAGACATGACGGTGAAAGTAATGTGTTTTCTAATGGATGATTGAGAAAAAGTCACAGTTATAGGACGTCTAATGTATTTAGATCACTGTAGCTAATCATGTTCTATACATGAGTTCCATGTCTGACATGACGGTGAAAGTAATGTGTTTTCTAATGGATGTTTGAGAAAAAGTCACAGTTATAGGACGTCTAATGTGTTTAGATCACTGTAGCTAAGTATATTGTATACATGAGTTCCATTTCAGACATGACGGTGAAAGTAATGTTTTTTCTAATGGATGTTTGAGAAAAAGTCACAGTTATAGGACGTCTAATGTGTTTAGATCACTGTAGCTAAGGATATTGTACACATGAGTTCCATTTCAGACATGACGGTGAAAGTAAAGTGTTTTCTAATGGATGTTTGAGAAAAAGTCACAGTTATAGGACGTCTAATGTGTTTAGATCACTGTAGCTTAGGATATTGTATACATGAGTTCCATTTGAGACATGACGGTGAAAGTAATGTGTTTTCTAATGGATGTTTGAGAAAAAGTCACAGTTATAGGACGTCTAATGTGTTTAGATCACTGTAGCTAAGGATATTGTATACATGAGTTCCATTTGAGACATGACGGTGAAAGTAATGTGTTTTCTAATGGATGTTTGAGAAAAAGTCACAGTCATAGGACGTCTAATATGTTTAGATCACTGTAGCTAAGGATATTGTATACATGAGTTCCATTTAAGACATGACGGTGAAAGTAATGTGTTTTCTAATGTATGTTTGAGAAAAAGTCACAGTTATAGGACGTCTAATGTGTTTAGATCACTGTAGCTAAGGATATTGTATACATGAGTTCCATTTCAGACATGACGGTGAAAGTAATGTGTTTTCTAATGGATGTTTGAGAAAAAGTCACAGTTATAGGACGTCTAATGTATTTAGATCAGTGTACCTAAGGATATTGTATACATGAGTTCCATGTCTGACATGACGGTGAAAGTAATGTGTTTTCTAATGGATGTTTGAGAAAAAGTCATAGTTATAGGACGTCTAATGTGTTTGGATCACTGTAGCTAAGGATATTGTATACATGAGATCCATTTCAGACATGAGGGTGAAAGTAATGTGTTTTCTAATGGATGTTTGAGAAAAAGTCACAGTTATAGGACGTCTAATGTGTTTAGATCACTGGAGCTAAGTATATTGTATACATGAGTTCCATTTCAGACACTTCTGGTCAAAGCAATGTGTTTTCTAATGGATGTTTGAGAAAAAGTCACAGTTATAGGACGTCTAATGTGTTTAGATCACTGTAGCTAAGGATATTGTATACATGAGTTCCATTTCAGACATGAAGATGAAAGTAATGTGTTTTCTAATGGATGTTTGAGAAAAAGTCACAGTTATAGGACGTCTAATGTTTTTAGATCACTGTAGCTAAGGATATTGTATACATGAGTTCCATTTGAGACATGACGGTGAAAGTAATGTGTTTTCTAATGGTTGTTTGAGAAAAAGTCACAGTTATAGGAGTCTAATGTGTTTAGATCACTGTAGCTTAGGATATTCTATACATGAGTTCCATTTGAGACATGACGGTGAAAGTAATGTGTTTTCTAATAAATGTTTGAGAAAAAGTCACAGTTATAGGACGTCTAATGTGTTTAGATCACTGTAGCTAAGGATATTGTATACATGAGTTCCATTTCAGACATGACGGTGAAAGTAATGTGTTTTCTAATGGATGTTTGAGAAAAAGTCACAGTTATAGGACGTCTAATGTGTTTAGATCACTGTAGCTAAGGATATTGTATACATGAGATCCATTTCAGACATGAGGGTGAAAGTAATGTGTTTTCTAATGGATGTTTGAGAAAAAGTCACAGTTATAGGACGTCTAATGTGTTTAGATCACTGTAGCTAAGTATATTGTATACATGAGTTCCATTTCAGACATGACGGTGAAAGTAATGTGTTTTCTAATGGATGTTTGAGAAACAGTCATAGCTATAGGACGTCTAATGTGTTTAGATCACTGTAGCTAAGGATATTGTATACATGAGATCCATTTCAGACATGACGGTGAAAGTAATGTGTTTTCTAATGTATGTTAGAGAAAAAGTCACAGTTATAGGACGTCTAATGTGTTTAGATCACTGTAGCTAAGGACATTGTATACATGAGTTCCATTTGAGACATGACGGTGAAAGTAATGTGTTTTCTAATGGATGTTTGAGAAAAAGTCACAGTTATAGGTTGTCTAATGTGTATAGATCACTGTAGCTAAGAATATTGTATACATGAGTTCCATTTTAGACATGACGGTGAAAGTAATGTGTTTTCTAATGGATGTTTGAGAAAAAGTCACAGTTATAGGACGTCTAATGTGTTTAGATCACTGTAGCTAAGGATATTGTATACATGTGTTCCATTTCAGACACGACGGGGAAAGTAATGTGTTTTCTAATTGTTGTTTCAGAAAAAGTCACAGTTATAGGACGTCTAATGTGTTTAGATCACTGTAGCTAAGGATATTGTATACATGAGTTCCATTTCAGACATGACGGTGAAAGTAATGTGTTTTCTAATGGATGTTTGAGAAAAAGTCACAGTTATAGGACGTCTAATGTGTTTAGATCACTGTAGCTTAGGATATTGTATACATGAGTTCCATTTGAGACATGACGGTGAATGTAATGTGTTTTCTAATGGATGTTTGAGAAAAAGTCACAGTTAGAGGACGTCTAATGTGTTTAGATCACTGTAGCTAAGGATATTGTATACATGAGTTCCATTTGAGACATGACGGTGAAAGTAATGTGTTTTCTAATGGATGTCTGAGAAAAAGTCACAGTCATAGGACGTCTAATGTGTTTAGATCACTGTAGCTAAGGATATTGTATACATGAGTTCCATTTCAGACATGACGGTGAAAGTAATGTGTTTTCTAATGGATGTTTGAGAAAAAGTCACAGTTATAGGACGTCTAATGTGTTTAGATCACTGTAGCTAAGGATATTGTATACATGATTTCCATTTCAGACATGACGGTGAAAGTAATGTGTTTTCTAATGGATGATTGAGAAAAAGTCACAGTTATAGGACGTCTAATGTATTTAGATCACTGTAGCTAATCATGTTCTATACATGAGTTCCATGTCTGACATGACGGTGAAAGTAATGTGTTTTCTAATGGATGTTTGAGAAAAAGTCACAGTTATAGGACGTCTAATGTGTTTAGATCACTGTAGCTAAGTATATTGTATACATGAGTTCCATTTCAGACACGACGGGGAAAGTAATGTGTTTTCTAATTGTTGTTTCAGAAAAAGTCACAGTTATAGGACGTCTAATGTGTTTAGATCACTGCAGCTAAGGATATTGTATACATGAGTTCCATTTCAGACATGACGGTGAAAGTAATGTGTTTTCTAATGGATGTTTGAGAAAAAGTCACAGTTATAGGACGTCTAATGTGTTTAGATCACTGTAGCTAAGGATATTGTATACATGAGTTCCATTTCAGACATGACGGTGAAAGTAATGTGTTTTCTAATGGATGATTGAGAAAAAGTCACAGTTATAGGACGTCTAATGTATTTAGATCACTGTAGCTAAGGATGTTCTATACATGAGTTCCATGTCTGACATGACGGTGAAAGTAATGTGTTTTCTAATTGATGTTTGAGAAAAAGTCATAGTTATAGGACGTCTAATGTGTTTAGATCACTGTAGCTAAGGATATTG
Source organism: Acanthosepion esculentum (assembly GCA_964036315.1). Classification (NCBI taxonomy): domain Eukaryota; kingdom Metazoa; phylum Mollusca; class Cephalopoda; order Sepiida; family Sepiidae; genus Acanthosepion; species Acanthosepion esculentum. The sequence goes on along the minus strand of OZ038489.1, from coordinate 9,095,467 downwards.
TATACATGAGATCCATTTCAGACATGAAGATGAAAGTAATGTGTTTTCTAATGGATGTTTGAGAAAAAGTCACAGTTATAGGACGTCTAATGTGTTTAGATCACTGTAGCTAAGTATATTGTATACATGAGTTCCATTTCAGACATGACGGTGAAAGTAATGTGTTTTCTAATGGATGTTTGAGAAAAAGTCACAGTTATAGGACGTCTAATGTGTTTAGATCACTGTAGCTAAGGATATTGTATAGATGAGTTCCATTTGAGACATGACGGTGAAAGTAATGTGTTTTCTAATGGATTTTTGAGAAAAAGTCACAGTTATAGGACGTCTAATGTGTTTAGATCACTGTAGCTAAGGATATTGTATAGATGAGTTCCATTTGAGACATGACGGTGAAAGTAATGTGTTTTCTAATGGATTTTTGAGAAAAAGTCACAGTTATAGGACGTCTAATGTGTTTAGATCACTGTAGCTAAGGATATTGTACACATGAGTTCCATTTCAGACATGACGGTGAAAGTAAAGTGTTTTCTAATGGATGTTTGAGAAAAAGTCACAGTTATAGGACGTCTAATGTGTTTAGATCACTGTAGCTAAGGATATTGTATACATGAGTTCCATTTGAGACATGACGGTGAAAGTAATGTGTTTTCTAATGGATGTTTGAGAAAAAGTCACAGTCATAGGACGTCTAATGTGTTTAGATCACTGTAGCTAAGTATATTGTATACATGAGTTCCATTTCAGACACTTCTGGTGAAAGCAATGTGTTTTCTAATGGATGTTTGAGAAAAAGTCACAGTTATAGGACGTCTAATGTGTTTAGATCACTGTAGCTAAGGATATTGTATACATGAGTTCCATTTGAGACATGACGGTGAAAGTAATGTGTTTTCTAATGGATGTTTGAGAAAAAGTCACAGTTATAAGACGTCGAATGTATTTAGATCACTGTAGCTAAGGATATTGTATACATGAGTTCCATTTCAGACATGACGGTGAAAGTAATGTGTTTTCTAATGGATGTTTGAGAAGAAGTCGTAGTTATAGGACGTCTAATGTGTTTAGATCACTGTAGCTTAGGATATTGTATACATGAGTTCCATTTGAGACATGACGGTGAAAGTAATGTGTTTTCTAATGGATGTTTGAGAAAAAGTCACTGTTATAGGACGTCTAATGTGTTTAGATCACTGTAGCTTAGGATATTGTATACATGAGTTCCATTTTAGACATGACGGTGAAAGTAATGTGTTTTCTAATGGATGTTTGAGAAAAAGTCACAGTTATAGGACGTCTAATGTGTTTAGATCACTGTAGCTAAGGATATTGTATACATGTGTTCCATTTCAGACATGACGGTGAAAGTAATGTGTTTTCTAATGGATGTTTGAGAAAAAGTCACAGTTATAGGACGTCTAATGTGTTTAGATCACTGTAGCTAAGGATATTGTATACATGAGTTCCATTTCAGACATGACGGTGAAAGTAATGTGTTTTCTAATGGATGTTTGAGAAAAAGTCACAGTTATAGGACGTCTAATGTGTTTAGATCACTGTAGCTTAGGATATTGTATACATGATTTCCATTTGAGACATGACGGTGAATGTAATGTGTTTTCTAATGGATGTTTGAGAAAAAGTCACAGTTATAGGACGTCTAATGTGTTTAGATCACTGTAGCTAAGGATATTGTATACATGAGTTCCATTTGAGACATGACGGTGAAAGTAATGTGTTTTCTAATGGATGTCTGAGAAAAAGTCACAGTCATAGGACGTCTAATGTGTTTAGATCACTGTAGCTAAGGATATTGTATACATGAGTTCCATTTCAGACATGACGGTGAAAGTAATGTGTTTTCTAATGGATGTTTGAGAAAAAGTCACAGTTATAGGACGTCTAATGTGTTTAGATCACTGTAGCTAAGGATATTGTATACATGAGTTCCATTTCAGACATGACGGTGAAAGTAATGTGTTTTCTAATGGATGATTGAGAAAAAGTCACAGTTATAGGACGTCTAATGTATTTAGATCACTGTAGCTAAGGATGTTCTATACATGAGTTCCATGTCTGACATGACGGTGAAAGTAATGTGTTTTCTAATTGATGTTTGAGAAAAAGTCATAGTTATAGGACGTCTAATGTGTTTAGATCACTGTAGCTAAGGATATTGTATACATGAGATCCATTTCAGACATGAAGATGAAAGTAATGTGTTTTCTAATGGATGTTTGAGAAAAAGTCACAGTTATAGGACGTCTAATGTGTTTAGATCACTGTAGCTAAGTATATTGTATACATGAGTTCCATTTCAGACATGACGGTGAAAGTAATGTGTTTTCTAATGGATGTTTGAGAAAAAGTCACAGTTATAGGACGTCTAATGTGTTTAGATCACTGTAGCTAAGGATATTGTATAGATGAGTTCCATTTGAGACATGACGGTGAAAGTAATGTGTTTTCTAATGGATTTTTGAGAAAAAGTCACAGTTATAGGACGTCTAATGTGTTTAGATCACTGTAGCTAAGGATATTGTACACATGAGTTCCATTTCAGACATGACGGTGAAAGTAAAGTGTTTTCTAATGGATGTTTGAGAAAAAGTCACAGTTATAGGACGTCTAATGTGTTTAGATCACTGTAGCTAAGGATATTGTATACATGAGTTCCATTTGAGACATGACGGTGAAAGTAATGTGTTTTCTAATGGATGTTTGAGAAAAAGTCACAGTCATAGGACGTCTAATGTGTTTAGATCACTGTAGCTAAGTATATTGTATACATGAGTTCCATTTCAGACACTTCTGGTGAAAGCAATGTGTTTTCTAATGGATGTTTGAGAAAAAGTCACAGTTATAGGACGTCTAATGTGTTTAGATCACTGTAGCTAAGGATATTGTATACATGAGTTCCATTTGAGACATGACGGTGAAAGTAATGTGTTTTCTAATGGATGTTTGAGAAAAAGTCACAGTTATAAGACGTCGAATGTATTTAGATCACTGTAGCTAAGGATATTGTATACATGAGTTCCATTTCAGACATGACGGTGAAAGTAATGTGTTTTCTAATGGATGTTTGAGAAGAAGTCGTAGTTATAGGACGTCTAATGTGTTTAGATCACTGTAGCTAAGGATATTGTATACATGAGTTCTATTTGAGACATGACGGTGAAAGTAATGTGTTTTCTAATGGATGTTTGAGAAAAAGTCACTGTTATAGGACGTCTAATGTGTTTAGATCACTGTAGCTTAGGATATTGTATACATGAGTTCCATTTGAGACATGACGGTGAAAGTAATGTGTTTTCTAATGGATGTTTGAGAAAAAGTCACAGTTATAGGTTGTCTAATGTGTATAGATCACTGTAGCTAAGAATATTGTATACATGAGTTCCATTTTAGACATGACGGTGAAAGTAATGTGTTTTCTAATGGATGTTTGAGAAAAAGTCACAGTTATAGGACGTCTAATGTGTTTAGATCACTGTAGCTAAGGATATTGTATACATGTGTTCCATTTCAGACACGACGGGGAAAGTAATGTGTTTTCTAATTGTTGTTTCAGAAAAAGTCACAGTTATAGGACGTCTAATGTGTTTAGATCACTGTAGCTAAGGATATTGTATACATGAGTTCCATTTCAGACATGACGGTGAAAGTAATGTGTTTTCTAATGGATGATTGAGAAAAAGTCACAGTTATAGGACGTCTAATGTATTTAGATCACTGTAGCTAAGGATGTTCTATACATGAGTTCCATGTCTGACATGACGGTGAAAGTAATGTGTTTTCTAATTGATGTTTGAGAAAAAGTCATAGTTATAGGACGTCTAATGTGTTTAGATCACTGTAGCTAAGGATATTGTATACATGAGATCCATTTCAGACATGAAGATGAAAGTAATGTGTTTTCTAATGGATGTTTGAGAAAAAGTCACAGTTATAGGACGTCTAATGTGTTTAGATCACTGTAGCTAAGTATATTGTATACATGAGTTCCATTTCAGACATGACGGTGAAAGTAATGTGTTTTCTAATGGATGTTTGAGAAAAAGTCACAGTTATAGGACGTCTAATGTGTTTAGATCACTGTAGCTAAGGATATTGTATAGATGAGTTCCATTTGAGACATGACGGTGAAAGTAATGTGTTTTCTAATGGATTTTTGAGAAAAAGTCACAGTTATAGGACGTCTAATGTGTTTAGATCACTGTAGCTAAGGATATTGTACACATGAGTTCCATTTCAGACATGACGGTGAAAGTAAAGTGTTTTCTAATGGATGTTTGAGAAAAAGTCACAGTTATAGGACGTCTAATGTGTTTAGATCACTGTAGCTAAGGATATTGTATACATGAGTTCCATTTGAGACATGACGGTGAAAGTAATGTGTTTTCTAATGGATGTTTGAGAAAAAGTCACAGTCATAGGACGTCTAATGTGTTTAGATCACTGTAGCTAAGGATATTGTATACATGAGTTCCATTTAAGACATGACGGTGAAAGTAATGTGTTTTCTAATGGATGTTTGAGAAAAAGTCACAGTTATAGGACGTCTAATGTGTTTAGATCACTGTAGCTAAGGATATTGTATACATGAGTACCATTTCAGACATGACGGTGAAAGTAATGTGTTTTCTAATGGATGTTTGAGAAAAAGTCACAGTTATAGGACGTCTAATGTATTTAGATCACTGTACCTAAGGATATTGTATACATGAGTTCCATGTCTGACATGACGGTGAAAGTAATGTGTTTTCTAATGGATGTTTGAGAAAAAGTCATAGTTATAGGACGTCTAATGTGTTTAGATCACTGTAGCTAAGGATATTGTATACATGAGATCCATTTCAGACATGAGGGTGAAAGTAATGTGTTTTCTAATGGATGTTTGAGAAAAAGTCACAGTTATAGGACGTCTAATGTGTTTAGATCACTGGAGCTAAGTATATTGTATACATGAGTTCCATTTCAGACACTTCTGGTGAAAGCAATGTGTTTTCTAATGGATGTTTGAGAAAAAGTCACAGTTATAGGACGTCTAATGTGTTTAGATCACTGTAGCTAAGGATATTGTATACATGAGTTCCATTTGAGACATGACGGTGAAAGTAATGTGTTTTCTAATGGTTGTTTGAGAAAAAGTCACAGTTATAGGACGTCTAATGTGTTTAGATCACTGTAGCTTAGGATATTGTATACATGAGTTCCATTTCAGACATGACGGTGAAAGTAATGTGTTTTCTAATGGATGTTTGAGAAAAAGTCACAGTTATAAGACGTCGAATGTATTTAGATCACTGTAGCTAAGGATATTGTATACATGAGTTCCATTTCAGACATGACGGTGAAAGTAATGTGTTTTCTAATGGATGTTTGAGAAGAAGTCGTAGTTATAGGACGTCTAATGTGTTTAGATCATTGTAGCTAAGGATATTGTATACATGAGTTCTATTTGAGACATGACGGTGAAAGTAATGTGTTTTCTAATGGATGTTTGAGAAAAAGTCACTGTTATAGGACGTCTAATGTGTTTAGATCACTGTAGCTAAGGATATTGTATACATGTGTTCCATTTCAGACACGACGGGGAAAGTAATGTGTTTTCTAATTGTTGTTTCAGAAAAAGTCACAGTTATAGGACGTCTAATGTGTTTAGATCACTGTAGCTAAGGATATTGTATACATGAGTTCCATTTCAGACATGACGGTGAAAGTAATGTTTTTTCTAATGGATGTTTGAGAAAAAGTCACAGTTATAGGACGTCTAATGTGTTTAGATCACTGTAGCTTAGGATATTGTATACATGAGTTCCATTTGAGACATGACGGTGAAAGTAATGTGTTTTCTAATGGATGTTTGAGAAAAAGTCACAGTTATAGGACGTCTAATGTGTTTAGATCACTGTAGCTAAGGATATTGTACACATGAGTTCCATTTCAGACATGACGGTGAAAGTAAAGTGTTTTCTAATGGATGTTTGAGAAAAAGTCACAGTTATAGGACGTCTAATGTGTTTAGATCACTGTAGCTAAGGATATTGTATACATGAGTTCCATTTCAGACATGAGGGTGAAAGTAATGTGTTTTCTAATGGATTTTTGAGAAAAAGTCACAGTTATAGGACGTCTAATGTGTTTAGATCACTGTAGCTAAGGATATTGTATACATGAGTTCCATTTCAGACATGACGGTGAAAGTAAAGTGTTTTCTAATGGATGTTTGAGAAAAAGTCACAGTTATAGGACGTCTAATGTGTTTAGATCACTGTAGCTTAGGATATTGTATACATGAGTTCCATTTGAGACATGACGGTGAAAGTAATGTGTTTTCTAATGGATGTTTGAGAAAAAGTCACAGTTATAGGACGTCTAATGTGTTTAGATCACTGTAGCTAAGGATATTGTACACATGAGTTCCATTTCAGACATGACGGTGAAAGTAAAGTGTTTTCTAATGGATGTTTGAGAAAAAGTCACAGTTATAGGACGTCTAATGTGTTTAGATCACTGTAGCTTAGGATATTGTATACATGAGTTCCATTTGAGACATGACGGTGAAAGTAATGTGTTTTCTAATGGATGTTTGAGAAAAAGTCACAGTTATAGGACGTCTAATGTGTTTAGATCACTGTAGCTAAGGATATTGTATACATGAGTTCCATTTGAGACATGACGGTGAAAGTAATGTGTTTTCTAATGGATGTTTGAGAAAAAGTCACAGTTATAGGACGTCTAATGTGTTTAGATCACTGTAGCTAAGGATATTGTATACATGAGTTCCATTTCAGACATGACGGTGAAAGTAATGTGTTTTCTAATGGATGTTTGAGAAAAAGTCACAGTTATAGGACGTCTAATGTATTTAGATCACTGTACCTAAGGATATTGTATACATGAGTTCCATGTCTGACATGACGGTGAAAGTAATGTGTTTTCTAATGGATGTTTGAGAAAAAGTCATAGTTATAGGACGTCTAATGTGTTTAGATCACTGTAGCTAAGGATATTGTATACATGAGATCCATTTCAGACATGAGGGTGAAAGTAATGTGTTTTCTAATGGATGTTTGAGAAAAAGTCACAGTTATAGGACGTCTAATGTGTTTAGATCACTGGAGCTAAGTATATTGTATACATGAGTTCCATTTCAGACACTTCTGGTGAAAGCAATGTGTTTTCTAATGGATGTTTGAGAAAAAGTCACAGTTATAGGACGTCTAATGTGTTTAGATCACTGTAGCTAAGGATATTGTATACATGAGTTCCATTTGAGACATGACGGTGAAAGTAATGTGTTTTCTAATGGTTGTTTGAGAAAAAGTCACAGTATAAGACGTCTAATGTGTTTAGATCACTGTAGCTTAGGATATTGTATACATGAGTTCCATTTCAGACATGACGGTGAAAGTAATGTGTTTTCTAATGGATGTTTGAGAAAAAGTCACAGTTATAAGACGTCGAATGTATTTAGATCACTGTAGCTAAGGATATTGTATACATGAGTTCCATTTCAGACATGACGGTGAAAGTAATGTGTTTTCTAATGGATGTTTGAGAAAAAGTCACAGTCATAGGACGTCTAATGTGTTTAGATCACTGTAGCTAAGGATATTGTATACATGAGTTCCATTTAAGACATGACGGTGAAAGTAATGTGTTTTCTAATGGATGTTTGAGAAAAAGTCACAGTTATAGGACGTCTAATGTGTTTAGATCACTGTAGCTAAGGATATTGTATACATGAGTTCCATTTCAGACATGACGGTGAAAGTAATGTGTTTTCTAATGGATGTTTGAGAAAAAGTCACAGTTATAGGACGTCTAATGTATTTAGATCACTGTACCTAAGGATATTGTATACATGAGTTCCATGTCTGACATGACGGTGAAAGTAATGTGTTTTCTAATGGATGTTTGAGAAAAAGTCATAGTTATAGGACGTCTAATGTGTTTAGATCACTGTAGCTAAGGATATTGTATACATGAGATCCATTTCAGACATGAGGGTGAAAGTAATGTGTTTTCTAATGGATGTTTGAGAAAAAGTCACAGTTATAGGACGTCTAATGTGTTTAGATCACTGGAGCTAAGTATATTGTATACATGAGTTCCATTTCAGACACTTCTGGTGAAAGCAATGTGTTTTCTAATGGATGTTTGAGAAAAAGTCACAGTTATAGGACGTCTAATGTGTTTAGATCACTGTAGCTAAGGATATTGTATACATGAGTTCCATTTGAGACATCACGGTGAAAGTAATGTGTTTTCTAATGGATGTTTGAGAAAAAGTCACAGTTATAGGACATCTAATGTGTTTAGATCACTGTAGCTTAGGATATTGTATACATGAGTTCCATTTCAGACATGACAGTTAAAGTAATGTTTTTTCTAATGGATGTTTGAGAAAAAGTCACAGTTATAGCACGTCTAATGTGTTTAGATCACTGTAGCTAAGGATATTGTATACATGACTTCCATTTGAGACATGACGGTGAAAGTAATGTGTTTTCTAATGGATGGTTGAGAAAAAGTCACAGTTATAAGACGTCGAATGTATTTAGATCACTGTAGCTAAGGATATTGTATACATGAGTTCCATTTCAGACATGACGGTGAAAGTAATGTGTTTTCTAATGGATGTTTGAGAAGAAGTCACAGTTATAGGACGTCTAATGTTTTTAGATCACTGTAGCTAAGGATATTGTATACATGAGTTCCATTTGAGACATGACGGTGAAAGTAAAGTGTTTTCTAATGGATGTTTGAGAAAAAGTCACAGTTATAGGACGTCTAATGTGTTTAGATCACTGTAGCTAAGGATATTGTATACATGAGATCCATTTCAGACATGAGGGTGAAAGTAATGTGTTTTCTAATGGATGTTTGAGAAAAAGTCACAGTTATAGGACGTCTAATGTGTTTAGATCACTGTAGCTAAGGATATTGTATACATGAGATCCATTTCAGACATGACGGGGAAAGTAATGTGTTTTCTAATGTATGTTTGAGAAAAAGTAACAGTTATAGGACGTCTAATGTGTTTAGATCACTGTAGCTAAGGATATTGTATACATGAGTTCCATTTCAGACATGACGGTGAAAGTAATGTGTTTTCTAATGGATGTTTGAGAAAAAGTCACAGTTATAGGACGTCTAATGTCTTTAGATCACTGTAGCTAAGGATATTGTATACATGAGTTCCATTTGAGACATGACGGTGAAAGTAATGTGTTTTCTAATGGATGTTTGAGAAAAAGTCACAGTTATAGGACTTCTAATGTGTTTAGATCACTGTAGCTTAGGATATTGTATACATGAGTTCCATTTGAGACATGACAGTGAAAGTAATGTGTTTTCTAATGGATGTTTGAGAAAAAGTCAGAGTTATAGGACGTCTAATGAGTTTAGATCACTGTAGCTAAGGATATTGTATACATGAGTTCCATTTCAGATATGATGGTGAAAGTAATGTGTTTCTAATTGATGTTTGAGAAAAAGTCACAGTTATAGGACGTCTAATGTGTTTAGATCACTGTAGCTAAGGATATTGTATACATGAGTTCCATGACTGACATGACGGTGAAAGTAATGTGTTTTCTAATGGATGTTTGAGAAAGAGTCATAGTTATAGGACATCTAATGTGTTTAGATCACTGTAGCTAAGGATATTGTATACATGAGATCCATTTCAGACATGACGGTGAAAGTAATGTGTTTTCTAATGGATGTTTGAGAAAAAGTCATAGTTATAGGACGTCTAATGTGTTTAGATCACTGTAGCTAAGGATATTGTATACATGAGTTCCATTTCAGACATGACGGTGAAAGTAATGTGTTTTCTAATGGATGTTTGAGAAAAAGTCACAATTATAGGACTTCTAATGTGTTTAGATCACTGTAGCTAAGGATATTGTATACATGAGTTCCATTTAAGACATGACGGTGAAAGTAATGTGTTTTCTAATGGATGTTTGAGAAAAAGTCACAGTTATAGGACGTCTAATGTGTTTAGATCACTGTAGCTAAGGATATTGTATACATGAGTTCCATTTCAGACATGACGGTGAAAGTAATGTGTTTTCTAATGGATGTTTGAGAAAAAGTCACAGTTATAGGAAGTCTAATGTATTTAGATCACTGTACCTAAGGATATTGTATACATGAGTTCCATGTCTGACATGACGGTGAAAGTAATGTGTTTTCTAATGGATGTTTGAGAAAAAGTCATAGTTATAGGACGTCTAATGTGTTTAGATCACTGTAGCTAAGGATATTGTATACATTAGATCCATTTCAGACATGAGGGTGAAAGTAATGTGTTTTCTAATGGTTGTTTGAGAAAAAGTCACAGTTATAGGACGTCTAATGTGTTTAGATCACTGGAGCTAAGTATATTGTATACATGAGTTCCATTTCAGACACTTCTGGTGAAAGCAATGTGTTCTCTAATGGATGTTTGAGAAAAAGTCACAGTTATAGGACGTCTAATGTGTTTAGATCACTGTAGCTAAGGATATTGTATACATGAGTTCCATTTGAGACATCACGGTGAAAGTAATGTGTTTTCTAATGGATGTTTGAGAAAAAGTCACAGTTATAGGACATCTAATGTGTTTAGATCACTGTAGCTTAGGATATTGTATACATGAGTTCCATTTCAGACATGACAGTGAAAGTAATGTTTTTTCTAATGGATGTTTGAGAAAAAGTCACAGTTATAGCACGTCTAATGTGTTTAGATCACTGTAGCTAAGGATATTGTATACATGACTTCCATTTGAGACATGACGGTGAAAGTAATGTGTTTTCTAATGGATGTTTGAGAAAAAGTCACAGTTATAAGACGTCGAATGTATTTAGATCACTGTAGCTAAGGATATTGTATACATGAGTTCCATTTCAGACATGACTGTGAAAGTAATGTGTTTTCTAATGGATGTTTGAGAAGAAGTCACAGTTATAGGACGCCTAATGTTTTTAGATCACTGTAGCTAAGGATATTGTATACATGAGTTCCATTTGAGACATGACGGTGAAAGTAAAGTGTTTTCTAATGGATGTTTGAGAAAAAGTCACAGTTATAGGACGTCTAATGTGTTTAGATCACTGTAGCTAAGGATATTGTATACATGAGATCCATTTCAGACATGAGGGTGAAAGTAATGTGTTTTCTAATGGATGTTTGAGAAAAAGTCACAGTTATAGGACGTCTAATGTGTTTAGATCACTGTAGCTAAGTATATTGTATACATGAGTTCCATTTCAGACATGACGGTGAAAGTAATGTGTTTTCTAATGGATGTTTGAGAAAAAGTCATAGTTATAGGACGTCTAATGTGTTTAGATCACTGTAGCTAAGGATATTGTATACATGAGATCCATTTCAGACATGACGGGGAAAGTAATGTGTTTTCTAATGTATGTTTGAGAAAAAGTCACAGTTATAGGACGTCTAATGTGTTTAGATCACTGTAGCTAAGGATATTGTATACATGAGTTCCATTTCAGACATGACGGTGAAAGTAATGTGTTTTCTAATGGATGTTTGAGAAAAAGTCACAGTTATAGGACGTCTAATGTGTTTAGATCACTGTAGCTAAGGATATTGTATACATGAGTTCCATTTGAGACATGACAGTGAAAGTAATGTGTTTTCTAATGGATGTTTGAGAAAAAGTCACAGTTATAGGACGTCTAATGTGTTTAGATCACTGTAGCTTAGGATATTGTATACATGAGTTCCATTTGAGACATGACAGTGAAAGTAATGTGTTTTCTAATGGATGTTTGAGAAAAAGTCACAGTTATAGGACGTCTAATGTGTTTAGATCACTGTAGCTAAGGATATTGTATACATGAGTTCCATTTCAGATATGATGGTGAAAGTAATGAGTTTCTAATGGATGTTTGAGAAAAAGTCACAGTTATAGGACGTCTAATGTGTTTAGATCACTGTAGCTAAGGATATTGTATACATGAGTTCCATGACTGACATGACGGTGAAAGTAATGTGTTTTCTAATGGATGTTTGAGAAAAAGTCATAGTTATAGGACATCTAATGTGTTTAGATCACTGTAGCTAAGGATATTGTATACATGAGATCCATTTCAGACATGACAGTGAAAGTAATGTGTTTTCTAATGGATGTTTGAGAAAAAGTCATAGTTATAGGACGTCTAATGTGTTTAGATCACTGTAGCTAAGGATATTGTATACATGAGTTCCATTTCAGACATGACGGTGAAAGTAATGTGTTTTCTAATGGATGTTTGAGAAAAAGTCACAATTATAGGACGTCTAATGTGTTTAGATCACTGAAGCTAAGGATATTGTATACATGAGTTCCATTTCAGACATGACGGTGAAAGTAATGTGTTTTCTAAGGGATGTTTGAGAAAAAGTCACAGTTATAGGACGTCTAATGTATTTAGATCACTGTACCTAAGGATATTGTATACATGAGTTCCATGTCTGACATGACGGTGAAAGTAATGTGTTTTCTAATGGAGGTTTGAGAAAAAGTCATAGTTATAGGACGTCTAATGTGTTAAGATCACTGTAGCTAAGGATATTGTATACATGAGATCCATTTCAGACATGAGGGTGAAAGCAATGTGTTTTCTAATGGATGTTTGAGAAGAAGTCACTGTTATAGGACGTCTAATGTGTTTAGATCAATGTAGCTAAGGATATTGTATACATGAATTCCATTTGAGACATGACGGTGAAAGTAATGTGTTTTCTAATGGACGTTTGAGAAAAAGTCACAGTTATAGGACATCTAATGTGTTTACATCACTGTATCTTAGGATATTGTATACATGAGTTCCATTTCAGACATGACAGTGAAAGTAATGTGTTTTCTAATGGATATTTGAGAAAAACTCACAGTTATATGACGTCTAATGTGTTTAGATCACTGTAGCTAAGGATATTGTATACATGAGTTCCATTTGAGACATGACGGTGAAAGTAATGTGTTTTCTAATGGCTGTTTGAGAAAAAGTCACAATTATAGGACGTCTAATGTGTTTAGATCACTGTAGCTAAGGATATTGTATACATGAGTTCCATTTCAGACATGACAGTGAAAGTAATGTTTTTTCTAATGGATGTTTGAGAAAAAGTCACAGTTATAAGACGTCGAATGTATTTAGATCACTGTAGCTAAGGATATTGTATACATGAGTTCCATTTCAGACATGACGGTGAAAGTAAAGTGTTTTCTAATGGATGTTTGAGAAAAAGTCACAGTTATAGGACGTCTAATGTGTTTAGATCACTGTAGCTTAGGATATTGTATACATGAGTTCCATTTGAGACATGACGGTGAAAGTAATGTGTTTTCTAATAAATGTTTGAGAAAAAGTCACAGTTATAGGACGTCTAATGTGTTTAGATCACTGTAGCTAAGTATATTGTATACATGAGTTCCATTTCAGACATGACGGTGAAAGTAATGTGTTTTCTAATGGATGTTTGAGAAAAGGTCGTAGTTATAGGACGTCTAATGTGTTTAGATCACTGTAGCTAAGGATATTGTATACATGAGTTCCATTTCAGACATGACGGTGAAAGTAATGTGTTTTCTAATGGATGTTTGAGAAAAAGTCACAGTTATAGGACGTCTAATGTGTTTAGATCACTGAAGCTAAGGATATTGTATACATGAGTTCCATTTGAGACATGACGGTGAAAGTAATGTGTTTTCTAATGGATGTTTGAGAAAAAGTCACAGTTATAGGACGTCTAATGTGTTTAGATCACTGTAGCTAAGGATATTGTATACATGAGTTCCATTTGAGACATGACAGTGAAAGTAATGTGTTTTCTAATGGATGTTTGAGAAAAAGTCACAGTTATAAGACGTCTAATGTGTTTAGATCACTGTAGCTAAGGATATTGTATACATGAGTCCCATTTCAGACATGATGGTGAAAGTAATGTGTTTTCTAATGGATGTTTGAGAAAAAGTCACAGTTATAGGACGTTTAATGTGTTTAGATCACTGTAGCTAAGGATATTGTATACATGAGTTCCATGACTGACATGACGGTGAAAGTAATGTGTTTTCTGATGGATGTTTGAGAAAAAGTCATAGTTATAGGACGTCTAATGTGTTTAGATCACTGTAGCTAAGGATATTGAATACATGAGATCCATTTCAGACATGAGGGTGAAAGTAATGTGTTTTCTAATGGATGTTTGAGAAAAAGTCACAGTTATAGGACGTCTAATGTGTTTAGATCACTGTAGCCAAGTATATTGTATACATGAGTTCCATTTCAGACATGACGGTGAAAGTAATGTGTTTTCTAATGGATGTTTGAGAAAAAGTCACAGTTATAGGACGTCTAATGTGTTTAGATCACTGTAGCTAAGGATATTGTATACATGAATTCCATTTGAGACATGACGGTGAAAGTAATGTGTTTTCTAATGGATGTTTGAGAAAAAGTCACAGTTATAGGACATCTAATGTGTTTAGATCACTGTAGCTTAGGATATTGTATACATGAGTTCCATTTCAGACATGACAGTGAAAGTAATGTGTTTTCTAATGGATGTTTGAGAAAAACTCACAGTTATATGACGTCCAATGTGTTTAGATCACTGTAGCTAAGGATATTCTATACATGAGTTCCATTTGAGACATGACGGTGAAAGTAATGTGTTTTCTAATGGATGTTTGAGAAAAAGTCACAATTATAGGACGTCTAATGTGTTTAGATCACTGTAGCTAATGATATTGTATACATGAGTTCCATTTCAGACATGACAGTGAAAGTAATGTTTTTTCTAATGGATGTTTGAGAAAAAGTCACAGTTATAGCACGTCTAATGTGTTTAGATCACTGTAGCTAATGATATTGTATACATGAGTTCCATTTGAGACATGACGGTGAAAGTAATGTGTTTTCTAATGGCTGTTTGAGAAAAAGTCACAATTATAGGACGTCTAATGTGTTTAGATCACTGTAGCTAAGGATATTGTATACATGAGTTCCATTTCAGACATGACAGTGAAAGTAATGTTTTTTCTAATGGATGTTTGAGAAAAAGTCACAGTTATAAGACGTCGAATGTATTTAGATCACTGTAGCTAAGGATATTGTATACATGAGTTCCATTTCAGACATGACGGTGAAAGTAATGTGTTTTCTAATGGATATTTGAGAAGAAGTCACAGTTATAGGACGTCTAATGTTTTTTGATCACTGTAGCTAAGGATATTGTATACATGAGTTCCATTTGAGACATGACGGTGAAAGTAAAGTGTTTTCTAATGGATGTTTGAGAAAAAGTCACAGTTATAGGACGTCTAATGTGTTTAGATCACTGTAGCTAAGTATATTGTATACATGAGTTCCATTTCAGACATGACGGTGAAAGTAATGTTTTTTCTAATGGATGTTTGAGAAAAAGTCACAGTTATAGGACGTCTAATGTGTTTAGATCACTGTAGCTAAGGATATTGTATACATGAATTCCATTTGAGACATTACGGTGAAAGTAATGTGTTTTCTAATGGATGTTTGAGAAAAAGTCACAGTTATAGGACATCTAATGTGTTTAGATCCCTGTAGCTTAGGATATTGTATACATGAGTTCCATTTCAGACATGACAGTGAAAGTAATGTGTTTTCTAATGGATGTTTGAGAAAAACTCACATTTATATGACGTCCAATGTGTTTAGATCACTGTAGCTAAGGATATTCTATACATGAGTTCCATTTGAGACATGACGGTGAAAGTAATGTGTTTTCTAATGGATGTTTGAGAAAAAGTCACAGTTATAGGACATCTAATGTGTTTAGATCACTGTAGCTTAGGATATTGTATACATGAGTTCCATTTCAGACATGACAGTGAAAGTAATGTGTTTTCTAATGGATGTTTGAGAAAAACTCACAGTTATATGACGTCCAATGTGTTTAGATCACTGTAGCTAAGGATATTCTATACATGAGTTCCATTTGAGACATGACGGTGAAAGTAATGTGTTTTCTAATGGATGTTTGAGAAAAAGTCACAATTATAGGACGTCTAATGTGTTTAGATCACTGTAGCTAATGATATTGTATACATGAGTTCCATTTCAGACATGACAGTGAAAGTAATGTTTTTTCTAATGGATGTTTGAGAAAAAGTCACAGTTATAGCACGTCTAATGTGTTTAGATCACTGTAGCTAATGATATTGTATACATGAGTTCCATTTGAGACATGACGGTGAAAGTAATGTGTTTTCTAATGGCTGTTTGAGAAAAAGTCACAATTATAGGACGTCTAATGTGTTTAGATCACTGTAGCTAAGGATATTGTATACATGAGTTCCATTTCAGACATGACAGTGAAAGTAATGTTTTTTCTAATGGATGTTTGAGAAAAAGTCACAGTTATAAGACGTCGAATGTATTTAGATCACTGTAGCTAAGGATATTGTATACATGAGTTCCATTTCAGACATGACGGTGAAAGTAATGTGTTTTCTAATGGATATTTGAGAAGAAGTCACAGTTATAGGACGTCTAATGTTTTTTGATCACTGTAGCTAAGGATATTGTATACATGAGTTCCATTTGAGACATGACGGTGAAAGTAAAGTGTTTTCTAATGGATGTTTGAGAAAAAGTCACAGTTATAGGACGTCTAATGTGTTTAGATCACTGTAGCTAAGTATATTGTATACATGAGTTCCATTTCAGACATGACGGTGAAAGTAATGTTTTTTCTAATGGATGTTTGAGAAAAAGTCACAGTTATAGGACGTCTAATGTGTTTAGATCACTGTAGCTAAGGATATTGTATACATGAATTCCATTTGAGACATTACGGTGAAAGTAATGTGTTTTCTAATGGATGTTTGAGAAAAAGTCACAGTTATAGGACATCTAATGTGTTTAGATCCCTGTAGCTTAGGATATTGTATACATGAGTTCCATTTCAGACATGACAGTGAAAGTAATGTGTTTTCTAATGGATGTTTGAGAAAAACTCACATTTATATGACGTCCAATGTGTTTAGATCACTGTAGCTAAGGATATTCTATACATGAGTTCCATTTGAGACATGACGGTGAAAGTAATGTGTTTTCTAATGGATGTTTGAGAAAAAGTCACAATTATAGGACGTCTAATGTGTTTAGATCACTGTAGCTAAGGATATTGTATACATGAGTTCCATGACTGACTGACGGTGAAAGTAATGTGTTTTCTGATGGATGTTTGAGAAAAAGTCACAGTTATAGGACGTTTAATGTGTTTAGATCACTGTAGCTAAGGATATTGTATACATGAGTTCCATGACTGACATGACGGTGAAAGTAATGTGTTTTCTGATGGATGTTTGAGAAAAAGTCATAGTTATAGGACGTCTAATGTGTTTAGATCACTGTAGCTAAGGATATTGTATACATGAGATCCATTTCAGACATGAGGGTGAAAGTAATGTGTTTTCTAATGGATGTTTGAGAAAAAGTCACAGTTATAGGACGTCTAATGTGTTTAGATCACTGTAGCTAAGGATATTGTATACATGAGTTCCATTTCAGACATGACGGTGAAAGTAATGTGTTTTCTAATGGATGTTTGAGAAAAAGTCACAGTTATAGGACGTCTAATGTGTTTAGATCCCTGTAGCTAAGGATATTGTATACATGAATTCCATTTGAGACATGACGGTGAAAGTAATGTGTTTTCTAATGGATGTTTGAGAAAAAGTCACAGTTATAGGACATCTAATGTGTTTAGATCACTGTAGCTTAGGATATTGTATACATGAGTTCCATTTCAGACATGACAGTGAAAGTAATGTTTTTTCTAATGGATGTTTGAGAAAAAGTCACAGTTATAAGACGTCGAATGTATTTAGATCATTGTAGCTAAGGATATTGTATACATGAGTTCCATTTCAGACATGACGGTGAAAGTAATGTGTTTTCTAATGGATGTTTGAGAAGAAGTCACAGTTATAGGACGTCTAATGTTTTTTGATCACTGTAGCTAAGGATATTGTATACATGAGTTCCATTTGAGACATGACGGTGAAAGTAAAGTGTTTTCTAATGGATGTTTGAGAAAAAGTCACAGTTATAGGACGTCTAATGTGTTTAGATCACTGTAGCTAAGTATATTGTATACATGAGTTCCATTTCAGACATGACGGTGAAAGTAATGTGTTTTCTAATGGATGTTTGAGAAAAAGTCACAGTTATAGGACGTCTAATGTGTTTAGATCACTGTAGCTAAGGATATTGTATACATGAATTCCATTTGAGACATGACGGTGAAAGTAATGTGTTTTCTAATGGATGTTTGAGAAAAAGTCACAGTTATAGGACATCTATTGTGTTTAGATCACTGTAGCTTAGGATATTGTATACATGAGTTCCATTTGAGACATGACAGTGAAAGTAATGTGTTTTCTAATGGATGTTTGAGAAAAACTCACAGTTATATGACGTCCAATGTGTTTAGATCACTGTAGCTAAGGATATTCTATACATGAGTTCCATTTGAGACATGACGGTGAAAGTAATGTGTTTTCTAATGGATGTTTGAGAAAAAGTCACAATTATAGGACGTCTAATGTGTTTAGATCACTGTAGCTAAGGATATTGTATACATGAGTTCCATTTCAGACATGACAGTGAAAGTAATGTTTTTTCTAATGGATGTTTGAGAAAAAGTCACAGTTATAGCACGTCTAATGTGTTTAGATCACTGTAGCTAATGATATTGTATACATGAGTTCCATTTGAGACATGACGGTGAAAGTAATGTGTTTTCTAATGGCTGTTTGAGAAAAAGTCACAATTATAGGACGTCTAATGTGTTTAGATCACTGTAGCTAAGGATATTGTATACATGAGTTCCATTTCAGACATGACAGTGAAAGTAATGTTTTTTCTAATGGATGTTTGTTAAAAAGTCACAGTTATAAGACGTCGAATGTATTTAGATCACTGTAGCTAAGGATATTGTATACATGAGTTCCATTTCAGACATGACGGTGAAAGTAATGTGTTTTCTAATGGATGTTTGAGAAGAAGTCACAGTTATAGGACGTCTAATGTTTTTTTATCACTGTAGCTAAGGATATTGTATACATGAGTTCCATTTGAGACATGACGGTGAAAGTAAAGTGTTTTCTAATGGATGTTTGAGAAAAAGTCACAGTTAAAAGACGTCTAATGTGTTTAGATCACTGTAGCTTAGGATATTGTATACATGAGTTCCATTTGAGACATGACGGTGAAAGTAATGTGTTTTCTAATAAATGTTTGAGAAAAAGTCACAGTTATAGGACGTCTAATGTGTTTAGATCACTGTAGCTAAGTATATTGTATACATGAGTTCCATTTCAGACATGACGGTGAAAGTAATGTGTTTTCTAATGGATGTTTGAGAAAAGGTCGTAGTTATAGGACGTCTAATGTGTTTAGATCACTGTAGCTAAGGATATTGTATACATGAGTTCCATTTCAGACATGACGGTGAAAGTAATGTGTTTTCTAATGGATGTTTGAGAAAAAGTCACAGTTATAGGACGTCTAATGTGTTTAGATCACTGAAGCTAAGGATATTGTATACATGAGTTCCATTTGAGACATGACGGTGAAAGTAATGCGTTTTCTAATGGATGTTTGAGAAAAAGTCACAGTTATAGGACGTCTAATGTGTTTAGATCACTGTAGCTTAGGATATTGTATACATGAGTTCCATTTGAGACATGACAGTGAAAGTAATGTGTTTTCTAATGGATGTTTGAGAAAAACTCACAGTTATATGACGTCCAATGTGTTTAGATCACTGTAGCTAAGGATATTCTATACATGAGTTCTATTTGAGACATGACGGTGAAAGTAATGTGTTTTCTAATGGATGTTTGAGAAAAAGTCACAGTTTTAGGACGTCTAATGTGTTTAGATCACTGTAGCTAAGGATATTGTATACATGAGTTCCATTTCAGATATGACAGTGAAAGTAATGTTTTTTCTAATGGATGTTTGAGAAAAAGTCACAGTTATAGCACGTCTAATGTGTTTAGATCACTGTAGCTAATGATATTGTATACATGAGTTCCATTTGAGACATGACGGTGAAAGTAATGTGTTTTCTAATGGCTGTTTGAGAAAAAGTCACAATTATAGGACGTCTAATGTGTTTAGATCACTGTAGCTAAGGATATTGTATACATGAGTTCCATTTCAGACATGACAGTGAAAGTAATGTTTTTTCTAATGGATGTTTGAGAAAAAGTCACAGTTATAAGACGTCGAATGTATTTAGATCACTGTAGCTAAGGATATTGTATACATGAGTTCCATTTCAGACATGACGGTGAAAGTAATGTGTTTTCTAATGGATGTTTGAGAAGAAGTCACAGTTATAGGACGTCTAATGTTTTTTTATCACTGTAGCTAAGGATATTGTATACATGAGTTCCATTTCAGACATGACAGTGAAAGTAATGTGTTTTCTAATGGATGTTTGAGAAAAAGTCACAGTTATAGGACGTCTAATGTGTTTAGATCACTGTAGCTAAGGATATTTTATACATGAGTCCCATTTCAGACATGATGGTGAAAGTAATGTGTTTTCTAATGGATGTTTGAGAAAAAGTCACAGTTATAGGACGTCTAATGTGTTTAGATCACTGTAGCTAAGGATATTGTATACATGAGTTCCATGACTGACATGACGGTGAAAGTAATGTGTTTTCTGATGGATGTTTGAGAAAAAGTCATAGTTATAGGACGTCTAATGTGTTTAGATCACTGTAGCTAAGGATATTGTATACATGAGATCCATTTCAGACATGAGGGTGAAAGTAATGTGTTTTCTAATGGATGTTTGAGAAAAAGTCACAGTTATAGGACGTCTAATGTGTTTAGATCACTGTAGCCAAGTATATTGTATACATGAGTTCCATTTCAGACATGACGGTGAAAGTAATGTGTTTTCTAATGGATGTTTGAGAAAAAGTCACAGTTATAGGACGTCTAATGTGTTTAGATCACTGTAGCTAAGGATATTGTATACATGAATTCCATTTGAGACATGACGGTGAAAGTAATGTGTTTTCTAATGGATGTTTGAGAAAAAGTCACAGTTATAGGACATCTAATGTGTTTAGATCACTGTAGCTTAGGATATTGTATACATGAGTTCCATTTCAGACATGACAGTGAAAGTAATGTGTTTTCTAATGGATGTTTGAGAAAAACTCACAGTTATATGACGTCCAATGTGTTTAGATCACTGTAGCTAAGGATATTCTATACATGAGTTCCATTTGAGACATGACGGTGAATGTAATGTGTTTTCTAATGGATGTTTGAGAAAAAGTCACAATTATAGGACGTCTAATGTGTTTAGATCACTGTAGCTAAGGATATTGTATACATGAGTTCCATTTAAGACATGACAGTGAAAGTAATGTTTTTTCTAATGGATGTTTGAGAAAAAGTCACAGTTTTAGCACGTCTAATGTGTTTAGATCACTGTAGCTAAGGATATTGTATACATGAGTTCCATTTGAGACATGACGGTGAAAGTAATGTGTTTTCTAATGGCTGTTTGAGAAAAAGTCACAATTATAGGACGTCTAATGTGTTTAGATCACTGTAGCTAAGGATATTGTATACATGAGTTCCATTTCAGACATGACAGTGAAAGTAATGTTTTTTCTAATGGATGTTTGAGAAAAAGTCACAGTTATAAGACGTCGAATGTATTTAGATCACTGTAGCTAAGGATATTGTATACATGAGTTCCATTTCAGACATGACGGTGAAAGTAATGTGTTTTCTAATGGATGTTTGAGAAGAAGTCACAGTTATAGGACGTCTAATGTTTTTTGATCACTGTAGCTAAGGATATTGTATACATGAGTTCCATTTGAGACATGACGGTGAAAGTAAAGTGTTTTCTAATGGATGTTTGAGAAAAAGTCACAGTTATAGGACGTCTAATGTGTTTAGATCACTGTAGCTAAGTATATTGTATATATGAGTTCCATTTCAGACATGACGGTTAAAGTAATGTGTTTTCTAATGGATGTTTGAGAAAAGGTCGTAGTTATAGGACGTCTAATGTGTTTAGATCACTGTAGCTAAGGATATTGTATACATGAGTTCCATTTCAGACATGACGGTGAAAGTAATGTGTTTTCTAATGGATGTTTGAGAAAAAGTCACAGTTATAGGACGTCTAATGTGTTTAGATCACTGAAGCTAAGGATATTGTATACATGAGTTCCATTTGAGACATGACGGTGAAAGTAATGTGTTTTCTAATGGATGTTTGAGAAAAAGTCACAGTTATAGGACGTCTAATGTGTTTAGATCACTGTAGCTTAGGATATTGTATACATGAATTCCATTTGAGACATGACAGTGAAAGTAATGTGTTTTCTAATGGATGTTTGAGAAAAAGTCACAGTTATAGGACGTCTAATGTGTTTAGATCACTGTAGCTAAGGATATTGTATACATGAGTCCCATTTCAGACATGATGGTGAAAGTAATGTGTTTTCTAATGGATGTTTGAGAAAAAGTCACAGTTATAGGACGTCTAATGTGTTTAGATCACTGTAGCTAAGGATATTGTATACATGAGTTCCATGACTGACATGACGGTGAAAGTAATGTGTTTTCTAATGGATGTTCGAGAAAAAGTCATAGTTATAGGACGTCTAATGTGTTTAGATCACTGTAGCTAAGGATATTGTATACATGAGATCCATTTCAGACATGAGGGTGAAAGTAATGTGTTTTCTAATGGATGTTTGAGAAAAAGTCACAGTTATAGGACGTCTAATGTGTTTAGATCACTGTAGCCAAGTATATTGTATACATGAGTTCCATTTGAGACATGACGGTGAAAGTAATGTGTTTTCTAATGGATGTTTGAGAAAAAGTCACAGTTATAGGACTTCTAATGTGTTTAGATCACTGTAGCTAAGGATATTGTATACATGAATTCCATTTGAGACATGACGGTGAAAGTAATGTGTTTTCTAATGGATGTTTGAGAAAAAGTCACAGTTATAGGACATCTAATGTGTTTAGATCACTGTAGCTTAGGATATTGTATACATGAGTTCCATTTCAGACATGACAGTGAAAGTAATGTGTTTTCTAATGGATGTTTGAGAAAAACTCACAGTTATATGACGTCCAATGTGTTTAGATCACTGTAGCTAAGGATATTCTATACATGAGTTCCATTTGAGACATGACGGTGAATGTAATGTGTTTTCTAATGGATGTTTGAGAAAAAGTCACAATTATAGGACGTCTAATGTGTTTAGATCACTGTAGCTAAGGATATTGTATACATGAGTTCCATTTAAGACATGACAGTGAAAGTAATGTTTTTTCTAATGGATGTTTGAGAAAAAGTCACAGTTTTAGCACGTCTAATGTGTTTAGATCACTGTAGCTAAGGATATTGTATACATGAGTTCCATTTGAGACATGACGGTGAAAGTAATGTGTTTTCTAATGGCTGTTTGAGAAAAAGTCACAATTATAGGACGTCTAATGTGTTTAGATCACTGTAGCTAAGGATATTGTATACATGAGTTCCATTTCAGACATGACAGTGAAAGTAATGTTTTTTCTAATGGATGTTTGAGAAAAAGTCACAGTTATAAGACGTCGAATGTATTTAGATCACTGTAGCTAAGGATATTGTATACATGAGTTCCATTTCAGACATGACGGTGAAAGTAATGTGTTTTCTAATGGATGTTTGAGAAGAAGTCACAGTTATAGGACGTCTAATGTTTTTTGATCACTGTAGCTAAGGATATTGTATACATGAGTTCCATTTGAGACATGACGGTGAAAGTAAAGTGTTTTCTAATGGATGTTTGAGAAAAAGTCACAGTTATAGGACGTCTAATGTGTTTAGATCACTGTAGCTAAGTATATTGTATACATGAGTTCCATTTCAGACATGACGGTTAAAGTAATGTGTTTTCTAATGGATGTTTGAGAAAAGGTCGTAGTTATAGGACGTCTAATGTGTTTAGATCACTGTAGCTAAGGATATTGTATACATGAGTTCCATTTCAGACATGACGGTGAAAGTAATGTGTTTTCTAATGGATGTTTGAGAAAAAGTCACAGTTATAGGACGTCTAATGTGTTTAGATCACTGAAGCTAAGGATATTGTATACATGAGTTCCATTTGAGACATGACGGTGAAAGTAATGTGTTTTCTAATGGATGTTTGAGAAAAAGTCACAGTTATAGGACATCTAATGTGTTTAGATCACTGTAGCTTAGGATATTGTATACATGAGTTCCATTTCAGACATGACAGTGAAAGTAATGTGTTTTCTAATGGATGTTTGAGAAAAACTCACAGTTATATGACGTCCAATGTGTTTAGATCACTGTAGCTAAGGATATTCTATACATGAGTTCCATTTGAGACATGACGGTGAATGTAATGTGTTTTCTAATGGATGTTTGAGAAAAAGTCACAATTATAGGACGTCTAATGTGTTTAGATCACTGTAGCTAAGGATATTGTATACATGAGTTCCATTTAAGACATGACAGTGAAAGTAATGTTTTTTCTAATGGATGTTTGAGAAAAAGTCACAGTTTTAGCACGTCTAATGTGTTTAGATCACTGTAGCTAAGGATATTGTATACATGAGTTCCATTTGAGACATGACGGTGAAAGTAATGTGTTTTCTAATGGCTGTTTGAGAAAAAGTCACAATTATAGGACGTCTAATGTGTTTAGATCACTGTAGCTAAGGATATTGTATACATGAGTTCCATTTCAGACATGACAGTGAAAGTAATGTTTTTTCTAATGGATGTTTGAGAAAAAGTCACAGTTATAAGACGTCGAATGTATTTAGATCACTGTAGCTAAGGATATTGTATACATGAGTTCCATTTCAGACATGACGGTGAAAGTAATGTGTTTTCTAATGGATGTTTGAGAAGAAGTCACAGTTATAGGACGTCTAATGTTTTTTGATCACTGTAGCTAAGGATATTGTATACATGAGTTCCATTTGAGACATGACGGTGAAAGTAAAGTGTTTTCTAATGGATGTTTGAGAAAAAGTCACAGTTATAGGACGTCTAATGTGTTTAGATCACTGTAGCTAAGTATATTGTATACATGAGTTCCATTTCAGACATGACGGTTAAAGTAATGTGTTTTCTAATGGATGTTTGAGAAAAGGTCGTAGTTATAGGACGTCTAATGTGTTTAGATCACTGTAGCTAAGGATATTGTATACATGAGTTCCATTTCAGACATGACGGTGAAAGTAATGTGTTTTCTAATGGATGTTTGAGAAAAAGTCACAGTTATAGGACGTCTAATGTGTTTAGATCACTGAAGCTAAGGATATTGTATACATGAGTTCCATTTGAGACATGACGGTGAAAGTAATGTGTTTTCTAATGGATGTTTGAGAAAAAGTCACAGTTATAGGACGTCTAATGTGTTTAGATCACTGTAGCTTAGGATATTGTATACATGAATTCCATTTGAGACATGACAGTGAAAGTAATGTGTTTTCTAATGGATGTTTGAGAAAAAGTCACAGTTATAGGACGTCTAATGTGTTTAGATCACTGTAGCTAAGGATATTGTATACATGAGTCCCATTTCAGACATGATGGTGAAAGTAATGTGTTTTCTAATGGATGTTTGAGAAAAAGTCACAGTTATAGGACGTCTAATGTGTTTAGATCACTGTAGCTAAGGATATTGTATACATGAGTTCCATGACTGACATGACGGTGAAAGTAATGTGTTTTCTAATGGATGTTCGAGAAAAAGTCATAGTTATAGGACGTCTAATGTGTTTAGATCACTGTAGCTAAGGATATTGTATACATGAGATCCATTTCAGACATGAGGGTGAAAGTAATGTGTTTTCTAATGGATGTTTGAGAAAAAGTCACAGTTATAGGACGTCTAATGTGTTTAGATCACTGTAGCCAAGTATATTGTATACATGAGTTCCATTTGAGACATGACGGTGAAAGTAATGTGTTTTCTAATGGATGTTTGAGAAAAAGTCACAGTTATAGGACTTCTAATGTGTTTAGATCACTGTAGCTAAGGATATTGTATACATGAATTCCATTTGAGACATGACGGTGAAAGTAATGTGTTTTCTAATGGATGTTTGAGAAAAAGTCACAGTTATAGGACATCTAATGTGTTTAGATCACTGTAGCTTAGGATATTGTATACATGAGTTCCATTTCAGACATGACAGTGAAAGTAATGTGTTTTCTAATGGATGTTTGAGAAAAACTCACAGTTATATGACGTCCAATGTGTTTAGATCACTGTAGCTAAGGATATTCTATACATGAGTTCCATTTGAGACATGACGGTGAAAGTAATGTGTTTTCTAATGGATGTTTGAGAAAAAATCACAATTATAGGACGTCTAATGTGTTTAGATCACTGTAGCTAAGGATATTGTATACATGAGTTCCATTTCAGACATGACAGTGAAAGTAATGTTTTTTCTAATGGATGTTTGAGAAAAAGTCACAGTTATAGTACGTCTAATGTGTTTAGATCACTGTAGCTAATGATATTGTATACATGAGTTCCATTTGAGACATGACGGTGAAAGTAATGTGTTTTCTAATGGATGTTTGAGAAGAAGTCACAGTTATAGGACGTCTAATTTTTTTTTATCACTGTAGCTAAGGATATTGTATACATGAGTTCCATTTGAGACATGACGGTGAAAGTAAAGTGTTTTCTAATGGATGTTTGAGAAAAAGTCACAGTTATAGGATGTCTAATGTGTTTAGATCACTGTAGCTAAGTATATTGTATACATGAGTTCCATTTCAGACATGACGGTGAAAGTAATGTGTTTTCTAATGGATGTTTGAGAAAAGGTCATAGTTATAGGACGTCTAATGTGTTTAGATCACTGTAGCTAAGGGTATTGTATACATGAGATCCATTTCAGACATGACGGGGAAAGTAATGTGTTTTCTAATGTATGTTTGAGAAAAAGTCACAGTTATAGGACGTCTAATGTGTTTAGATCACTGTAGCTAAGTATATTGTATACATGAGTTCCATTTCAGATATGACGGTGAAAGTAATGTGTTTTCTAATGGATGTTTGAGAAAAGGTCGTAGTTATAGGACGTCTAATGTGTTTAGATCACTGTAGCTAAGGATATTGTATACATGAGTTCCATTTCAGACATGACGGTGAAAGTAATGTGTTTTCTAATGGATGTTTGAGAAAAAGTCACAGTTATAAGACGTCTAATGTGTTTAGATCACTGAAGCTAAGGATATTGTATACATGAGTTCCATTTGAGACATGACGGTGAAAGTAATGTGTTTTCTAATGGATGTTTGAGAAAAAGTCACAGTTATAGGACGTCTAATGTGTTTAGATCACTGTAGCTTAGGATATTGTATACATGAATTCCATTTGAGACATGACAGTGAAAGTAATGTGTTTTCTAATGGATGTTTGAGAAAAAGTCACAGTTATAGGACGTCTAATGTGTTTAGATCACTGTAGCTAAGGATATTGTATACATGAGTCCCATTTCAATCATGATGGTGAAAGTAATGTGTTTTCTAATGGATGTTTGAGAAAAAGTCACAGTTATAGGACGTCTAATGTGTTTAGATCACTGTAGCTAAGGATATTGTATACATGAGTTCCATGACTGACATGACGGTGAAAGTAATGTGTTTTCTAATGGATGTTCGAGAAAAAGTCATAGTTATAGGACGTCTAATGTGTTTAGATCACTGTAGCTAAGGATATTGTATACATGAGATCCATTTCAGACATGAGGGTGAAAGTAATGTGTTTTCTAATGGATGTTTGAGAAAAAGTCACAGTTATAGGACGTCTAATGTGTTTAGATCACTGTAGCCAAGTATATTGTATACATGAGTTCCATTTGAGACATGACGGTGAAAGTAATGTGTTTTCTAATGGATGTTTGAGAAAAAGTCACAGTTATAGGACTTCTAATGTGTTTAGATCACTGTAGCTAAGGATATTGTATACATGAATTCCATTTGAGACATGACGGTGAAAGTAATGTGTTTTCTAATGGATGTTTGAGAAAAAGTCACAGTTATAGGACATCTAATGTGTTTAGATCACTGTAGCTTAGGATATTGTATACATGAGTTCCATTTCAGACATGACAGTGAAAGTAATGTGTTTTCTAATGGATGTTTGAGAAAAACTCACAGTTATATGACGTCCAATGTGTTTAGATCACTGTAGCTAAGGATATTCTAAACATGAGTTCCATTTGAGACATGACGGTGAAAGTAATGTGTTTTCTAATGGATGTTTGAGAAAAAATCACAATTATAGGACGTCTAATGTGTTTAGATCACTGTAGCTAAGGATATTGTATACATGAGTTCCATTTCAGACATGACAGTGAAAGTAATGTTTTTTCTAATGGATGTTTGAGAAAAAGTCACAGTTATAGTACGTCTAATGTGTTTAGATCACTGTAGCTAATGATATTGTATACATGCGTTCCATTTGAGACATGACGGTGAAAGTAATGTGTTTTCTAATGGCTGTTTGAGAAAAAGTCACAATTATAGGACGTCTAATGTGTTTAGATCACTGTAGCTAAGGATATTGTATACATGATTTCCATTTCAGACATGACGGTGAAAGTAATGTGTTTTCTAATGGATGTTTGAGAAGAAGTCACAGTTATAGGACGTCTAATTTTTTTTTATCACTGTAGCTAAGGATATTGTATACATGAGTTCCATTTGAGACATGACGGTGAAAGTAAAGTGTTTTCTAATGGATGTTTGAGAAAAAGTCACAGTTATAGGATGTCTAATGTGTTTAGATCACTGTAGCTAAGTATATTGTATACATGAGTTCCATTTCAGACATGACGGTGAAAGTAATGTGTTTTCTAATGGATGTTTGAGAAAAGGTCATAGTTATAGGACGTCTGATGTGTTTAGATCACTGTAGCTAAGGGTATTGTATACATGAGATCCATTTCAGACATGACGGGGAAAGTAATGTGTTTTCTAATGTATGTTTGAGAAAAAGTCACAGTTATAGGACGTCTAATGTGTTTAGATCACTGTAGCTAAGGATATTGTATACATGAGTTCCATCTCAGACATGACGGTGAAAGTAATGTGTTTTCTAATGGACGTTTGAGAAAAAGTCACAGTTATAGGATGTCTAATGTGTTTAGATCACTGTAGCTAAGGATATTGTATACATGAGTTCCATTTCAGACATGACGGTGAAAGTAATGTGTTTTCTAATGGATGTTTGAGAAAAAATCATAGTTATAGGACGTCTAATGTGTTTAGATCACTGTAGCTAAGGATATTGTATACATGAGATCCATTTCAGACATGACGGGGAAAGTAATGTGTTTTCTAATGTATGTTTGAGAAAAAGTCACAGTTATAGGACGTCTAATGTGTTTAGATCACTGTAGCTAAGGATATTGTATACATGAGTTCCATTTCAGACATGACGGTGAAAGTAATGTGTTTTCTAATGGATGTTTGAGAAAAAGTCACATTTATATGACGTCTAATGTGTTTAGATCACTGTAGCTAAGGATATTGTATACATGAGTTCCATTTGAGACATGACGGTGAAAGTAATGTGTTTTCTAATGGATGTTTGAGAAAAAGTCACAGTTATAGGACGTCTAATATGTTTAGATCACTGTAGCTTAGGATATTGTATACATGAGTTCCATTTGAGACATGACAGTGAAAGTAATGTTTTTTCTAATGGATGTTTGAGAAAAAGTCACAGTTATAGTACGTCTAATGTGTTTAGATCACTGTAGCTAATGATATTGTATACATGCGTTCCATTTGAGACATGACGGTGAAAGTAATGTGTTTTCTAATGGCTGTTTGAGAAAAAGTCACAATTATAGGACGTCTAATGTGTTTAGATCACTGTAGCTAAGGATATTGTATACATGAGTTCCATTTCAGACATGACAGTGAAAGTAATGTTTTTTCTAATGGATGTTTGAGAAAAAGTCACAGTTATAAGACGTCGAATGTATTTAGATCACTGTAGCTAAGGATATTGTATACATGATTTCCATTTCAGACATGACGGTGAAAGTAATGTGTTTTCTAATGGATGTTTGAGAAGAAGTCACAGTTATAGGACGTCTAATTTTTTTTTATCACTGTAGCTAAGGATATTGTATACATGAGTTCCATTTGAGACATGACGGTGAAAGTAAAGTGTTTTCTAATGGATGTTTGAGAAAAAGTCACAGTTATAGGATGTCTAATGTGTTTAGATCACTGTAGCTAAGTATATTGTATACATGAGTTCCATTTCAGACATGACGGTGAAAGTAATGTGTTTTCTAATGGATGTTTGAGAAAAGGTCATAGTTATAGGACGTCTGATGTGTTTAGATCACTGTAGCTAAGGGTATTGTATACATGAGATCCATTTCAGACATGACGGGGAAAGTAATGTGTTTTCTAATGTATGTTTGAGAAAAAGTCACAGTTATAGGACGTCTAATGTGTTTAGATCACTGTAGCTAAGGATATTGTATACATGAGTTCCATCTCAGACATGACGGTGAAAGTAATGTGTTTTCTAATGGACGTTTGAGAAAAAGTCACAGTTATAGGATGTCTAATGTGTTTAGATCACTGTAGCTAAGGATATTGTATACATGAGTTCCATTTCAGACATGACGGTGAAAGTAATGTGTTTTCTAATGGATGTTTGAGAAAAAATCATAGTTATAGGACGTCTAATGTGTTTAGATCACTGTAGCTAAGGATATTGTATACATGAGATCCATTTCAGACATGACGGGGAAAGTAATGTGTTTTCTAATGTATGTTTGAGAAAAAGTCACAGTTATAGGACGTCTAATGTGTTTAGATCACTGTAGCTAAGGATATTGTATACATGAGTTCCATTTCAGACATGACGGTGAAAGTAATGTGTTTTCTAATGGATGTTTGAGAAAAAGTCACATTTATATGACGTCTAATGTGTTTAGATCACTGTAGCTAAGGATATTGTATACATGAGTTCCATTTGAGACATGACGGTGAAAGTAATGTGTTTTCTAATGGATGTTTGAGAAAAAGTCACAGTTATAGGACGTCTAATATGTTTAGATCACTGTAGCTTAGGATATTGTATACATGAGTTCCATTTGAGACATGACAGTGAAAGTAATGTGTTTTCTAATGGATGTTTGAGAAAAAGTCACAGTTATAGGACGTCTAATGTGTTTAGATCACTGTAGCTAAGGATATTGTATACATGAGTTCCATTTCAGACATGATGGTGAAAGTAATGTGTTTTCTAATGGATGTTTGAGAAAAAGTCACAGTTATAGGACGTCTAATGTGTTTAGATCACTGTAGCTAAGGATATTGTATACATGAGTTCCATGACTGACATGACGGTGAAAGTAATCTGTTTTCTAATGGATGTTTGAGAAAAAGTCATAGTTATAGGACGTCTAATGTGTTTAGATCACTGTAGCTAAGGATATTGTATACATGAGATCCATTTCAGACATGAGGGTGAAAGTAATGTGTTTTCTAATGGATGTTTCAGAAAAAGTCACAGTTATAGGACGTCTAATGTGTTTAGATCACTGTAGCTAAGTATATTGTATACATGAGTTCCATTTCAGACATGACGGTGAAAGTAATGTGTTTTCTAATGGATGTTTGAGAAAAAGTCACAGTTATAGGACGTCTAATGTGTTTAGATCACTGTAGCTTAGGATATTGTATACATGAGTTCCATTTGAGACATGACGGTGAAAGTAATGTGTTTTCTAATGGATGTTTGAGAAAGAGTCACAGTTATAGGACGTCTAATGTGTTTAGATCACTGTAGCTAAGGATATTGTATACATGAGAACAATTTCAGACATGAGGGTGAAAATAATGTGTTTTCTAATGGATGTTTGAGAAAAAGTCACAGTTATAGGACGTCTAATGTGTTTAGATCACTGTAGCTAAGTATATTGTATACATGAGTTCCATCTCAGACATGACGGTGAAAGTAATGTGTTTTCTAACGGACGTTTGAGAAAAACTCACAGTTAGAGGATGTCTAATGTGTTTAGATCACTGTAGCTAAGGATATTGTATACATGAGAACAATTTCAGACATGAGGGTGAAAGTAATGTGTTTTCTAATGGATGTTTGAGAAAAAGTCACAGTTATAGGACGTCTAATGTGTTTAGATCACTGTAGTTAAGTATATTGTATACATGAGTTCCATCTCAGACATGACGGTGAAAGTAATGTGTTTTCTAATGGACGTTTGAGAAAAAGTCACAGTTATAGGATGTCTAATGTGTTTAGATCACTGTAGCTTAGGATATTGTATACATGAGTTCCATTTGAGACATGACAGTGAAAGTAATGTGTTTTCTAATGGATGTTTGAGAAAAAGTCACAGTTATAGGACGTCTAATGTGTTTAGATCACTGTAGCTAAGGATATTGTATACATGAGTTCCATGACTGACATGACGGTGAAAGTAATCTGTTTTCTAATGTATGTTTGAGAAAAAGTCATAGTTATAGGACGTCTAATGTGTTTAGATCACTGTAGCTAAGGATATTGTATACATGAGAACAATTTCAGACATGAGGGTGAAAGTAATGTGTTTTCTAATGGATGTTTGAGAAAAAGGCAAAGTTATAGGACGTCTAATGTGTTTAGATCACTGTAGCTAAGGATATTGTATACATGAGTTCCATTTCAGACATGATGGTGAAAGTAATGTTTTCTAATGGATGTTTGAGAAAAAGTCACAGTTATAGGACATCTAATGTGTTTAGATCACTGTAGCTAAGGATATTGTATACATGAGTTCCATGACTGACATGACGGTGAAAGTAATCTGTTTTCTAATGGATGTTTGAGAAAAAGTCATAGTTATAGGACGTCTAATGTGTTTAGATCACTGTAGCTAAGGATATTGTATACATGAGATCCATTTCAGACATGAGTGTGAAAGTAATGTGTTTTCTAATGGATGTTTGAGAAAAAGTCAAAGTTATAGGACGTCTAATGTGTTTAGATCACTGTAGCTAAGTATATTGTATACATGAGTTCAATTTCAGACATGACGGTGAAAGTAATGTGTTTTCTAATGGATGTTTGAGAAAAAGTCACAGTTATAGGACGTCTCATGTGTTTAGATCACTGTAGCTAAGGATATTGTATACATGAGTTCCATTTCAGACATGAGGGTGAAAGTAATGTGTTTTCTAATGGATGTTTGAGAAAAAGTCACAGTTATAGGCCGTCTAATGTGTTTAGATCAATGTAGCTAAGGATATTGTATACATGAGTTCCATGTCTGACATGACGGTGAAAGTATAGTGTTTTCTAATGGATGTTTGACAAAAAGTCACAGTTATAGGACGTCTAATGTGTTTAGATCACTGTAGCTTAGGATATTGTATACATGAGTTCCATTTGAGACATGACTGTGAAAGTAATGTGTTTTCTAATGGATGTTTGAGAAAAAGTCACAGTTATAGGACGTCTAATGTGTTTAGATCACTGTAGCTAAGGATTTTGTATACATGAGTTCCATTTCAGACATGACGGTGAAAGTAATGTGTTTTCTAATGGATGTTTGAGAAAAAGTCACAGTTATAGGATGTCTAATGTGTTTAGATCACTGTAGCTAAGGATATTGTATACATGATTTCCATTTCAGACATGACGGTGAAAGTAATGTGTTTTCTAATGCTTGTTTGAGAAAAAGGCACAGTTATAGGACGTCGAATGTGTTTAGATCACTGTAGCTAAGGATATTGTATACATGAGTTCCATTTCAGACATGAGGGTGAAAGTAATGTGTTCTCTAATGGATGTTTGAGAAAAAGTCACAGTTATAGGACGTCTAAAGTGTTTAGATCACTGTAGCTAAGGATATTGTATACATGAGTTCCATTTGAGACATGACGGTGAAAGTAATGTGTTTTCTAATGGATGTTTGAGAAAAAGTCACAGTTATAGGACGTCTAATGTGTTTAGATCACTGTAGCTAAGGATATTGCATACATGAGTACCATTTGAGACATGACGGTGAATGTAATGTGTTTTCTAATGGATGTTTGAGAAAAAGTCACAGTTATAGGACGTCTAATGTGTTTAGATCACTGTAGCTAAGGATATTGCATACATGAGTACCATTTGAGACATGACGGTGAATGTAATGTGTTTTCTAATGGATGTTTGAGAAAAAGTCACAGTTATAGGACGTCTAATGTGTTTAGATCACTGTAGCTAAGGATATTGTATACATGAGTTCCATTTGAGACATGACAGTGAAAGTAATGTGTTTTCTAATTGTTGTTTGAGAAAAAGTCACAGTTATAGGACGTCTAATGTGTTTAGATCACTGTAGCTAAGGATATTGTATACATGAGTCCCATTTCAGACATGACGTTGAAAGTAATGTGTTTTCTAATGGATGTTTGAGAAAAAGTCACAGTTTTAGGACGTCTAATGTGTTTAGATCACTGTAGCTAAGGATATTGTATACATGAGTTCCAGTTGAGACATGACGGTGAAAGTAACGTGTTTTCTAATGGATGTTTGAGAAAAAGTCACAGTTATAGGACGTCTAATGTGTTTAGATCACTGTAGCTAAGGATATTGTATACATGAGTTCCATTTCAGACATGACGGTGAAAGTAATGTGTTTTCTAATGGATGTTTGAGAAAAAGTCACAGTTATAGGACGTCTAATGTCTTTAGATCACTGTAGCTTAGGATATTGTATACATGAGTTCCATTTGAGACATGACAGTGAAAGTAATGTGTTTTCTAATGGTTGTTTGAGAAAAAGTTTCAGTTATAGGACGTCTAATGTGTTTAGATCACGGTAGCTAAGGATATTGTATACATGAGTTCCATTTCATACATGACGGTGAAAGTAATGTGTTTTCTAATGGATGTTTGAGAAAAAGTCACAGTTTTAGGACGTCTAATGTGTTTAGATCACTGTAGCTAAGGATATTGTATACATGAGTTCCATTTGAGACATGACGGTGAAAGTAATGTGTTTTCTAATGGATGTTTGAGAAAAAGTCACAGTTATAGGACGTCTAATGTGTTTAGATCACTGTAGCTAAGGATATTGTATACATGAGTTCCATTTGAGACATGACGGTGAAAGTAATGTGTTTTCTAATAGATATTTGAGAAAAAGTCACAGTTATAGGACGTCTAATGTGTTTAGATCACTGTAGCTAAGGATATTGCATACATGAGTACCATTTGAGACATGACGGTGAATGTAATGTGTTTTCTAATGGATGTTTGAGAAAAAGTCACAGTTATAGGACGTCTAATGTGTTTAGATCACTGTAGCTAAGGATATTGCATACATGAGTACCATTTGAGACATGACGGTGAATGTAATGTGTTTTCTAATGGATGTTTGAGAAAAAGTCACAGTTATAGGACGTCTAATGTGTTTAGATCACTGTAGCTAAGGATATTGTATACATGAGTTCCATTTGAGACATGACAGTGAAAGTAATGTGTTTTCTAATGGTTGTTTGAGAAAAAGTCACAGTTATAGTACGTCTAATGTGTTTAGATCACTGTAGCTAAGGATATTGTATACATGAGTCCCATTTCAGACATGACGTTGAAAGTAATGTGTTTTCTAATGGATGTTTGAGAAAAAGTCACAGTTTTAGGACGTCTAATGTGTTTAGATCACTGTAGCTAAGGATATTGTATACATGAGTTCCAGTTGAGACATGACGGTGAAAGTAACGTGTTTTCTAATGGATGTTTGAGAAAAAGTCACAGTTATAGGACGTCTAATGTGTTTAGATCACTGTAGCTAAGGATATTGTATACATGAGTTCCATTTCAGACATGACGGTGAAAGTAATGTGTTTTCTAATGGATGTTTGAGAAAAAGTCACAGTTATAGGACGTCTAATGTCTTTAGATCACTGTAGCTTAGGATATTGTATACATGAGTTCCATTTGAGACATGACAGTGAAAGTAATCTGTTTTCTAATGGTTGTTTGAGAAAAAGTTTCAGTTATAGGACGTCTAATGTGTTTAGATCACGGTAGCTAAGGATATTGTATACATGAGTTCCATTTCAGACATGACGGTGAAAGTAATGTGTTTTCTAATGGATGTTTGAGAAAAAGTCACAGTTTTAGGACGTCTAATGTGTTTAGATCACTGTAGCTAAGGATATTGTATACATGAGTTCCATTTGAGACATGACGGTGAAAGTAATGTGTTTTCTAATGGATGTTTGAGAAAAAGTCACAGTTTTAGGACGTCTAATGTGTTTAGATCACTGTAGCTATGGATATTGTATACATGAGTTCCATTTGAGACATGACGGTGAAAGTAATGTGTTTTCTAATGGATGTTTGAGAAAAAGTCACAGTTATAGGACGTCTAATGTGTTTAGATCACTGTAGCTAAGGATATTGTATACATGAGTTCCATTTCAGACATGACGGTGAAAGTAATGTGTTTTCTAATGGATGTTTGAGAAAAAGTCACAGTTTTAGGACGTCTAATGTGTTTAGATCACTGTAGCTAAGGATATTGTATACATGAGTTCCATTTGAGACATGACGGTGAAAGTAATGTGTTTTCTAATGGATGTTTGAGAAAAAGTCACAGTTATAGGACGTCTAATGTGTTTAGATCACTGTAGCTAAGGATATTG
This sequence comes from Acanthosepion esculentum, assembly GCA_964036315.1. NCBI lineage: Eukaryota > Metazoa > Mollusca > Cephalopoda > Sepiida > Sepiidae > Acanthosepion > Acanthosepion esculentum. Next base: position 9,058,683 of record OZ038489.1, on the reverse strand, counting down.
TATACATGAGTTCCATTTGAGACATGACAGTGAAAGTAATGTGTTTTCTAATGGTTGTTTGAGAAAAAGTCACAGTTATAGGACGTCTAATGTGTTTAGATCACTGTAGCTAAGGATATTGTATACATGAATCCCATTTCAGACATGACGTTGAAAGTAATGTGTTTTCTAATGGATGTTTGAGAAAAAGTCACAGTTTTAGGACGTCTAATGTGTTTAGATCACTGTAGCTAAGGATATTGTATACATGAGTTCCATTTGAGACATGACGGTGAAAGTAATGTGTTTTCTAATGGATGTTTGAGAAAAAGTCACAGTTATAGGAAGTCTAATGTGTTTAGATCACTGTAGCTAAGGATATTGTATACATGAGTTCCATTTCAGACATGACGGGGAAAGTAATGTGTTTTCTAATGGATGTTTGAGAAAAAGTCACAGTTATAGGACGTCTAATGTGTTTAGATCACTGTAGCTAAGGATATTGTATACATGAGTTCCATTGAGACATGACGGTGAAAGTAATGTGTTTTCTAATGGATGTTTGAGAAAAAGTCACAGTTATAGGACGTCTAAAGTCTTTAGATCACTGTAGCTTAGGATATTGTATACATGAGTTCCATTTGAGACATGACAGTGAAAGTAATGTGTTTTCTAATGGATGTTTGAGAAAAAGTTTCAGTTATAGGACGTCTAATGTGTTTAGATCACGGTAGCTAAGGATATTGTATACATGAGTTCCATTTCAGACATGACGGTGAAAGTAATGTGTTTTCTAATGGATGTTTGAGAAAAAGTCACAGTTTTAGGACGTCTAATGTGTTTAGATCACTGTAGCTAAGGATATTGTATACATGAGTTCCATTTGAGACATGACGGTGAAAGTAATGTGTTTTCTAATGGATGTTTGAGAAAAAGTCACAGTTATAGGACGTCTAATGTGTTTAGATCACTGTAGCTAAGGATATTGTATACATGAGTTCCATTTCAGACATGACGGTGAAAGTAATGTGTTTTCTAATGGATGTTTGAGAAAAAGTCACAGTTTTAGGACGTCTAATGTGTTTAGATCACTGTAGCTAAGGATATTGTATACATGAGTTCCATTTGAGACATGACGGTGAAAGTAATGTGTTTTCTAATGGATGTTTGAGAAAAAGTCACAGTTATAGGACGTCTAATGTGTTTAGATCACTGTAGCTAAGGATATTGTATACATGAGTTCCATTTCAGACATGACGGTGAAAGTAATGTGTTTTCTAATGGATGTTTGAGAAAAAGTCACAGTTTTAGGACGTCTAATGTGTTTAGATCACTGTAGCTAAGGATATTGTATACATGAGTTCCATTTCAGACATGACGGTGAAAGTAATGTGTTTTCTAATGGATGTTTGAGAAAAAGTCACAGTTATAGGACGTCTAATGTGTTTAGATCACTGTAGCTAAGGATATTGTATACATGAGTTCCATTTGAGACATGACGGTGAAAGTAATGTGTTTTCTAATGGATGTTTGAGAAAAAGCCACAGTTATAGGATGTCTAATGTGTTTAGATCACTGTAGCTAAGGATATTGTATACATGAGTTCCATTTCAGACATGACGGTGAAAGTAATGTGTTTTCTAATGGATGTTTGAGAAAAAGCCACAGTTATAGGATGTCTAATGTGTTTAGATCACTGTAGCTAAGGATATTGTATACATGAGTTCCATTTCAGAAATGACGGTGAAAGTAATGTGTTTTCTAATGGATGTTTGAGAAAAAGTCACAGTTATAGGACGTCTAATGTGTTTAGATCACTGTAGCTAAGGATATTGTATACATGAGTTCCATTTGAGACATAACGGTGAAAGTAATGTGTTTTCTAATGGATGTTTGATAAAAAGTTTCAGTTATAGGACGTCTAATGTGTTTAGATCACGGTAGCTAAGGATATTGTATACATGAGTTCCATTTGAGACATGACGGTGAAAGTAATGTGTTTTCTAATGGATGTTTGAGAAAAAGTCACAGTTTTAGGACGTCTAATGTGTTTAGATCACTGTAGCTAAGGATATTGTATACATGAGTTCCATTTGAGACATGACGGTGAAAGTAATGTGTTTTCTAATGGATGTTTGAGAAAAAGTCACAGTTATAGGACGTCTAATGTGTTTAGATCACTGTAGCTAAGGATATTGTATACATGAGTTCCATTTCAGACATGACGGTGAAAGTAATGTGTTTTCTAATGGATGTTTGAGAAAAAGTCACAGTTTTAGGACGTCTAATGTGTTTAGATCACTGTAGCTAAGGATATTGTATACATGAGTTCCATTTGAGACATGACGGTGAAAGTAATGTGTTTTCTAATGGATGTTTGAGAAAAAGTCACAGTTATAGGACGTCTAATGTGTTTAGATCACTGTAGCTAAGGATATTGTATACATGAGTTCCATTTCAGACATGACGGTGAAAGTAATGTGTTTTCTAATGGATGTTTGAGAAAAAGTCACAGTTTTAGGACGTCTAATGTGTTTAGATCACTGTAGCTAAGGATATTGTATACATGAGTTCCATTTCAGACATGACGGTGAAAGTAATGTGTTTTCTAATGGATGTTTGAGAAAAAGTCACAGTTATAGGACGTCTAATGTGTTTAGATCACTGTAGCTAAGGATATTGTATACATGAGTTCCATTTGAGACATAACGGTGAAAGTAATGTGTTTTCTAATGGATGTTTGAGAAAAAGTCACAGTTATAGGACGTCTAATGTGTTTAGATCACTGTAGCTAAGGATATTGTATACATGAGTTCCATTTGAGACATGACGGTGAAAGTAATGTGTTTTCTAATGGATGTTTGAGAAAAAGTCACAGTTATAGGACGTCTAATGTGTTTAGATAACTGTAGCTTAGGATATTGTATACATGAGTTCCATTTGAGACATGACGGTGAAAGTAATGTGTTTTCTAATGGTTGTTTGAGAAAAAGTCACAGTTATAGGACGTCTAATGTGTTTAGATCACTGTAGCTAAGGATATTTTATACATGAGTTCCATTTGAGACATGACGGTGAAAGTAATGTGTTTTCTAATGGATGTTTGAGAAAAAGTCACAGTTATAGGACGTCGAATGTGTTTAGATCACTGTATCTAAGGATATTGTATACATGAGTTCCATTTGAGACATGACGGTGAAAGTAATGTGTTTTCTAATGGATGTTTGAGAAAAAGTCACAGTTATAGGACGTCTAATGTGTTTAGAACACTGTAGCTTAGGATATTGTATACATGAGTTCCATTTGAGACATGACGGAAAAGTAATGTGTTTTCTAATGGATGTTTGAGAAAAAGCCACAGTTATAGGATGTCTAATGTGTTTAGATCACTGTAGCTAAGGATATTGTATACATGAGTTCCATTTCAGACATGACGGTGAAAGTAATGTGTTTTCTAATGGATGTTTGAGAAAAAGCCACAGTTATAGGATGTCTAATGTGTTTAGATCACTGTAGCTAAGGATATTGTATACATGAGTTCCATTTCAGACATGACGGTAAAAGTAATGTGTTTTCTAATGGATGTTTGAGAAAAAGTCACAGTTATAGGACGTCTAATGTGTTTAGATCACTGTAGCTAAGGATATTGTATACATGAGTTCCATTTGAGACATGACGGTGAAAGTAATGTGTTTTCTAATGGATGTTTGAGAAAAAGCCACAGTTATAGGATGTCTAATGTGTTTAGATCACTGTAGCTAAGGATATTGTATACATGAGTTCCATTTCAGACATGACGGTGAAAGTAATGTGTTTTCTAATGGATGTTTGAAAAAAAGCCACAGTTATAGGATGTCTAATGTGTTCAGATCACTGTAGCTAAGGATATTGTATACATGAGTACTATTTCAGACATGACGGTGAAAGTAATGTGTTTTCTAATGGATGTTTGAGAAAAAGTCACAGTTATAGGACGTCTAATGTGTTTAGATCACTGTAGCTAAGGATATTGTATACATGAGTTCCATTTGAGACATAACGGTGAAAGTAATGTGTTTTCTAATGGATGTTTGAGAAAAATTCACAGTTATAGGACGTCTAATGTGTTTAGATCACTGTAGCTAAGGATATTGTATACATGAGTTCCATTTGAGACATGACGGTGAAAGTAATGTGTTTTCTAATGGATGTTTGTGAAAAAGTCACAGTTATTGGACGTCTAATGTGTTTAGATCACTGTAGCTAAGGATATTGTATACATGAGTTCCATTTCAGACATGACGGTGAAATTAATGTGTTTTCTAATGGATGTTTGAGAAAAAGTCACAGTTATAGGACGTCTAATGTGTTTAGATCACTGTAGCTAAGGATATTGTATACATGAGTTCCATTGAGACATGACGGTGAAAGTAATGTGTTTTCTAATGGATGTTTGAGAAAAAGTCACAGTTATAGGACGTCTAATGCGTTTAGATCACTGTAGCTTAGGATATTGTATACATGAGTTCCATTTGAGACATGACAGTGAAAGTAATGTGTTTTCTAATGGATGTTTGAGAAAGAGTCATAGTTATAGGACGTCTAATGTGTTTAGATCACTGTAGCTAAGGATATTGTATACATGAGTTCCATTTCAGACATGACGTGAAAGTAATGTGTTTTCTAATGGATGTTTGAGAAAAAGTCACAGTTATAGGATGTCGAATGTGTTTAGATCACTGTAGCTAAGGATATTGTATACATGAGTTCCATTTGAGACATGACGGTGAAAGTAATGTGTTTTCTAATGGATGTTTGAGAAAAAGTCACAGTTATAGGACGTCTAATGTGTTTAGATCACTGTAGCTTAGGATATTGTATACATGAGTTCCATTTGAGACATGACGGTGAAAGTAATCTGTTTTCTAATGGATGTTTGAGAAAAAGCCACAGTTATAGGATGTCTAATGTGTTTAGATCACTGTAGCTAAGGATATTGTATACATGAGTTCCATTTCAGACGTGACGGTGAAAGTAATCTGTTTTCTAATGGATGTTTGAGAAAAAGCCACAGTTATAGGATGTCTAATGTGTTTAGATCACTGTAGCTTAGGATATTGTATACATGAGTTCCATTTCAGACGTGACGGTGAAAGTAATGTGTTTTCTAATGGATGTTTGAGAAAAAGTCACAGTTATAGGACGTCTAATGTGTTTAGATCACTGTAGCTAAGGATATTGTATACATGAGTTCCATTTGAGACATGACGGTGAAAGTAATGTGTTTTCTAATGGACGTTTGAGAAAAGTCACAGTTATAGGACGACTAATGTGTTTAGATCACTGTAGCTAAGGATATTGTATACATGAGTTCCATTTCAGACATGACGGTGAAAGTAATGTGTTTTCTAATGGATGTTTGAGAAAAAGTCACAGTTATAGGACGTCTAATGTGTTTAGATCACTGTAGCTAAGGATATTGTATACATGAGTTCCATTTGAGACATGACAGTGAAAGTAATGAGTTTTCTAATGGATGTTTGAGAAAAAGTCACAGTTATAGGACGTCTAATGGGTTTAGATCACTGTAGCTAAGGATATTGTATACATGAGTTCCATTTCAGACATGACGTTGAAAGTAATGCGTTTTCTAATAGATGTTTGAGAAAAAGTCACAGTTTTAGGACGTCTAATGTGTTTAGATCACTGTAGCTAAGGATATTGTATACATGAGTTCCATTTGAGACATGACGGTGAAAGTAATATGTTTTCTAATGGATGTTTGAGAAATATCACAGTTATAGGACGTCTAATGTGTTTAGATCACTGTAGCTAAGGATATTGTATACATGAGTCCCATTTCAGACATGACGGTGAAAGTAATGTGTTTTCTAATGGATGTTTGAGAAAAAGTCACAGTTATAGGACGTCTAATGTGTTTAGATCACTGTAGCTAAGGATATTGTATACATGAGTTCCATTGAGACATGACGGTGAAAGTAATGTGTTTTCTAATGGATGTTTGAGAAAAAGTCACAGTTATAGGACGTCTAATGTGTTTAGATCACTGTAGCTTAGGATATTGTATATATGAGTTCCATTTGAGACATGACAGTGAAAGTAATGTGTTTTCTAATGGATGTTTGAGAAAAAGTCATAGTTATAGGACGTCTAATGTGTTTAGATCACTGTAGCTAAGGATATTGTATACATGAGTTCCATTTCAGACATGACGGTGAAAGTAATGTGTTTTCTAATGGATGTTTGAGAAAAAGCCACAGTTATAAGATGTCTAATGTGTTTAGATCACTGTAGCTAAGGATATTGTATACATGAGTTCTATTTCAGACATGACGGTGAAAGTAATGTGTTTTCTAATGGATGTTGGAGAAAAAGTCACAGTTATAGGACGTCTAATGTGTTTAGATCACTGTAGCTAAAGATATTGTATACATGAGTTCCATTTGAGACATGACGGTGAAAGTAATGTGTTTTCTAATGGATGTTTGAGAAAAAGTCACAGTTATAGGACGTCTAATGTGTTTAGATCACTGTAGCTAAGGATATTGTATACATGGTTTCAATTTGAGACATGACGGTGAAAGTAATGTGTTTTCTAATGGATGTTTAAGAAAAAGTCACAGTTATAGGACGTCTAATGTGTTTAGATCACTGTAGCTTAGGATATTGTATACATGAGTTCCATTTGAGACATGACGGTGAAAGTAATGTGTTTTCTAATGGATGTTTGAGAAAAAGTCACAGTTATAGGACGTCTAATGTGTTTAGATCACTGTAGCTTAGGATATTGTATACATGAGTTCCATTTGAGACATGACGGTGAAAGTAATGTTTTCTAATGGATGTTTGAGAAAAAGCCACAGTTATAGGATGTCTAATGTGTTTAGATCACTGTAGCTAAGGATATTGTATACATGAGTTCCATTTCAGACATGACGGCGAAAGTAATGTGTTTTCTAATGGATGTTTGAGAAAAAGCCACAGTTATAGGATGTCTAATGAGTTTAGATCACTGTAGCTAAGGATATTGTATACATGAGTTCCATTTCAGTCATGACAGTGAAAGTAATGTGTTTTCTAATGGATGTTTGAGAAAAAGTCACAGTTATAGGACGTCTAATGTGTTTAGATCACTGTAGCTAAGGATATTGTATACATGAGTTCCATTTCAGACATGACGTTGAAAGTAATGTGTTTTCTAATGGATGTTTGAGAAAAAGTCACAGTTTTAGGACGTCTAATGTGTTTAGATCACTGTAGCTAAGGATATTGTATACATGAGTTCCATTTGAGACATGACGGTGAAAGTAATGTGTTTTCTAATGGATTTTTGAGAAATATCACAGTTATAGGACGTCTAATGTGTTTAGATCACTGTAGCTAAGGATATTGTATACATGAGTTCCATTTCAGACATGACGGTGAAAGTAATGTGTTTTCTAATGGATGTTTGAGAAAAAGTCACAGTTATAGGACGTCTAATGTGTTTAGATCACTGTAGCTAAGGATATTGTATACATGAGTTCCATTGAGACATGACGGTGAAAGTAATGTGTTTTCTAATGGATGTTTGAGAAAAAGTCACAGTTATAGGAAGTCTAATCTGTTTAGATCACTGTAGCTAAGGATATTGTATACATGAGTTCCATTTGAGACATGACGGTGAAAGTAATGTGTTTTCTAATGGATGTTTGAGAAAAGGTCACAGTTATAGGACGTCTAATGTGTTTAGATCACTGTAGCTAAGGATATTGTATACATGAGTTCCATTTGAGACATGACGGTGAAAGTAATGTGTTTTCTAATGGATGTTGGAGAAAAAGTCACAGTTATAGGACGTCTAATGTGTTTAGATCACTGTAGCTAAAGATATTGTATACATGAGTTCCATTTGAGACATGACGGTGAAAGTAATGTGTTTTCTAATGGATGTTTGAGAAAAAGTCACAGTTATAGGACGTCTAATGTGTTTAGATCACTGTAGCTAAGGATATTGTATACATGGTTTCAATTTGAGACATGACGGTGAAAGTAATGTGTTTTCTAATGGATGTTTGAGAAAAAGTCACAGTTATATGACGTCTAATGTGTTTAGATCACTGTAGCAAAGGATATTGTATACATGGTTTCAATTTGAGACATGACGGTGAAAGTAATGTGTTTTCTAATGGATGTTTAAGAAAAAGTCACAATTATAGGACGTCTAATGTGTTTAGATCACTGTAGCTAAGGATATTGTATACATGAGTTCCATTTGAGACATGACGGTGAAAGTAATGTGTTGTCTAATCGATTTTTGTGAAAAAGTCACAGTTATAGGACGTCTAATGTGTTTAGATCACTGTAGCTATGGAAATTGTATACATGAGTTCCATCTGAGACATGACGGTGAAAGTAATGTGTTTTCTAATGGATGTTTGAGAAAAAGTCACAGTTATAGGACGTCTAATCTGTTTAGATCACTGTAGCTAAGGATATTGTATACATGAGTTCCATTTGAGACATGACGGTGAAAGTAATGTGTTTTCTAATGGATGTTTGAGAAAAAGTCATAGTTATAGGACGTCTAATGTGTTTAGATCACTGTAGCTAAGGATATTGTATACATGAGTTCCATTTGAGACACGACGGTGAAAGTAATGTGTTTTCTAATGGATGTTTGAGAAAAAGTCACAGTTATAGGACGTCTAATGTGTTTAGATCACTGTAGCTAAGGATATTGTATACATGAGTTCCATTTGAGACATGACGGTGTAAGTAATGTGTTTTCTAATGGATGTTTGAGGAAAAGTCACAGTTATAGGACGTCTAATGTGTTTAGATCACTGTAGCTAAGGATATTGTATACATGAGTTCCATTTGAGACATGACGGTGAAAGTAATGTGTTTCCTAATGGATGTTTGAGAAAAAGTCACAGTTATAGGACGTCTAATGTGTTTAGATCACTGTAGCTAAGGATATTGTATACATGGTTTCAATTTGAGACATGACGGTGAAAGTAAAGTGTTTTCTAATGGATGTTTGAGAAAAAGTCACAGTTATAGGACGTCTAATGTGTTTAGATCACTGTAGCTAAGGATATTGTATACATGAGTTCCATTTGAGACATGACGGTGAAAGTAATGTGTTGACTAATCGATTTTTGAGAAAAAGTCACAGTTATAGGACGTCTAATGTGTTTAGATCACTGTCGCTAAGGAAATTGTATACATGAGTTCCATTTGAGACATGACGGTGAAAGTAATGTGTTTTCTAATGGATGTTTGAGAAAAAGTCACAGTTATGGGACGTCTAATATGTTTAGATCACTGTAGCTAAGGATATTGTATACATGAGTTCCATTTGAGACATGACGGTGAAAGTAATGTGTTTTCTAATGGATGTTTGAGAAAAAGTCATAGTTATAGGACGTCTAATGTGTTTAGATCACTGTAGCTAAGGATATTGTATACATGAGTTCCATTTGAGACATGACGGTGAAAGTAATGTGTTTTCTAATGGATGTTTGAGAAAAAGTCACAGTTATAGGACGTCTAATGTGTTTAGATCACTGTAGCTAAGGATATTGTATACATGAGTTCCATTTGAGACATGACGGTGAAAGTAATGTGTTTTCTAATGGATGGATTGAGAAAAAGTCACAGTTATAGGACGTCTAATGTGTTTAGATCACTGTAGCTAAGGATATTGTATACATGGTTTCAATTTGAGACATGACGGTGAAAGTAATGTGTTTTCTAATGGATGTTTAAGAAAAAGTCACAGTTATAGGACGTCTAATGTGTTTAGATCACTGTAGCTAAGGATATTGTATATATGAGTTCCATTTGAGACATGACGGTGAAAGTAATGTGTTTTCTAATGGATTTTTGTGAAAAAGTCACAGTTATAGGACGTCTAATGTGTTTAGATCACTGTAGCTAAGGATATTGTATACATGAGTTCCATTTGAGACATGACGGTGAAAGTAATGTGTTTTCTAATGGATGTTTGAGAAAAAGTCACAGTTATAGGAAGTCTAATCTGTTTAGATCACTGTAGCTAAGGATATTGTATACATGAGTTCCATTAGAGACATGACGGTGAAAGTAATGTGTTTTCTAATGGATGTTTGAGAAAAGGTCACAGTTATAGGACGTCTAATGTGTTTAGATCACTGTAGCTAAGGATATTGTATACATGAGTTCCATTTGAGACATGACGGTGAAAGTAATGTGTTTTCTAATGGATGTTTGAGAAAAAGTTACAGTTATAGGACGTCTAATGTGTTTAGATCACTGTAGCTAAGGATATTGTATACATGAGTTCCATTTGAGACATGACGGTGAAAGTAATGAGTTTTCTAATGGATGTTTGAGAAAAAGTCACAGTTATAGGACGTCTAATGTGTCTAGATCACTGTAGCTAAGGATATTGTATACATGAGTTCCATTTGAGACATGACGGTGAAAGTAATGTGTTTTGTAATGGATGTTTGAGAAAAAGTCACAGTTATAGGACGTCTAATGTATTTAGATCACTGTAGCTAAGGATATTGTATACATGAGTTCCATTTGAGACATGACGGTGAAAGTAATGTGTTGTCTAATCGATTTTTGTGAAAAAGTCACAGTTATAGGACGTCTAATGTGTTTAGATCACTGTAGCTAAGGAAATTGTATACATGAGTTCCATTTGAGACATGACGGTGAAAGTAATGTGTTTTCTAATGGTTGTTTGAGAAAAAGTCACAGTTATAGGAAGTCTAATCTGTTTAGATCACTGTAGCTAAGGATATTGTATACATGAGTTCCATTTGAGACATGACGGTGAAAGTAATGTGTTTTCTAATGGATGTTTGAGAAAAAGTCATAGTTATAGAATGTCTAATGTGTTTAGATCACTGTAGCTAAGGATATTGTATACATGAGTCCATTTGAGACATGACGGTGAAAGTAATGTGTTTTCTAATTGATGTTTGAGAAAAAGTCACAGTTATAGGACGTATAATGTGTTTAGATCACTGTAGCTAAGGATATTGTATACATGAGTTCCATTTGAGACATGACGGTGAAAGTAATGTGTTTTCTAATGGATGGATTGAGAAAAAGTCACAGTTATAGGACGTCTAATGTGTTTAGATCACTGTAGCTAAGGATATTGTATACATGAGTTCCATTTGAGACATGACGGTGAAAGTAATGAGTTTTCTAATGGATGTTTGAGAAAAAGTCACAGTTATAGAACGTCTAATGTGTCTAGATCACTGTAGCTAAGGATATTGTATACATGAGTTCCATTTGAGACATGACGGTGAAAGTAATGTGTTTTGTAATGGATGTTTGAGAAAAAGTCACAGTTATAGGACGTCTAATGTATTTAGATCACTGTAGCTAAGGATATTGTATACATGGTTTCAATTTGAGACATGACGGTGAAAGTAATGTTTTCTAATGGATGTTTAAGAAAAAGTCACAGTTATATGACGTCTAATGTGTTTAGATCACTTTAGCTAAGGATATTGTATACATGAGTTCCATTTGAGACATGACGGTGAAAGTAATGTGTTTTCTAATGGATTTTTGTGAAAAAGTCACAGTTATAAGACGTCTAATGTGTTTAGATCACTGTAGCTAAGGAAATTGTATACATGAGTTCCATTTGAGACATGACGGTGAAAGTAATGTGTTTTCTAATGGATGTTTTAGAAAAAGTCACAGTTATAGGACGTCTAATCTGTTTAGATCACTGTAGCTAAGGATATTGTATACATGAGTTCCATTTGAGACATGACGGTGAAAGTAATGTGTTTTCTAATGGATGTTTGAGAAAAAGTCATAGTTATAGGACGTCTAATGTCTTTAGATCACTGTAGCTAAGGATATTGTATACATGAGTTCCATTTGAGACATGACGGTGAAAGGAATGTGTTTTCTAATGAATGTTTGAGAAAAAGTCACAGTTATAGGACGTATAATGTGTTTAGATCACTGTAGCTAAGGATATTGTATACATGAGTTCCATTTGAGTCATGACGGTGAAAGTAATGTGTTTTCTAATGGATGTTTGAGAAAACGTCACAGTTATAGAACGTCTAATGTGTTTAGATAACTGTAGCTAAGGATATTGTATACATGAGTTCCATTTGAGACATGACGGTGAAAGTAATGTGTTTTCTAATGGATGTTTGAGAAAAAGTCACAGTTATAGGACGTCTAATGTGTTTAGATCACTGTAGCTAAGGATATTGTATACATGAGTTCCATTTGAGACATGACGGTGAAAGTAATGTGTTTTCTAATGGATATTTGAGGAAAAAGTCACAGTTATATGACGTCTAATGTGTTTAGATCACTGTAGCTAAGGATATTGTATACATGAGTTCCATTTGAGACATGACGGTGAAAGTAATGTGTTTTCTAATGGATGTTTGAGGAAAAGTCACAGTTGTAGGACGTCTAATGTGTTTAGATCACTGTAGCTAAGGATATTGTATACATGAGTTCCATTTGAGACATGACGGTGAAAGTAATGTGTTTTCTAATGGTTGTTTGAGAAAAGTCACAGTTATAGGACGTCTAATGTGTTTAGATCACTGTAGCTAAGGATATTATATACATGAGTTCCATTTGAGACATGACGGTGAAAGTAATGTGTTATCTAATAGATGTTTAAGAAAAAGTCAGAGTTATAGGACGTCTAATGTGTTTAGATCACTGTAGCTAAGGATATTGTATACATGAGTTCCATTTGAGACATGACGGTGAAAGTAATGTGTTGTCTAATCGATTTTTGTGAAAAAGTCACAGTTATAGGACGTCTAATGTGTTTAGATCACTGTAGCTATGGAAATTGTATACATGAGTTCCATTTGAGACATGACGGTGAAAGTAATGTGTTTTCTAATGGATGTTTGAGAAAAAGTCACAGTTATAGGACGTCTAATCTGTTTAGATCACTGTAGCTAAGGATATTGTATACATGAGTTCCATTTGAGACATGACGGTGAAAGTAATGTGTTTTCTAATGGATGTTTGAGAAAAAGTCATAGTTATAGGACGTCTAATGTGTTTAGATCACTGTAGCTAAGGATATTGTATACATGAGTTCCATTTGAGACATGACGGTGAAAGTAATGTGTTTTCTAATGGATGTTTGAGAAAAAGTCACAGTTATAGGACGTCTAATGTGTTTAGATCACTGTAGCTAAGGATATTGTATACATGAGTTCGATTTGAGACATGACGGTGAAAGTAATGTGTTTTCTAATGGATGTTTGAGAAATATCACAGTTATAGGACGTCTAATGTGTTTAGATCACTGTAGCTAAGGATATTGTATACATGAGTTCCATTTCAGACATGACGGTGAAAGTAATGTGTTTTCTAATGGATGTTTGAGAAAAAGTCACAGTTATAGGACGTCTAATGTGTTTAGATCACTGTAGCTAAGGATATTGTATACATGAGTTCCATTGAGACATGACGGTGAAAGTAATGTGTTTTCTAATGGATGTTTGAGAAAAAGTCACAGTTATAGGACGTCTAATGTGTTTAGATCACTGTAGCTTAGGATATTGTATACATGAGTTCCATTTGAGACGTGACAGTGAAAGTAATGTGTTTTCTAATGGATGTTTGAGAAAAAGTCATAGTTATAGGACGTCTAATGTGTTTAGATCACTGTAGCTAAGGATATTGTATACATGAGTTCCATTTCAGACATGACGGTTAAAGTAATGTGTTTTCTAATGGATGTTTGAGAAAAAGTCACAGTTATAGGATGACGAATGAATTTAGATCACTGTAGCTAAGGATATTGTATACATGAGTTCCATTTGAGACATGACGGTGAAAGTAATGTGTTTTCTAATGGATGTTTGAGAAAAAGTCACAGTTATAGGACGTCTAATGTGTTTAGATCACTGTAGCTTAGGATATTGTATACATGAGTTCCATTTGAGACATGACGGTGAAAGTAATGTGTTTTCTAATGGATGTTTGAGAAAAAGCCACAGTTATAGGATGTCTAATGTGTTTAGATCACTGTAGCTAAGGATATTGTATACATGAGTTCCATTTCAGACGTGACGGTGAAAGTAATCTGTTTTCTAATGGATGTTTGAGAAAAAGCCACAGTTATAGGACGTCTAATGTGTTTAGATCACTGTAGCTAAGGATATTGTATACATGAGTTCCATTTCAGACATGACGGTGAAAGTAATGTGTTTTCTAATGGTTGTTTGAGAAAAAGTCACAGTTATAGGACGTCTAATGTGTTTAGATCACTGTAGCTAAGGATATTGTATACATGAGTTCCATTTGAGACATGACGGTGAAAGTAATGTGTTTTCCAATGGATGTTTGAGAAAAAGTCACAGTTATAGGACGTCTAATGTGTTTAGATCACTGTAGCTAAGGATATTGTATACATGAGTTCCATTTCAGACATGACGGTGAAAGTAATGTGTTTTCTAATGGTTGTTTGAGAAAAAGTCACAGTTATAGGACGTCTAATGTGTTTAGATCACTGTAGCTTATGATATTGTATACATGAGTTCCATTTGAGACATGACGGTGAAAGTAATGTGTTTTGTAATGGATGTTTGAGAAAAAGTCACAGTTATAGGAAGTCTAATCTGTTTAGATCACTGTAGCTAAGGATATTGTATACATGAGTTCCATTTGAGACATGACGGTGAAAGTAATGTGTTTTCTAATGGATGTTTGAGAAAAAGTCATAGTTATAGGATGTCTAATGTGTTTAGATCACTGTAGCTAAGGATATTGTATACATGAGTTCCATTTGAGACATGACGGTGAAAGTAATGTGTTTTCTAATTGATGTTTGAGAAAAAGTCACAGTTATAGGACGTATAATGTGTTTAGATCACTGTAGCTAAGGATATTGTATACATGAGTTCCATTTGAGACATGACGGTGAAAGTAATGTGTTTTCTAATGGATGGATTGAGAAAAAGTCACAGTTATAGGACGTCTAATGTGTTTAGATCACTGTAGCTAAGGATATTGTATACATGAGTTCCATTTGAGACATGACGGTGAAAGTAATGAGTTTTCTAATGGATGTTTGAGAAAAAGTCACAGTTATAGAACGTCTAATGTGTCTAGATCACTGTAGCTAAGGATATTGTATACATGAGTTCCATTTGAGACATGACGGTGAAAGTAATGTGTTTTGTAATGGATGTTTGAGAAAAAGTCACAGTTATAGGACGTCTAATGTATTTAGATCACTGTAGCTAAGGATATTGTATACATGGTTTCAATTTGAGACATGACGGTGAAAGTAATGTTTTCTAATGGATGTTTGAGAAAAAGTCACAGTTATATGACGTCTAATGTGTTTAGATCACTTTAGCTAAGGATATTGTATACATGAGTTCCATTTGAGACATGACGGTGAAAGTAATGTGTTTTCTAATGGATTTTTGTGAAAAAGTCACAGTTATAAGACGTCTAATGTGTTTAGATCACTGTAGCTAAGGAAATTGTATACATGAGTTCCATTTGAGACATGACGGTGAAAGTAATGTGTTTTCTAATGGATGTTTTAGAAAAAGTCACAGTTATAGGACGTCTAATCTGTTTAGATCACTGTAGCTAAGGATATTGTATACATGAGTTCCATTTGAGACATGACGGTGAAAGTAATGTGTTTTCTAATGGATGTTTGAGAAAAAGTCATAGTTATAGGACGTCTAATGTCTTTAGATCACTGTAGCTAAGGATATTGTATACATGAGTTCCATTTGAGACATGACGGTGAAAGTAATGTGTTTTGTAATGGATGTTTGAGAAAAAGTCACAGTTATAGGAAGTCTAATCTGTTTAGATCACTGTAGCTAAGGATATTGTATACATGAGTTCCATTTGAGACATGACGGTGAAAGTAATGTGTTTTCTAATGGATGTTTGAGAAAAAGTCATAGTTATAGGATGTCTAATGTGTTTAGATCACTGTAGCTAAGGATATTGTATACATGAGTTCCATTTGAGACATGACGGTGAAAGTAATGTGTTTTCTAATTGATGTTTGAGAAAAAGTCACAGTTATAGGACGTATAATGTGTTTAGATCACTGTAGCTAAGGATATTGTATACATGAGTTCCATTTGAGACATGACGGTGAAAGTAATGTGTTTTCTAATGGATGGATTGAGAAAAAGTCACAGTTATAGGACGTCTAATGTGTTTAGATCACTGTAGCTAAGGATATTGTATACATGAGTTCCATTTGAGACATGACGGTGAAAGTAATGAGTTTTCTAATGGATGTTTGAGAAAAAGTCACAGTTATAGAACGTCTAATGTGTCTAGATCACTGTAGCTAAGGATATTGTATACATGAGTTCCATTTGAGACATGACGGTGAAAGTAATGTGTTTTGTAATGGATGTTTGAGAAAAAGTCACAGTTATAGGACGTCTAATGTATTTAGATCACTGTAGCTAAGGATATTGTATACATGGTTTCAATTTGAGACATGACGGTGAAAGTAATGTTTTCTAATGGATGTTTGAGAAAAAGTCACAGTTATATGACGTCTAATGTGTTTAGATCACTTTAGCTAAGGATATTGTATACATGAGTTCCATTTGAGACATGACGGTGAAAGTAATGTGTTTTCTAATGGATTTTTGTGAAAAAGTCACAGTTATAAGACGTCTAATGTGTTTAGATCACTGTAGCTAAGGAAATTGTATACATGAGTTCCATTTGAGACATGACGGTGAAAGTAATGTGTTTTCTAATGGATGTTTTAGAAAAAGTCACAGTTATAGGACGTCTAATCTGTTTAGATCACTGTAGCTAAGGATATTGTATACATGAGTTCCATTTGAGACATGACGGTGAAAGTAATGTGTTTTCTAATGGATGTTTGAGAAAAAGTCATAGTTATAGGACGTCTAATGTCTTTAGATCACTGTAGCTAAGGATATTGTATACATGAGTTCCATTTGAGACATGACGGTGAAAGGAATGTGTTTTCTAATGAATGTTTGAGAAAAAGTCACAGTTATAGGACGTATAATGTGTTTAGATCACTGTAGCTAAGGATATTGTATACATGAGTTCCATCTGAGACATGACGGTGAAAGTAATGTGTTTTCTAATGGATGTTTGAGAAAAAGTCACATTTATAGGACGTCTAATGTGTTTAGATCACTGTAGCTAAGGATATTGTATACATGAGTTCCATTTGAGACATGACGGTGAAAGTAATGTGTTTTCTAATGGATATTTGAGAAAAAGTCACAGTTGTAGGACGTCTAATGTGTTTAGATCACTGTAGCTAAGGATATTGTATACATGAGTTCCATTTCAGACATGACGGTGAAAGTAATGTGTTTTCTAATGGATGTTTGAGAAAAAGTCACAGTTATAGGACGTCTAATGTGTTTAGATCACTGTAGCTAAGGATATTGTGTACATGAGTTCCATTTGAGACATGACGGTGAAAGTAATGTGTTTTCTAATGGATGTTTGAGAAAACGTCACAGTTATAGGACGTCTAATGTGTTTAGATAACTGTAGCTAAGGATATTGTATACATGAGTTCCATTTGAGACATGACGGTGAAAGTAATGTGTTTTCTAATGGATGTTTGAGAAAAAGTCACAGTTATAGGACGTCTAATGTGTTTAGATCACTGTAGCTAAGGATATTGTATACATGAGTTCCATTTGAGACATGACGGTGAAAGTAATGTGTTTTCTAATGGATATTTGAGGAAAAAGTCACAGTTATATGACGTCTAATGTGTTTAGATCACTGTAGCTAAGGATATTGTATACATGAGTTCCATTTGAGACATGACGGTGAAAATAATGTGTTTTCTAATGGATGTTTGAGGAAAAGTCACAGTTGTAGGACGTCTAATGTGTTTAGATCACTGTAGCTAAGGATATTGTATACATGAGTTCCATTTCAGACATGACGGTGAAAGTAATGTGTTTTCTAATGGATGTTTGAGAAAAAGCCACAGTTATAGGATGTCTAATGTGTTTAGATCACTGTAGCTAAGGATATTGTATACATGAGTTCCATTTCAGTCATGACGGTGAAAGTAATGTGTTTTCTAATGGATGTTTGAGAAAAAGTCACAGTTATAGGACGTCTAATGTGTTTAGATCACTGGAGCTAAGGATATTGTATACATGAGTTCCATTTCAGTCATGACGGTGAAAGTAATGTGTTTTCTAATGGATGTTTGAGAAAAAGTCACAGTTATAGGACGTCTAATGTGTTTAGATCACTGTAGCTAAGGATATTGTATACATGAGTTCCATTTCAGACATGACGGTTAAAGTAATGTGTTTTCTAATGGATGTTTGAGAAAAAGTCACAGTTATAGGACGTCTAATGTGTTTAGATCACTGTAGCTTAGGATATTGTATACATGAGTTCCATTTGAGACATGACGGTGAAAGTAATGTGTTTTCTAATGGATGTGTGAGAAAAAGTCACAGTTATAGGACGTCTAATGTGTTTAGATCACTGTAGATAAGGATATTGTATACATGAGTTCCATTTCAGACATGACGGTGAAAGTAATGTGTTTTCTAATGGATGTTTGAGAAAAGTCACAGTTATAGGACGACTAATGTGTTTAGATCACTGTAGCTAAGGATATTGTATACATGAGTTCCATTTCAGACATTACGGTGAAAGTAATGTGTTTTCTATTGGATGTTTGAGAAAAAGTCACAGTTATAGGACGTCTAATGTGTTTAGATCACTGTAGCTAAGGATATTGTATACATGAGTTCCATTTCAGACATGACGGTGAAAGTAATGTGTTTTCTAATGGATGTTTGAGAAAAAGTCACAGTTATAGGACGTCTAATGTGTTTAGATCACTGTAGCTTAGGATATTGTATACATGAGTTCCATTTGAGACATGACGGTGAAAGTAATGTGTTTTGTAATGGATGTTTGAGAAAAAGTCACAGTTATAGGAAGTCTAATCTGTTTAGATCACTGTAGCTAAGGATATTGTATACATGAGTTCCATTTGAGACATGACGGTGAAAGTAATGTGTTTTCTAATGGATGTTTGAGAAAAAGTCATAGTTATAGGATGTCTAATGTGTTTAGATCACTGTAGCTAAGGATATTGTATACATGAGTTCCATTTGAGACATGACGGTGAAAGTAATGTGTTTTCTAATTGATGTTTGAGAAAAAGTCACAGTTATAGGACGTATAATGTGTTTAGATCACTGTAGCTAAGGATATTGTATACATGAGTTCCATTTGAGACATGACGGTGAAAGTAATGTGTTTTCTAATGGATGGATTGAGAAAAAGTCACAGTTATAGGACGTCTAATGTGTTTAGATCACTGTAGCTAAGGATATTGTATACATGAGTTCCATTTGAGACATGACGGTGAAAGTAATGAGTTTTCTAATGGATGTTTGAGAAAAAGTCACAGTTATAGAACGTCTAATGTGTCTAGATCACTGTAGCTAAGGATATTGTATACATGAGTTCCATTTGAGACATGACGGTGAAAGTAATGTGTTTTCTAATGGATGTTTGAGAAAAAGTCACAGTTATAGGACGTCTAATGTATTTAGATCACTGTAGCTAAGGATATTGTATACATGGTTTCAATTTGAGACATGACGGTGAAAGTAATGTTTTCTAATGGATGTTTAAGAAAAAGTCACAGTTATATGACGTCTAATGTGTTTAGATCACTTTAGCTAAGGATATTGTATACATGAGTTCCATTTGAGACATGACGGTGAAAGTAATGTGTTTTCTAATGGATTTTTGTGAAAAAGTCACAGTTATAAGACGTCTAATGTGTTTAGATCACTGTAGCTAAGGAAATTGTATACATGAGTTCCATTTGAGATATGACGGTGAAAGTAATGTGTTTTCTAATGGATGTTTTAGAAAAAGTCACAGTTATAGGACGTCTAATCTGTTTAGATCACTGTAGCTAAGGATATTGTATACATGAGTTCCATTTGAGACATGACGGTGAAAGTAATGTGTTTTCTAATGGATGTTTGAGAAAAAGTCATAGTTATAGGACGTCTAATGTCTTTAGATCACTGTAGCTAAGGATATTGTATACATGAGTTCCATTTGAGACATGACGGTGAAAGGAATGTGTTTTCTAATGAATGTTTGAGAAAAAGTCACAGTTATAGGACGTATAATGTGTTTAGATCACTGTAGCTAAGGATATTGTATACATGAGTTCCATCTGAGACATGACGGTGAAAGTAATGTGTTTTCTAATGGATGTTTGAGAAAAAGTCACATTTATAGGACGTCTAATGTGTTTAGATCACTGTAGCTAAGGATATTGTATACATGAGTTCCATTTGAGACATGACGGTGAAAGTAATGTGTTTTCTAATGGATGTTTGAGAAAAAGTCACAGTTGTAGGACGTCTAATGTGTTTAGATCACTGTAGCTAAGGATATTGTATACATGAGTTCCATTTCAGACATGACGGTGAAAGTAATGTGTTTTCTAATGGATGTTTGAGAAAAAGTCACAGTTATAGGACGTCTAATGTGTTTAGATCACTGTAGCTAAGGATATTGTGTACATGAGTTCCATTTGAGACATGACGGTGAAAGTAATGTGTTTTCTAATGGATGTTTGAGAAAACGTCACAGTTATAGGACGTCTAATGTGTTTAGATAACTGTAGCTAAGGATATTGTATACATGAGTTCCATTTGAGACATGACGGTGAAAGTAATGTGTTTTCTAATGGATGTTTGAGAAAAAGTCACAGTTATAGGACGTCTAATGTGTTTAGATCACTGTAGCTAAGGATATTGTATACATGAGTTCCATTTGAGACATGACGGTGAAAGTAATGTGTTTTCTAATGGATATTTGAGGAAAAAGTCACAGTTATAGGACGTCTAATGTGTTTAGATCACTGTAGCTAAGGATATTGTATACATGAGTTCCATTTGAGACATGACGGTGAAAATAATGTGTTTTCTAATGGATGTTTGAGGAAAAGTCACAGTTGTAGGACGTCTAATGTGTTTAGATCACTGTAGCTAAGGATATTGTATACATGAGTTCCATTTGAGACATGACGGTGAAAGTAATGTGTTTTCTAATGGATGTGTGAGAAAAAGTCACAGTTATAGGACGTCTAATGTGTTTAGATCACTGTAGATAAGGATATTGTATACATGAGTTCCATTTCAGACATGACGGTGAAAGTAATGTGTTTTCTAATGGATGTTTGAGAAAAGTCACAGTTATAGGACGACTAATGTGTTTAGATCACTGTAGCTAAGGATATTGTATACATGAGTTCCATTTCAGACATTACGGTGAAAGTAATGTGTTTTCTATTGGATGTTTGAGAAAAAGTCACAGTTATAGGACGTCTAATGTGTTTAGATCACTGTAGCTAAGGATATTGTATACATGAGTTCCATTTCAGACATGACGGTGAAAGTAATGTGTTTTCTAATGGATGTTTGAGAAAAAGTCACAGTTATAGGACGTCTAATGTGTTTAGATCACTGTAGCTTAGGATATTGTATACATGAGTTCCATTTGAGACATGACGGTGAAAGTAATGTGTTTTGTAATGGATGTTTGAGAAAAAGTCACAGTTATAGGAAGTCTAATCTGTTTAGATCACTGTAGCTAAGGATATTGTATACATGAGTTCCATTTGAGACATGACGGTGAAAGTAATGTGTTTTCTAATGGATGTTTGAGAAAAAGTCATAGTTATAGGATGTCTAATGTGTTTAGATCACTGTAGCTAAGGATATTGTATACATGAGTTCCATTTGAGACATGACGGTGAAAGTAATGTGTTTTCTAATTGATGTTTGAGAAAAAGTCACAGTTATAGGACGTATAATGTGTTTAGATCACTGTAGCTAAGGATATTGTATACATGAGTTCCATTTGAGACATGACGGTGAAAGTAATGTGTTTTCTAATGGATGGATTGAGAAAAAGTCACAGTTATAGGACGTCTAATGTGTTTAGATCACTGTAGCTAAGGATATTGTATACATGAGTTCCATTTGAGACATGACGGTGAAAGTAATGAGTTTTCTAATGGATGTTTGAGAAAAAGTCACAGTTATAGAACGTCTAATGTGTCTAGATCACTGTAGCTAAGGATATTGTATACATGAGTTCCATTTGAGACATGACGGTGAAAGTAATGTGTTTTCTAATGGATGTTTGAGAAAAAGTCACAGTTATAGGACGTCTAATGTATTTAGATCACTGTAGCTAAGGATATTGTATACATGGTTTCAATTTGAGACATGACGGTGAAAGTAATGTTTTCTAATGGATGTTTAAGAAAAAGTCACAGTTATATGACGTCTAATGTGTTTAGATCACTTTAGCTAAGGATATTGTATACATGAGTTCCATTTGAGACATGACGGTGAAAGTAATGTGTTTTCTAATGGATTTTTGTGAAAAAGTCACAGTTATAAGACGTCTAATGTGTTTAGATCACTGTAGCTAAGGAAATTGTATACATGAGTTCCATTTGAGACATGACGGTGAAAGTAATGTGTTTTCTAATGGATGTTTTAGAAAAAGTCACAGTTATAGGACGTCTAATCTGTTTAGATCACTGTAGCTAAGGATATTGTATACATGAGTTCCATTTCAGACATGACGGTGAAAGTAATGTGTTTTCTAATGGATGTTTGAGAAAAAGTCACAGTTATAGGACGTCTAATGTGTTTAGATCACTGTAGCTAAGGATATTGTGTACATGAGTTCCATTTGAGACATGACGGTGAAAGTAATGTGTTTTCTAATGGATGTTTGAGAAAACGTCACAGTTATAGGACGTCTAATGTGTTTAGATAACTGTAGCTAAGGATATTGTATACATGAGTTCCATTTGAGACATGACGGTGAAAGTAATGTGTTTTCTAATGGATGTTTGAGAAAAAGTCACAGTTATAGGACGTCTAATGTGTTTAGATCACTGTAGCTAAGGATATTGTATACATGAGTTCCATTTGAGACATGACGGTGAAAGTAATGTGTTTTCTAATGGATATTTGAGGAAAAAGTCACAGTTATAGGACGTCTAATGTGTTTAGATCACTGTAGCTAAGGATATTGTATACATGAGTTCCATTTGAGACATGACGGTGAAAATAATGTGTTTTCTAATGGATGTTTGAGGAAAAGTCACAGTTGTAGGACGTCTAATGTGTTTAGATCACTGTAGCTAAGGATATTGTATACATGAGTTCCATTTGAGACATGACGGTGAAAGTAATGTGTTTTCTAATGGATGGATTGAGAAAAAGTCACAGTTATAGGACGTCTAATGTGTTTAGATCACTGTAGCTAAGGATATTGTATACATGAGTTCCATTTGAGACATGACGGTGAAAGTAATGAGTTTTCTAATGGATGTTTGAGAAAAAGTCACAGTTATAGAACGTCTAATGTGTCTAGATCACTGTAGCTAAGGATATTGTATACATGAGTTCCATTTGAGACATGACGGTGAAAGTAATGTGTTTTCTAATGGATGTTTGAGAAAAAGTCACAGTTATAGGACGTCTAATGTATTTAGATCACTGTAGCTAAG
This sequence comes from Acanthosepion esculentum, assembly GCA_964036315.1. Taxonomy (NCBI): domain Eukaryota; kingdom Metazoa; phylum Mollusca; class Cephalopoda; order Sepiida; family Sepiidae; genus Acanthosepion; species Acanthosepion esculentum. The sequence continues at coordinate 9,035,111 of OZ038489.1, read as the reverse complement.
GATATTGTATACATGGTTTCAATTTGAGACATGACGGTGAAAGTAATGTTTTCTAATGGATGTTTAAGAAAAAGTCACAGTTATATGACGTCTAATGTGTTTAGATCACTTTAGCTAAGGATATTGTATACATGAGTTCCATTTGAGACATGACGGTGAAAGTAATGTGTTTTCTAATGGATTTTTGTGAAAAAGTCACAGTTATAAGACGTCTAATGTGTTTAGATCACTGTAGCTAAGGAAATTGTATACATGAGTTCCATTTGAGACATGACGGTGAAAGTAATGTGTTTTCTAATGGATGTTTTAGAAAAAGTCACAGTTATAGGACGTCTAATCTGTTTAGATCACTGTAGCTAAGGATATTGTATACATGAGTTCCATTTCAGACATGACGGTGAAAGTAATGTGTTTTCTAATGGATGTTTGAGAAAAAGTCACAGTTATAGGACGTCTAATGTGTTTAGATCACTGTAGCTAAGGATATTGTGTACATGAGTTCCATTTGAGACATGACGGTGAAAGTAATGTGTTTTCTAATGGATGTTTGAGAAAACGTCACAGTTATAGGACGTCTAATGTGTTTAGATAACTGTAGCTAAGGATATTGTATACATGAGTTCCATTTGAGACATGACGGTGAAAGTAATGTGTTTTCTAATGGATGTTTGAGAAAAAGTCACAGTTATAGGACGTCTAATGTGTTTAGATCACTGTAGCTAAGGATATTGTATACATGAGTTCCATTTGAGACATGACGGTGAAAGTAATGTGTTTTCTAATGGATATTTGAGGAAAAAGTCACAGTTATAGGACGTCTAATGTGTTTAGATCACTGTAGCTAAGGATATTGTATACATGAGTTCCATTTGAGACATGACGGTGAAAATAATGTGTTTTCTAATGGATGTTTGAGGAAAAGTCACAGTTGTAGGACGTCTAATGTGTTTAGATCACTGTAGCTAAGGATATTGTATACATGAGTTCCATTTCAGACATGACGGTGAAAGTAATGTGTTTTCTAATGGATGTTTGAGAAAAAGCCACAGTTATAGGATGTCTAATGTGTTTAGATCACTGTAGCTAAGGATATTGTATACATGAGTTCCATTTCAGTCATGACGGTGAAAGTAATGTGTTTTTTAATGGATGTTTGAGAAAAAGTCACAGTTATAGGACGTCTAATGTGTTTAGATCACTGTAGCTAAGGATATTGTATACATGAGTTCCATTTCAGTCATGACGGTGAAAGTAATGTGTTTTCTAATGGATGTTTGAGAAAAAGTCACAGTTATAGGACGTCTAATGTGTTTAGATCACTGTAGCTAAGGATATTGTATACATGAGTTCCATTTGAGACATGACGGTTAAAGTAATGTGTTTTCTAATGGATGTTTGAGAAAAAGTCACAGTTATAGGACGTCTAATGTGTTTAGATCACTGTAGCTTAGGATATTGTATACATGAGTTCCATTTGAGACATGACGGTGAAAGTAATGTGTTTTCTAATGGATGTGTGAGAAAAAGTCACAGTTATAGGACGTCTAATGTGTTTAGATCACTGTAGATAAGGATATTGTATACATGAGTTCCATTTCAGACATGACGGTGAAAGTAATGTGTTTTCTAATGGATGTTTGAGAAAAGTCACAGTTATAGGACGACTAATGTGTTTAGATCACTGTAGCTAAGGATATTGTATACATGAGTTCCATTTCAGACATTACGGTGAAAGTAATGTGTTTTCTATTGGATGTTTGAGAAAAAGTCACAGTTATAGGACGTCTAATGTGTTTAGATCACTGTAGCTAAGTATATTGTATACATGAGTTCCATCTCAGACATGACGGTGAAAGTAATGTGTTTTCTAATGGATGTTTGAGAAAAAGTCACAGTTATAGGACGTCTAATGTGTTTAGATCACTGTAGCTTAAAATATTGTATACATGAGTTCCATTTGAGACATGACGGTGAAAGTAATGTGTTTTCTAATGGATGTTTGAGAAAAAGTCACAGTTATAGGACGTCTAATGTGTTTAGATCACTGTAGCTAAGGATATTGTATACATGAGTTCCATTTCAGACATGACGGTGAAAGTAATGTGTTTTCTAATGGATGTTTGAGAAAAAATCACAGTTATAAGACGTCTAATGTGTTTAGATCACTGTAGCTAAGGATATTGTATACATGAGTTCCATTTGAGACATGACGGTGAAAGTAATGTGTTTTCTAATGGATGTTTGAGAAAAAGTCACAGTTATAGGACGTCTAATGTGTTTAGATCACTGTAGCTAAGGATATTGTATACATAAGTTCCATTTGAGACATTACGGTGAAAGTAATGTGTTTTCTAATGGATGTTTTAGAAAAAGTCACAGTTATAGGACGTCTAATGTGTTTAGATCACTGTAGCTAAGGATATTGTATACATGAGTTCCATTTGAGACATGACGGTGAAAGTAATGTGTTTTCTAATGGTTGTTTGAGAAAAAGTCACAGTTATAAGACGTCTAATGTGTTTAGATCACTGTAGCTAAGGATATTGTATACATGAGTTCCATTTGAGACATGACGGTGAAAGTAATGTGTTTTCTAATGGATGTTTGAGAAAAAGTCACAGTTATAGGACGTCTAATGTGTTTAGATCACTGTAGCTAAGGATATTGTATACATGAGTTTCATTTGAGACATGACGGTGAAAGTAATGTGTTTTCTAATGGATGTTTGAGAAAAAGTCAAAGTTATAGGACGTCTAATGTGTTTAGATCACTGTAGCTAAGGATATTGTATACATGAGTTCAATTTGAGACATGACGGTGAAAGGAATGTGTTTTCTAATGGATGTTTGAGAAAAGTCACAGTTATAGGACGTCTAATGTGTTTAGATCACTGTAGCTTAGGATATTGTATACATGAGTTCCATTTGAGACATGACGGTGAAAGTAATGTGTTTTCTAATGGATGTGTGAGAAAAAGTCACAGTTATAGGACGTCTAATGTGTTTAGATCACTGTAGCTTAAAATATTGTATACATGAGTTCCATTTGAGACATGACGGTGAAAGTAATGTGTTTTCTAATGGATGTTTGAGAAAAAGTCACATTTATAGGACGTCTAATGTGTTTAGATCACTGTAGCTAAGGATATTGTATACATGAGTTTCATTTGAGACATGACGGTGAAAGTAATGTGTTTTCTAATGGATGTTTGAGAAAAAGTCAAAGTTATAGGACGTCTAATGTGTTTAGATCACTGTAGCTAAGGATATTGTATACATGAGTTCAATTTGAGACATGACGGTGAAAGGAATGTGTTTTCTAATGGATGTTTGAGAAAAGTCACAGTTATAGGACGTCTAATGTGTTTAGATCACTGTAGCTTAGGATATTGTATACATGAGTTCCATTTGAGACATGACGGTGAAAGTAATGTGTTTTCTAATGGATGTGTGAGAAAAAGTCACAGTTATAGGACGTCTAATGTGTTTAGATCACTGTAGCTTAAAATATTGTATACATGAGTTCCATTTGAGACATGACGGTGAAAGTAATGTGTTTTCTAATGGATGTTTGAGAAAAAGTCACATTTATAGGACGTCTAATGTGTTTAGATCACTGTAGCTAAGGATATTGTATACATGAGTTCCATTTGAGACATGACGGTGAAAGTAATGTGTTTTCTAATGGATGTTTGAGAAAAAGTCACAGTTATAGGACGTCTAATGTGTTTAGATCACTGTAGCTAAGGATATTGTATACATGAGTTCCATTTGAGACATGACGGTGAAAGTAATGTGTTTTCTAATGGTTGTTTGAGAAAAAGTCACAGTTATAGGACGTCTAATGTGTTTAGATCACTGTAGCTAAGGATATTGTATACATGGTTTCAATTTGAGACATGACGGTGAAAGTAATGTGTTTTCTAATGGATGTTTAAGAAAAAGTCACAGTAATATGACGTCTAATGTGTTTAGATCACTTTAGCTAAGGATATTGTATAGATGAGTTCCATTTGAGACATGACGGTGAAAGTAATGTGTTTTCTAATGGATTTTTGTGAAAAAGTCACAGTTATAAGACATCTAATGTGTTTAGATCACTGTAGCTAAGGAAATTGTATACATGAGTTCCATTTGAGACATGACGGTGAAAGTAATGTGTTTTCTAATGGATGTTTTAGAAAAAGTCACAGTTATAGGACGTCTAATCTGTTTAGATCACTGTAGCTAAGGATATTGTATATATGAGTTCCATTTGAGACATGACGGTGAAAGTAATGTGTTTTCTAATGGATGTTTGAGAAAAAGTCACAGTTATAGGACGTCTAATGTCTTTAGATCACTGTAGCTAAGGATATTGTATACATGAGTTCCATTTGAGACATGACGGTGAAAGTAATGTTTTCTAATGGATGTTTGAGAAAAAGTCACAGTTATAGGACGTCTAATGTGTTTAGATCACTGTAGCTAAGGATATTGTATACAGGAGTTCCATTTGAGACATGACGGTGAAAGTCATGTGTTTTCTAATGGATGTTTGAGAAAAAGTCACAGTTATAGGACGTCTAATGCGTTTAGATCACTGTAGCTAAGGATATTGTATACATGAGTTCCATTTGAGACATGACGGTGAAAGTAATGTTTTCTAATGGATGTTTGAGAAAAAGTCACAGTTATAGGACGTCTAATGCGTTTAGATCACTGTAGCTAAGGATATTGTATACATGAGTTCCATTTGAGACATGACGGTGAAAGTAATGTTTTCTAATGGATGTTTGAGAAAAAGTCACAGTTATAGGACGTCTAATGTGTTTAGATCACTGTAGCTAGGGATATTGTATACATGAGTACCATTTGAGACATGACGGTGAAAGTAATGTGTTTTCTAATGGATGTTTGAGAAAAAGTCACAGTTATAGGACGTCTAATGTGTTTAGATCACTGTAGCTAAGGATATTGTATACATGAGTTCCATTTGAGACATGACGGTGAAAGTCATGTGTTTTCTAATGGATGTTTGAGAAAGAGTCACAGTTATAGGACGTCTAATGTGTTTAGATCACTGTAGCTAAGGATATTGTATACATGAGTTCCATTTGAGACCTGACAGTGAAAGTAATGTGTTTTCTAATGGATGTTTGAGAAAAAGTCACAGTTATAGGACGTCTAATGTGTTTAGATCATTGTAGCTAATGATATTGTATACATGTGTTCCATTTGAGACATGACGGTGAAAGTAATGTGTTTTCTAATGGATGTTTGAGAAAAAGTCACAGTTATATGAAGTATAATGTGTTTAGATCACTGTAACTAACGATATTGTATACATGAGTTCCATTTGAAACATGACGGTGAAAGTAATCTGTTTTCTAATGGATGTTTGAGAAAATGTCACAGTTATATGACGTCTAATGTGTTTAGATCACTGTAGCTAAGGATATTGTATACATGAGTTCCATTTGAGACATGACGGTGAAAGTAATGTGTTTTCTAATGGATGTTTGAGAAAAAGTCACAGTTATAGGATGTCTAATGTGTTTAGATCACTGTAGCTAAGGATATTGTATACATGAGTTCCATTTGAGACATGACGGTGAAAGTCATGTGTTTTCTAATGGATGTTTGAGAAAAAGTCACAGATATAGGACGTATAATGTGTTTAGATCACTGTAGCTAAGGATATTGTGTACATGAGTTCCATTTGAGACATGACGGTGAAAGTAATGTGTTTTCTAATGGATGTTTGAGAAAACGTCACAGTTATAGGACGTCTAATGTGTTTAGATAACTGTAGCTAAGGATATTGTATACATGAGTTCCATTTGAGACATGACGGTGAAAGTAATGTGTTTTCTAATGGATGTTTGAGAAAAAGTCACAGTTATAGGACGTCTAATGTGTTTAGATCACTGTAGCTAAGGATATTGTATACATGAGTTCCATTTGAGACATGACGGTGAAAGTAATGTGTTTTCTAATGGATATTTGAGGAAAAAGTCACAGTTATATGACGTCTAATGTGTTTAGATCACTGTAGCTAAGGATATTGTATACATGAGTTCCATTTGAGACATGACGGTGAAAGTAATGTGTTTTCTAATGGATGTTTGAGAAAAAGTCACAGTTATAGGACGTCTAATGTGTTTAGATCACTGTAGCTTAGGATATTGTATACATGAGTTCCATTTCAGACATGACGGTGAAAGTAATGTGTTTTCTAATGGATGTTTGAGAAAAAGTCACAGTTATAGGACGTCTAATGTGTTTAGATCACTGTAGCTAAGGATATTGTATACATGCTTTCAATTAGAGACATGACGGTGAAAGTAATGTGTTTTCTAATGGATGTTTAAGAAAAAGTCACAGTTATAGTTCGTCTAATGTGTTTAGATCACTGTAGCTAAGGATATTGTATACATGAGTTCCATTTGAGACATGACGGTGAAAGTAATGTGTTTTCTAATGGATGTTTGAGAAAAAGTCACAGTTATAGGACGTCTAATGTGTCTAGATCACTGTAGCTAAGGATATTGTATACATGAGTTCCATTTGAGACATGACGGTGAAAGTAATGTGTTTTCTAATGGATGTTTGAGAAAAAGTCACAGTTATAGGACGTCTAATGTATTTAGTTCAATGTAGCTAAGGATATTGTATACATGGTTTCAATTTGAGACATGACGGTGAAAGTAATGTGTTTTCTAATAGATTTTTAAGAAAAAGTCACAGTTATATGACGTCTAATGTGTTTAGATCACTTTAGCTAAGGATATTGTATACATGAGTTCCATTTGAGACATGACGGTGAAAGTAATGTGTTTTCTAATGGATTTTTGTGAAAAAGTCACAGTTATAGGACGTCTAATGTGTTTAGATCACTGTAGCTAAGGAAATTGTATACATGAGTTCCATTTGAGACATGACGGTGAAAGTAATGTGTTTTCTAATGGATGTTTTAGAAAAAGTCACAGTTATAGGACGTCTAATGTGTTTAGATCACTGTAGCTAAGGATATTGTATACATGAGTTCCATTTGAGACATGACGGTGAAAGTAATGTGTTTTCTAATGGATGTTTGAGAAAAAGTCACAGTTATAGGACGTCTAATGTGTTTAGATCACTGTAGCAAAGGATATTGTATACATGGTTTCAATTTGAGTCATGACGGTGAAAGTAATGTGTTTTCTAATGGATGTTTAAGAAAAAGTCATAGTTATAGTACGTCTAATGTGTTTAGATCACTGTAGCTAAGGATATTGTATACATGAGTTCCATTTGAGACATGACGGTGAAAGTAATGTGTTGTCTAATCGATTTTTGTGAAAAATTCACAGTTATAGGACGTCTAATGTGTTTAGATCACTGTAGCTAAGGAAATTGTATACATGAGTTCCATTTGAGACATGACGGTGAAAGTAATGTGTTTTCTAATGGATGTTTGAGAAAAAGTCACAGTTATAGGACGTCTAATGTGTTTAGATCACTGTAGCTAAGGATATTGTATACATGAGTTCCATTTGAGACATGACGGTGAAAGTAATGTGTTTTCTAATGGATGTTTGAGAAAAAGTCATAGTTATAGGACGTCTAATGTGTTTAGATCACTGTAGCTAAGGATATTGTATAAATGAGTTCCATTTGAGACATGACGGTGAAAGTAATGTGTTTTCTAATGGATGTTTGAGAAAAAGTCACAGTTATAGGACGTATAATGTGTTTAGATCACTGTAGCTAAGGATATTGTATACATGAGTTCCATTTGAGACATGACGGTGAATGTAATGTCTTTTCTAATGGATGTTTGAGAAAAAATCACATTTATAGGACGTCTAATGTGTTTAGATCACTGTAGCTAAGGATATTGTATACATGAGTTCCATTTGAGACATGACGGTGAAAGTAATGTGTTTTCTAATGGATGTTTGAGAAAAAGTCACAGTTATAGGACGTCTAATGCGTTTAGATCACTGTAGCTAAGGATATTGTATACATGAGTTCCATTTGAGACATGACTGTGAAAGCAATGTGTTTTCTAATGGATGTTTGAGAAAAAGTCACAGTTATAGGACGTCTAATGTGTTTAGATCACTGTAGCTACGGATATTGTATACATGACTTCCATTTCAGACATGACGGTGAAAGTAATGTGTTTTCTAATTGATGTTTGAGAAAAAGTCACAGTTATAGGACGTCTATTGCGTTTAGATCACTGTAGCTAAGTATATTGTATACATGAGTTCCATTTGAGACATGACGGTGAAAGTAATGTGTTTTCTAATGGATGTTTTAGAAAAAGTCACATTTATAGGACGTCTAATGTGTTTAGATCACTGTAGCTAAGGATATTGTATACATGAGTTCCATTTGAGACATGACGGTGAAAGTAATGTGTTTTCTAATGGATGTTTGAGAAAAAATCAGTTATATGACGTCTAATGTGTTCAGATCACTGTAGCTAAGGATATTGTATACAGGAGTTCCATTTGAGACATGACGGTGAAAGTCATGTGTTTTCTAATGGATGTTTGAGAAAAAGTCACAGTTATAGGACGTCTAATGTGTTTAGATCACTGTAGCTAAGGATATTGTATACATGAGTTCCATTTGAGACATGACGGTGAAAGTAATGTGTTTTCTAATGGATGTTTGAGAAAAAGTCACAGTTATAGGACGTCTAATGCGTTTAGATCACTGTAGCTAAGCATATTGTATACATGAGTTCCATTTGAGACATGACGGTGAAAGTAATGTTTTCTAATGGATGTTTGAGAAAAAGTCACAGTTATAGGACGTCTAATGTGTTTAGATCACTGTAGCTAAGGATATTGTATACAGGAGTTCCATTTGAGACATGACGGTGAAAGTCATGTGTTTTCTAATGGATGTTTGAGAAAAAGTCACAGTTATAGGACGTCTAATGTGTTTAGATCACTGTAGCTAAGGATATTGTATACATGATTTCCATTTGAGACATGACGGTGAAAGTAATGTGTTTTCTAATGGATGTTTGAGAAAAAGTCACAGTTATAGGACGTATAATGCGTTTAGATCACTGTAGCTAAGGATATTGTATACATGAGTTCCATTTGAGACATGACGGTGAAAGTAATGTGTTTTCTAATGGATGTTTGAGAAAAAATCACATTTGTAGGACGTCTAATCTGTTTAGATCACTGTAGCTAAGGATATTGTATACATGAGTTCCATTTGAGACATGACGGTGAAAGTAATGTGTTTTCTAATGGATGTTTGAGAAAAAGTCATAGTTATAGGACGTCTAATGCGTTTAGATCACTGTAGCTAAGGATATTGTATACATAAGTTCCATTTGAGACATGACGGTGAAAGTAGTGTTTTCTAATTGATGTTTGAGAAAAAGTCACAGTTATAGGACGTATAATGTGTTTAGATCACTGTAGCTAAGGATATTGTATACATGAGTTCCATTTGAGACATGACGGTGAAAGTAATGTGTTTTCTAATGGATGTTTGAGAAAAAGTCACAGTTATAGGACGTCTAATGTGTTTAGATCACTGTAGCTAAGGATATTGTATACATGAGTTCCATTTGAGACATGACGGTGAAAGTAATGTGTTTTCTAATGGATGTTTGAGAAAAGGTCACAGTTATAGGACGTATAATGTTTTTAGATCACTGTAGCTAAGGATATTGTATACATGAGTTCCATTTGAGACATGACGGTGAAAGTAATGTGTTTTCTAATGGATGTTTGAGAAAAAGTCACATTTATAGAACGTCTAATGTGTTTAGATCACTGTAGCTAAGGATATTGTATAAATGAGTTCCATTTGAGACATGACGGTGAAAGTAATGTGTTTTCTAATGGATGTTTTAGAAAAAGTCACAGTTATAGGACGTCTAATCTGTTTAGATCACTGTAGCTAAGGATATTGTATACATGAGTTCCATTTGAGACATGACGGTGAAAGTAATGTGTTTTCTAATGGATGTTTGAGAAAAAGTCATAGTTATAGGACGTCTAATGTCTTTAGATCACTGTAGCTAAGGATATTGTATACATGAGTTCCATTTGAGACATGACGGTGAAAGGAATGTGTTTTCTAATGGATGTTTGAGAAAAAGTCACAGTTATAGGACGTATAATGTGTTTAGATCACTGTAGCTAAGGATATTGTATACATGAGTTCCATTTGAGACATGACGGTGAATGTAATGTGTTTTCTAATGGATATTTGAGAAAAAGTCACAGTTATAGGACGTCTAATGCGTTTAGATCACTGTAGCTAAGGATATTGTATACATGAGTTCCATTTGAGACATGACGGTGAAAGAAATGTGTTTTCTAATGGATGTTTGAGGAAAAGTCACAGTTGTAGGAGGTCTAATGTGTTTAGATCACTGTAGCTAAGGATATTGTATACATGGTTTCAATTTGAGACATGACGGTGAAAGTAATGTGTTTTCTAATGGATGTTTAAGAAAAAGTCACAGTTATATGACGTCTAATGTGTTTAGATCACTGTAGCTAAGGATATTGTATACATGAGTTCCATTTGAGACATGACGGTGAAAGTAATGTGTTTTCTAATGGATTTTTGTGAAAAAGTCACAGTTATAGGACGTCTAATGTGTTTAGATCACTGTAGCTAAGGAAATTGTATACATGAGTTCCATTTGAGACATGACAGTGAAAGTAATGTGTTTTCTAATATTTGTTTTAGAAAAAGTCACAGTTATAGGACGTCTAATCTGTTTAGATCACTGTAGCTAAGGATATTGTATACATGAGTTCCATTTGAGACATGACGGTGAAAGTAATGTGTTTTGTAATGGATGTTTGAGAAAAAGTCATAGTTATAGGACGTCTAATGTGTTTAGATCACTGTAGCTAAGGATATTGTATACATGAGTTCCATTTGAGACATGACGGTGAAAGTAATGTGTTTTCTAATGGATGTTTGAGAAAAAGTCACAGTTATAGGACGTATAATGTGTTTAGATCACTGTAGTTAAGGATATTGTATACATGAGTTCCATTTGAGACATGACGGTGAAAGTAAGGTGTTTTCTAATGGATGTTTGAGAAAAAGTCACAGTTATAGGACGTCTAATGTGTTTAGATCACTGTAGCTAAGGATATTGTATACATGAGTTCCATTTGAGACATGACGGTGAAAGTAATGTGTTTTCTAATGGATGTTTGAGAAAAAGTCACAGTTATAGGACGTCTAATGTGTTTAGATCACTGTAGCTAAGGATATTTTATACATGAGTTCCATTTGAGACCTGACGGTGAAAGTAATGTGTTTTCTAATGGATGTTTGAGAAAAAGTCACAGTTATAGGACGTATAATGTGTTTAGATCACTGTAGCTAAGGATATTGTATACATGAGTTCCATTTGAGACATGACGGTGAAAGTAATGTGTTTTCTAATGGATGTTTGAGAAAAAGTCACAGTTGTAGGACGTCTAATGTGTTTAGATCACTGTAGCTAAGGATATTGTATACATGAGTTCCATTTCAGACATGACGGTGAAAGTAATGTGTTTTCTAATGGATGTTTGAGAAAAAGTCACAGTTATAGGACGTCTAATGTGTTTAGATCACTGTAGCTAAGGATATTGTGTACATGAGTTCCATTTGAGACATGACGGTGAAAGTAATGTGTTTTCTAATGGATGTTTGAGAAAACGTCACAGTTATAGGACGTCTAATGTGTTTAGATAACTGTAGCTAAGGATATTGTATACATGAGTTCCATTTGAGACATGACGGTGAAAGTAATGTGTTTTCTAATGGATGTTTGAGAAAAAGTCACAGTTATAGGACGTCTAATGTGTTTAGATCACTGTAGCTAAGGATATTGTATACATGAGTTCCATTTGAGACATGACGGTGAAAGTAATGTGTTTTCTAATGGATGTTTGAGGAAAAGTCACAGTTGTAGGAGGTCTAATGTGTTTAGATCACTGTAGCTAAGGATATTGTATACATGGTTTCAATTTGAGACATGACGGTGAAAGTAATGTGTTTTCTAATGGATGTTTGAGAAAAAGTCACAGTTATAGGACGTATAATGTGTTTAGATCACTGTAGCTAAGGATATTGTATACATGAGTTCCATTTGAGACATGACGGTGAAAGTAATGTGTTTTCTACTGGATGTTTGAGAAAAAGTCTCAGTTATAGGACGTCTAATGTGTTTAGATCACTGTAGCTAAGGATATTGTATACATGAGTTCCATTTGAGACATGACGGTGAAAGTAATGTGTTTTCTAATGGATGTTTGAGAAAAAGTCACAGTTATAGGACGTCTAATGTGTTTAGATCACTGTAGCTAAGGATATTGTATACATGAGTTCCATTTCAGACATGACGGTGAAAGTAATGTGTTTTCTAATGGATGTTTGAGAAAAAGTCACAGTTATAGGACGTCTAATGTGTTTAGATCACTATAGCTAAGGATATTGTATACATGAGTTCCATTTGAGACATGACGGTGAAAGTAATGTGTTTTCTAATGGATGTTTGAGAAAAAGTCACAGTTATAGGACGACTAATGTGTTTAGATCACTGTAGCTAAGGATATTGTATACATGAGTTCCATTTGAGACATGACGGTGAAAGTAATGTGTTTTCTAATGGATATTTGAGAAAAAGTCACAGTTATAGGACGTCTAATGTGTTTAGATCACTGTAGCTAAGGATATTGTATACATGAGTTCCATTTGAGAAATGACGGTGACAGTAATGTGTTTTCTAATGGATGTTTGAGAAAAAGTCTCAGTTATAGGACGTCTAATGTGTTTAGATCACTGTAGCTAAGGATATTGTATACATGAGTTCCATTTGAGACATGACGGTGAAAGTAATGTGTTTTCTAATGGATGTTTGAGGAAAGGTCACAGTTATAGGACGTCTAATGTGTTTAGATCACTGTAGCTAAGGATATTGTATACATGAGTTCCATTTGAGACATGACGGTGAAAGTAATGTGTTTTCTAATGGATGTTTGAGAAAAAGTCACAGTTATAGGACGTCTAATGTGTTTAGATCACTGTAGCTAAGGATATTGTATACATGGTTTCAATTTGAGACATGACGGTGAAAGTAATGTGTTTTCTAATGGATGTTTAAGAAAAAGTCACAGTTATAGGACGTCTAATGTGTTTAGATCATTGTAGCTAAGGATATTGTATACATGAGTTCCATTTGAGACATGACGGTGAAAGTAATGTGTTTTCTAATGGATTTTTGTGAAAAAGTCACAGTTATAGGACGTCTAATGTGTTTAGATCACTGTAGCTAAGGATATTGTATACATGAGTTCCATTTGAGACATGACGGTGAAAGTAATGTGTTTTCTAATGGATGTTTGAGAAAAAGTCACAGTTATAGGACGTATAATGTGTTTAGATCACTGTAGCTAAGGATATTGTATACGTGAATTCCATTTGAGACATGACGGTGAAAGTAATGTGTTTTCTAATGGATGTTTGAGAAAAAGTCACATTTATATGACGTCTAATGTGTTTAGATCACTGTAGCTAAGGATATTGTATACATGAGTTCCATTTGAGACAGGACGGTGAAAGTAATGTGTTTTCTAATGGATGTTTGAGAAAAAGTCACAGTTGTAGGACGTCTAATGTGTTTAGATCACTGTAGCAAGGATATTGTATACATGAGTTCCATTTCAGACATGACTGTGAAAGTAATGTGTTTTCTAATGGATGTTTGAGAAAAAGTCACAGTTATAGGACGTCTAATGTGTTTAGATCACTGTAGCTAAGGATATTGTATACATGAGTTCCATTTCAGACATGACGGTGAAAGTAATGTGTTTTCTAATGGATGTTTGAGAAAAAGTCATAGTTATAGGACGTCTAATGTGTTTAGATCAATGTAGCTAAGGATATTGTATACATGAGTTCCATTTGAGACATGACGGTGAAAGTAATGTGTTTTCTAATGGATGTTTGAGAAAAAGTCACAGTTATAGGACGTCTAATGTGTTTAGATCACTGTAGCTAAGGATATTGTATACATGAGTTCCATTTGAGACATGACGGTGAAAGTAATGTGTTTTCTAATGGATATTTGAGAAAAAGTCACAGTTATAGGACGTCTAATGTGTTTAGATCACTGTAGCTAAGGATATTGTATACATGAGTTCCATTTGAGAAATGACGGTGAAAGTAATGTGTTTTCTAATGGTTGTTTGAGACAAAGTCTCAGTTATAGGACGTGTAATGTGTTTAGATCACTGTAGCTAAGGATATTGTATACATGAGTTCCATTTGAGACATGACGGTGAAAGTAATGTGTTTTCTAATGGTTGTTTGAGAAAAGGTCACAGTTATAGGACGTCTAATGTGTTTAGATCACTGTAGCTAAGGATATTGTATACATGGTTTCAATTTGAGACATGACGGTGAAAGTAATGTGTTTTCTAATGGATGTTTAAGAAAAAGTCACAGTTATAGGACGTCTAATGTGTTTAGATCACTGTAGCTAAGGATATTGTATACATGAGTTCCATTTGAGACATGACGGTGTAAGTAATGTGTTTTCTAATGGATGTTTGAGAAAAAGTCACAGTTATAGGACGTATAATGTGTTTAGATCACTGTAGCTAAGGATATTGTATACATGAGTTCCATTTGAGACATGACGGTGAAAGTAATGTGTTTTCTACTGGATGTTTGAGAAAAAGTCTCAGTTATAGAACGTCTAATGTGTTTAGATCACTGTAGCTAAGGATATTGTATACATGAGTTCCATTTGAGACATGACGGTGAAAGTAATGTGTTTTCTAATGGATGTTTGAGAAAAAGTCACAGTTATAGGACGTCTAATGTGTTTAGATCACTGTAGCTAAGGATATTGTATACATGAGTTCCATTTCAGACATGACGGTGAAAGTAATGTGTTTTCTAATGGATGTTTGAGAAAAAGTCACAGTTATAGGACGTCTAATGTGTTTAGATCACTGTAGCTAAGGATATTGTATACATGAGTTCCATTTGAGACATGACGGTGAAAGTAATGTGTTTTCTAATGGATGTTTGAGAAAAAGTCACAGTTATAGGACGACTAATGTGTTTAGATCACTGTAGCTAAGGATATTGTATACATGAGTTCCATTTGAGACATGACGGTGAAAGTAATGTGTTTTCTAATGGATATTTGAGAAAAAGTCACAGTTATAGGACGTCTAATGTGTTTAGATCACTGTAGCTAAGGATATTGTATACATGAGTTCCATTTGAGAAATGACGGTGACAGTAATGTGTTTTCTAATGGATGTTTGAGAAAAAGTCTCAGTTATAGGACGTCTAATGTGTTTAGATCACTGTAGCTAAGGATATTGTATACATGAGTTCCATTTGAGACATGACGGTGAAAGTAATGTGTTTTCTAATGGATGTTTGAGAAAAGGTCACAGTTATAGGACGTCTAATGTGTTTAGATCACTGTAGCTAAGGATATTGTATACATGAGTTCCATTTGAGACATGACGGTGAAAGTAATGTGTTTTCTAATGCTTGTTTGAGAAAAAGTCACAGTTATAGGACGTCTAATGTGTTTAGATCACTGTAGCTAAGGATATTGTATACATGGTTTCAATTTGAGACATGACGGTGAAAGTAATGTGTTTTCTAATGGATGTTTAAGAAAAAGTCACAGTTATAGGACGTCTAATGTGTTTAGATCATTGTAGCTAAGGATATTGTATACATGAGTTCCATTTGAGACATGACGGTGAAAGTAATGTGTTTTCTAATGGATTTTTGTGAAAAAGTCACAGTTATAGGACGTCTAATGTGTTTAGATCACTGTAGCTAAGGATATTGTATACATGAGTTCCATTTGAGACATGACGGTGAAAGTAATGTGTTTTCTAATGGATGTCTGAGAAAAAGTCACAGTTATAGGAAGTCTAATCTGTTTAGATCACTGTAGCTAAGGATATTGTATACATGAGTTCCATTTGAGACATGACGGTGAAAGTAATGTGTTTTCTAATGGATGTTTGAGAAAAAGTCATAGTTATAGGACGTCTAATGTGTTTAGATCACTGTAGCTAAGAATATTGTATACATGAGTTCCATTTGAGACATGACGGTGAAAGTAATGTGTTTTCTAATGGATGTTTGAGAAAAAGTCACAGTTATAGGACGTATAATTTGTTTAGATCACTGTAGCTAAGGATATTGTATACATGAGTTCCATTTGAGACATGACGGTCAAAGTAATGTGTTTTCTAATGGATGTTTGAGAAAAAGTCACAGTTATAGGACGTATAATGTGTTTAGATCACTGTAGCTAAGGATATTGTATACATGAGTTCCATTTGAGACATGACGGTGAAAGTAATGTGTTTTCTAATGGATGTTTGAGAAAAAGTCACAGTTATAGGACGTCTAATGTGTTTAGATCACTGTAGCTAAGGATATTGTATACATGGTTTCCATTTGAGACATGACGGTGAAAGTAATATGTTTTCTAATGGATGTTTGAGAAAAAGTCACAGTTATAGGACGTCTAATGTGTTTAGATCACTGTGGCTAAGGATATTGTATACATGGTTTCACTTTGAGACATGACGGTGAAAGTAATGTGTTTTCTAATGGATGTTTAAGAAAAAGTCACAGTTATAGGACGTCTAATGTGTTTAGATCACTGTAGCTAAGGATATTGTATACATGGTTTCCATTTGAGACATGACGGTGAAAGTAATGTGTTTTCTAATGGATGTTTGAGAAAAAGTCACAGTTATAGGACGTCTAATGTGTTTAGATCACTGTAGCTAAGGATATTGTATACATGGTTTCAATTTGAGACATGACGGTGAAAGTAATGTGTTTTCTAATGGATGTTTAAGAAAAAGTCACATTTATAGGACGTCTAATGTGTTTAGATCATTGTAGCTAAGGATATTGTATACATGAGTTCCATTTGAGACATGACGGTGAAAGTAATGTGTTTTCTAATGGATTTTTGAGAAAAAGTCACAGTTATAGGACGTCTAATGTGTTTAGATCACTGTAGCTAAGGATATTGTATACATGAGTTCCATTTGAGACATGACGGTGAAAGTAATGTGTTTTCTAATGGATGTCTGAGAAAAAGTCACAGTTATAGGAAGTCTAATCTGTTTAGATCACTGTAGCTAAGGATATTGTATACATGAGTTCCATTTGAGACATGACGGTGAAAGTAATGTGTTTTCTAATGGATGTTTGAGAAAAAGTCATAGTTATAGGACGTCTAATGTGTATAGATCACTGTAGCTAAGAATATTGTATACATGAGTTCCATTTGAGACATGACGGTGAAAGTAATGTGTTTTCTAATGGATGTTTGAGAAAAAGTCACAGTTATAGGACGTATAATGTGTTTAGATCACTGTAGCTAAGGATATTGTATACATGAGTTCCATTTGAGACATGACGGCCAAAGTAATGTGTTTTCTAATGGATGTTTGAGAAAAAGTCACAGTTATAGGACGTCTAATGTGTTTAGATCACTGTAGCTAAGGATATTGTATACATGAGTTCCATTTGAGACATGACGGTGAAAGTAATGTGTTTTCTAATGGATGTTTGAGAAAAAGTCAAAGTTATAGGACGTCTAATGTGTTTAGATCACTGTAGCTAAGGATATTGTATACATGGTTTCCATTTGAGACATGACGGTGAAAGTAATATGTTTTCTAATGGATGTTTGAGAAAAAGTCACAGTTATAGGACGTCTAATGTGTTTAGATCACTGTAGCTAAGGATATTGTATACATGGTTTCAATTTGAGACATGACGGTGAAAGTAATGTGTTTTCTAATGGATGTTTAAGAAAAAGTCACAGTTATAGGACGTCTAATGTGTTTAGATCACTGTAGCTAAGGATATTGTATACATGAGTTCCATTTGAGACATGACGGTGAAAGTAATGTGTTTTCTAATGGATGTCTGAGAAAAAGTCACACTTATAGGAAGTCTAATCTGTTTAGATCACTGTAGCTAAGGATATTGTATACATGAGTTCCATTTGAGACATGACGGTGAAAGTAATGTGTTTTCTAATGGATGTTTGAGAAAAAGTCATAGTTATAGGACGTCTAATGTGTTTAGATCACTGTAGCTAAGAATATTGTATACATGAGTTCCATTTGAGACATGACGGTGAAAGTAATGTGTTGTCTAATCGATTTTTGTGAAAAAGTCACAGTTATAGGACGTCAAATGTGTTTAGATCACTGTAGCTAAGGAAATTGTATACATGAGTTCCATTTGAGACATGACGGTGAAAGTAATGTGTTTTCTAATGGATGTTTGAGAAAAGGTCACAGTTATAGGACGTCTAATGTGTTTAGATCACTGTAGCTAAGGATATTGTATACATGGTTTCAATTTGAGACATGACGGTGAAAGTAATGTGTTTTCTAATGGATTTTTGTGAAAAAGACACAGTTATAGGACGTCTAATGTGTTTAGATCACTGTAGCTAAGGATATTGTATACATGAGTTCCATTTGAGACATGACGGTGAAAGTAATGTGTTTTCTAATGGATGTTTGAGAAAAAGTCACAGTTATAGGAAGTCTAATCTGTTTAGATCACTGTAGCTAAGGATATTGTATACATGAGTTCCATTTGAGACATGACGGTGAAAGTAATGTGTTTTCTAATGGATGTTTGAGAAAAAGTCATAGTTATAGGACGTCTAATGTGTTTAGATCACTGTAGCTAAGAATATTGTATACATGAGTTCCATTTGAGACATGACGGTGAAAGCAATGTGTTTTCTAATGGATGTTTGAGAAAAAGTCACAGTTATAGGACGTCTAATGTGTTTAGATCACTGTAGCTAAGGATATTTTATACATGAGTTCCATTTCAGGCATGATGGTGAAAGTAATGTGTTTTCTAATGGATGTTTGAGAAAAAGTCACAGTTATAGGACGTCTAATGTGTTTAGATCACTGTAGCTAAGGATATTGTATACATGAGTTCCATTTGAGACATGACGGTGAAAGTAATGTGTTTTCTAATGGATGTTTGAGAAAAGGTCACAGTTATAGGACGTCTAATGTGTTTAGATCACTGTAGCTAAGGATATTGTATACATGAGTTCCATTTGAGACATGACGGTGAAAGTAATGTGTTTTCTAATGGATATTTGAGAAAAAGTCACAGTTATAGGACGTCTAATGTGTTTAGATCACTGTAGCTAAGGATATTGTATACATGAGTTCCATTTGAGAAATGACGGTGACAGTAATGTGTTTTCTAATGGATGTTTGAGAAAAAGTCTCAGTTATAGGACGTCTAATGTGTTTAGATCACTGTAACTAAGGATATTGTATACATGAGTTCCATTTGAGACATGACGGTGAAAGTAATGTGTTTTCTAATGGATGTTTGAGAAAAGGTCACAGTTATAGGACGTCTAATGTGTTTAGATCACTGTAGCTAAGGATATTGTATACATGAGTTCCATTTGAGACATGACGGTGAAAGTAATGTGTTTTCTAATGGATGTTTGAGAAAAAGTCACAGTTATAGGACGTCTAATGTGTTTAGATCACTGTAGCTAAGGATATTGTATACATGGTTTCAATTTGAGACATGACGATGAAAGTAATGTGTTTTCTAATGGATGTTCAAGAAAAAGTCACAGTTATAGGACGTCTAATGTGTTTAGATCATTGTAGCTAAGGATATTGTATACATGAGTTCCATTTGAGACATGACGGTGAAAGTAATGTGTTTTCTAATGGATTTTTGTGAAAAAGTCACAGTTATAGGACGTCTAATGTGTTTAGATCACTGTAGCTAAGGATATTGTATACATGAGTTCCATTTGAGACATGACGGTGAAAGTAATGTGTTTTCTAATGGATGTCTGAGAAAAAGTCACAGTTATAGGAAGTCTAATCTGTTTAGATCACTGTAGCTAAGGATATTGTATACATGAGTTCCATTTGAGACATGACGGTGAAAGTAATGTGTTTTCTAATGGATGTTTGAGAAAAAGTCATAGTTATAGGACGTCTAATGTGTTTAGATCACTGTAGCTAAGAATATTGTATACATGAGTTCCATTTGAGACATGACGGTGAAAGTAATGTGTCTTCTAATGGATGTTTGAGAAAAAGTCACAGTTATATGACGTATAATGTGTTTAGATCACTGTAGCTAAGGATATTGTATACATGAGTTCCATTTGAGACATGACGGTCAAAGTAATGTGTTTTCTAATGGATGTTTGAGAAAAAGTCACAGTTATAGGACGTCTAATGTGTTTAGATCACTGTAGCTAATGATATTGTATACATGAGTTCCATTTGAGACATGACGGTGAAAGTAATGTGTTTTCTAATGGATGTTTGAGAAAAAGTCACAGTTATAGGACGTCTAATGTGTTTAGATCATTGTAGCTAAGGATATTGTATACATGGTTTCCATTTGAGACATGACGGTGAAAGTAATATGTTTTCTAATGGATGTTTGAGAAAAAGTCACAGTTATAGGACGTCTAATGTGTTTAGATCACTGTAGCTAAGGATATTGTATACATGGTTTCAATTTAAGACATGACGGTGAAAGTAA
This sequence comes from Acanthosepion esculentum, assembly GCA_964036315.1. Lineage (NCBI taxonomy): Eukaryota > Metazoa > Mollusca > Cephalopoda > Sepiida > Sepiidae > Acanthosepion > Acanthosepion esculentum. The sequence continues at coordinate 9,014,511 of OZ038489.1, read as the reverse complement.
TGTGTTTTCTAATGGATGTTTAAGAAATAGTCACAGTTAAAGGACGTCTAATGTGTTTAGATCACTGTAGCTAAGGATATTGTATACATGAGTTCCATTTGAGACATGACGGTGAAAGTAATCTGTTGTCTAATCGATTTTTGTGAAAAAGTCACAGTTATAGGACGTCTAATGTGTTTAGATCACTGTAGCTAAGGATATTGTATACATGAGTTCCATTTGAGACATGACGGTGAAAGTAATGTGTTTTCTAATGGATTTTTGTGAAAAAGTCACAGTTATAGGACGTCTAATGTGTTTAGATCACTGTGGCTAAGGATATTGTATACATGAGTTCCATTTGAGACATGACGGTGAAAGTAATGTGTTTTCTAATGGATGTTTGAGAAAAAGTCACAGGTATAGGAAGTCTAATCTGTTTAGATCACTGTAGCTAAGGATATTGTATACATGAGTTCCATTTGAGACATGACGGTGAAAGTAATGTGTTTTCTACTGGATGTTTGAGAAAAAGTCTCAGTTATAGGACGTCTAATGTGTTTAGATCACTGTAGCTAAGGATATTGTATACATGAGTTCCATTTGAGACATGACGGTGAAAGTAATGTGTTTTCTAATGGATGTTTGAGAAAAAGTCACAGTTATAGGACGTCTAATGTGTTTAGATCACTGTAGCTAAGGATATTGTATACATGAGTTCCATTTGAGACATGACGGTGAAAGTAATGTGTTTTCTAATGGATGTTTGAGAAAAAGTCACAGTTATAAGACGTCTAATGTGTTTAGATCATTGTAGCTAAGGATATTGTATACATGAGTTCCATTTGAGACATGACGGTGAAAGTAATGTGTTTTCTAATGGATATTTGAGGAAAAGTCACAGTTATAGGACGTCTAATGTGTTTAGATCACTGTAGCTAAGGATATTGTATACATGAGTTCCATTTCAGACATGACGTTGAAAGTAATGTGTTTTCTAATGGATGTTTGAGAAAAAGTCTCAGTTATAGCACGTCTAATGTGTTTAGATCACTGTAGCTAAGGATATTGTATACATGAGTTCCATTTGAGACATGACGGTGAAAGTAATGTGTTTTCTAATGGATGTTTGAGAAAAGGTCACAGTTATAGTACGTCTAATGTGTTTAGATCACTGTAGCTAAGGATATTGTATACATGAGTTCCATTTGAGACATGACGGTGAAAGTAATGTGTTTTCTAATGGATGTTTGAGAAAAAGTCACAGTTATAGGACGTCTAATGTGTTTCGATCATTGTAGCTAAGGATATTGTATACATGAGTTCCATTTGAGACATGACGGTGAAAGTAATGTGTTTTCTAATGGATTTTTGTGAAAAAGTCACAGTTATAGGACGTCTAATGTGTTTAGATCACTGTAGCTAAGGATATTGTATACATGAGTTCCATTTGAGACATGACGGTGAAAGTAATGTGTTTTCTAATGGATATTTGAGAAAAAGTCACAGTTATAGGACGTCTAATGTGTTTAGATCACTGTAGCTAAGGATATTGTATACATGAGTTCCATTTGAGACATGACGGTGAAAGTAATGTGTTTTCTAATGGATGTCTGAGAAAAAGTCACAGTTATGGGAAGTCTAATCTGTTTAGATCACTGTAGCTAAGGATATTGTATACATGAGTTCCATTTGAGACATGACGGTGAAAGTAAAATGTTTTCTAATGGATGTTTGAGAAAAAGTCACAGTTATAGGACGTATAATGTGTTTAGATCACTGTAGCTAAGGATATTGTATACATGAGTTCCATTTGAGACATGACGGCCAAAGTAATGTGTTTTCTAATGGATGTTTGAGAAAAAGTCACAGTTATAGGACGTCTAATGTGTTTAGATCACTGTAGCTAAGGATATTGTATACATGGTTTCCATTTGAGACATGACGGTGAAAGTAATATGTTTTCTAATGGATGTTTGAGAAAAAGTCACAGTTATAGGACGTCTAATGTGTTTAGATCACTGTAGCTAAGGATATTGTATACATGGTTTCAATTTGAGACATGACGGTGAAAGTAATGTGTTTTCTAATGGATGTTTAAGAAAAAGTCACAGTTATAGGACGTCTAATGTGTTTAGATCACTGTAGCTAAGGATATTGTATACATGAGTTCCATTTGAGACATGACGGTGAAAGTAATGTGTTTTCTAATGGATGTCTGAGAAAAAGTCACAGTTATAGGAAGTGTAATCTGTTTAGATCACTGTAGCTAAGGATATTGTATACATGAGTTCCATTTGAGACATGACGGTGAAAGTAATGTGTTTTCTAATGGATGTTTGAGAAAAAGTCAGAGTTATAGGACGTCTAATGTGTTTAGATCACTGTAGCGAAGAATATTGTATACATGAGTTCCATTTGAGACATGACGGTGAAAGTAATGTGTTGTCTAATCGATTTTTGTGAAAAAGTCACAGTTATAGGACGTCAAATGTGTTTAGATCACTGTAGCTAAGGAAATTGTATACATGAGTTCCATTTGAGACATGACGGTGAAAGTAATGTGTTTTCTAATGGATGTTTGAGAAAAGGTCACAGTTATAGGACGTCTAATGTGTTTAGATCACTGTAGCTAAGGATATTGTATACATGGTTTCAATTTGAGACATGACGGTGAAAGTAATGTGTTTTCTAATGGATGTTTAAGAAAAAGTCACAGTTATAGGACGTCTAATGTGTTTAGATCACTGTAGCTAAGGATATTGTATACATGAGTTCCATTTGAGACATGACGGTGAAAGTAATGTGTTTTCTAATGGATTTTTGTGAAAAAGTCACAGTTATAGGACGTCTAATGTGTTTAGATCACTGTAGCTAAGGATATTGTATACATGAGTTCCATTTGAGACATGACGGTGAAAGTAATGTGTTTTCTAATGGATGTTTGAGAAAAAGTCACAGTTATAGGAAGTCTAATCTGTTTAGATCACTGTAGCTAAGGTTATTGTATACATGAGTTCCATTTGAGACATGACGGTGAAAGTAATGTGTTTTCTAATGGATGTTTGAGAAAAAGTCATAGTTATAGGACGTCTAATGTGTTTAGATCACTGTAGCTAAGAATATTGTATACATGAGTTCCATTTGAGACATGACGGTGAAAGCAATGTGTTTTCTAATGGATGTTTGAGAAAAAGTCACAGTTATAGGACGTATAATGTGTTTAGATCACTGTAGCTAAGGATATTGTATACATGAGTTCCATTTGAGACATGACGGTGAAAGTAATGTGTTTTCTACTGGATGTTTGAGAAAAAGTCTCAGTTATAGGACGTCTAATGTGTTTAGATCACTGTAGCTAAGGATATTGTATACATGAGTTCCATTTGAGACATGACGGTGAAAGTAATGTGTTTTCTAATGGATGTTTGAGAAAAAGTCACAGTTATAGCACGTCTAATGTGTTTAGATCACTGTAGCTAAGGATATTGTATACATGAGTTCCATTTCAGACATGATGGTGAAAGTAATGTGTTTTCTAATGGATGTTTGAGAAAAAGTCACAGTTATAGGACGTCTAATGTGTTTAGATCACTGTAGCTAAGGATATTGTATACATCAGTTCCATTTGAGACATGACGGTGAAAGTAATGTGTTTTCTAATGGATGTTTGAGAAAAAGTCACAGTTATAGGACGTCTAATGTGTTTAGATCACTGTAGCTAAGGATATTGTATACATGAGTTCCATTTGAGACATGACGGTGAAAGTAATGTGTTTTCTAATGGATATTTGAGAAAAAGTCACAGTTATAGAACGTCTAATGTGTTTAGATCACTGTAGCTAAGGATATTGTATACATGAGTTCCATTTGAGAAATGACGGTGACAGTAATGTGTTTTCTAATGGATGTTTGAGAAAAAGTCTCAGTTATAGGACGTCTAATGTGTTTAGATCACTGCAACTAAGGATATTGTATACATGAGTTCCATTTGAGACATGACGGTGAAAGTAATGTGTTTTCTAATGGATGTTTGAGAAAAGGTCACAGTTATAGGACGTCTAATGTGTTTAGATCACTGTAGCTAAGGATATTGTATACATGAGTTCCATTTGAGACATGACGGTGAAAGTAATGTGTTTTCTAATGGATGTTTGAGAAAAAGTCACAGTTATAGGACGTCTAATGTGTTTAGATCACTGTAGCTAAGGATATTGTATACATGGTTTCAATTTGAGACATGACGGTGAAAGTAATGTGTTTTCTAATGGATGTTTAAGAAAAAGTCACAGTTATAGGACGTCTAATGTGTTTAGATCATTGTAGCTAAGGATATTGTATACATGAGTTCCATTTGAGACATGACGGTGAAAGTAATGTGTTTTCTAATGGATTTTTGTGAAAAAGTCACAGTTATAGGACATCTAATGTGTTTAGATCACTGTAGCTAAGGATATTGTATACATGAGTTCCATTTGAGACATGACGGTGAAAGTAATGTGTTTTCTAATGGATGTCTGAGAAAAAGTCACAGTTATAGGAAGTCTAATCTGTTTAGATCACTGTAGCTAAGGATATTGTATACATGAGTTCCATTTGAGACATGACGGTGAAAGTAATGTGTTTTCTAATGGATGTTTGAGAAAAAGTCATAGTTATAGGACGTCTAATGTGTTTAGATCACTGTAGCTAAGAATATTGTATACATGAGTTCCATTTGAGACATGACGGTGAAAGTAATGTGTTTTCTAATGGTTGTTTGAGAAAAAGTCACAGTTATATGACGTATAATGTGTTTAGATCACTGTAGCTAAGGATATTGTATACATGAGTTCCATTTGAGACATGACGGTCAAAGTAATGTGTTTTCTAATGGATGTTTGAGAAAAAGTCACAGTTATAGGACGTCTAATGTGTTTAGATCACTGTAGCTAAGGATATTGTATACATGAGTTCCATTTGAGACATGACGGTGAAAGTAATGTGTTTTCTAATGGATGTTTGAGAAAAAGTCACAGTTATAGGACGTCTAATGTGTTTAGATCACTGTAGCTAAGGATATTGTATACATGGTTTCCATTTGAGACAAGACGGTGAAAGTAATATGTTTTCTAATGGATGTTTGAGAAAAAGTCACAGTTATAGGACGTCTAATGTGTTTTGATCACTGTAGCTAAGGATATTGTATACATGGTTTCAATTTAAGACATGACGGTGAAAGTAATGTGTTTTCTAATGGATGTTTAAGAAAAAGTCACAGTTATAGGACGTCTAATGTGTTTAGATCACTGTAGCTAAGGATATTGTATACATGAGTTCCATTTGAGACATGACGGTGAAAGTAATGTGTTGTCTAATCGATTTTTGTGAAAAAGTCACAGTTATAGGACGTCTAATGTGTTTAGATCACTGTAGCTAAGGATATTGTATACATGAGTTCCATTTGAGACATGACGGTGAAAGTAATGTGTTTTCTAATGGATGTTTGAGAAAAAGTCACAGTTATAGGAAGTCTAATCTGTTTAGATCACTGTAGCTAAGGATATTGTATACATGAGTTCCATTTGAGACATGACGGTGAAAGTAATGTGTTTTCTAATGGATGTTTGAGAAAAAGTCATAGTTATAGGACGTCTAATGTGTTTAGATCACTGTAGCTAAGAATATTGTATACATGAGTTCCATTTGAGACATGACGGTGAAAGTAATGTGTTTTCTAATGGATGTTTGAGAAAAAGTCACAGTTATAGGAAGTATAATGTGTTTAGATCACTGTAGCTAAGGATATTGTATACATGAGTTCCATTTGAGACATGACGGTGAAAGTAATGTGTTTTCTACTGGATGTTTGAGAAAAAGTCTCAGTTATAGGACGTCTAATGTGTTTAGATCACTGTAGCTAAGGATATTGTATACATGAGTTCCATTTGAGACATGACGGTGAAAGTAATGTGTTTTCTAATGGATGTTTGAGAAAAAGTCACAGTTATAGGACGTCTAATGTGTTTAGATCACTGTAGCTAAGGATATTGTATACATGAGTTCCATTTGAGACATGACGGTGAAAGTAATGTGTTTTCTAATGGATGTTTGAGAAAAAGTCACAGTTATAGGACGTCTAATGTGTTTAGATCATTGGAGCTAAGGATATTGTATACATGAGTTCCATTTGAGACATGACGGTGAAAGTAATGTGTTTTCTAATGGATATTTGAGGAAAAGTCACAGTTATAGGACGTCTAATGTGTTTAGATCACTGTAGCTAAGGATATTGTATACATGAGTTCCATTTCAGACATGACGTTGAAAGTAATGTGTTTTCTAATGGATGTTTGAGAAAAAGTCTCAGTTATAGGACGTCTAATGTGTTTAGATCACTGTAGCTAAGGATATTGTATACATGAGTTCCATTTGAGACATGACGGTGAAAGTAATGTGTTTTCTAATGGATGTTTGAGAAAAGGTCACAGTTATAGTACGTCTAATGTTTTTAGATCACTGTAGCTAAGGATATTGTATACATGAGTTCCATTTGAGACATGACGGTGAAAGTAATGTGTTTTCTAATGGATGTTTGAGAAAAGGTCACAGTTATAGGACGTCTAATGTGTTTAGATCACTGTAGCTAAGGATATTGTATACATGAGTTCCATTTGAGACATGACGGTGAAAGTAATGTGTTTTCTAATGGATGTTTGAGAAAAAGTCACAGTTATAGGACGTCTAATGTGTTTAGATCACTGTAGCTAAGGATATTGTATACATGGTTTCAATTTGAGACATGACGGTGAAAGTAATGTGTTTTCTAATGGATGTTTAAGAAAAAGTCACAGTTATAGGACGTCTAATGTGTTTAGATCATTGTAGCTAAGGATATTGTATACATGAGTTCCATTTGAGACATGACGGTGAAAGTAATGTGTTTTCTAATGGACTTTTGTGAAAAAGTCACAGTTATAGGACGTCTAATGTGTTTAGATCACTGTAGCTAAGGATATTGTATACATGAGTTCCATTTGAGACATGACGGTGAAAGTAATGTGTTTTCTAATGGATGTCTGAGAAAAAGTCACAGTTATAGGAAGTCTAATCTGTTTAGATCACTGTAGCTAAGGATATTGTATACATGAGTTCCATTTGAGACATGACGGTGAAAGTAATGTGTTTTCTAATGGATGTTTGAGAAAAAGTCATAGTTATAGGACGTCTAATGTGTTTAGATCACTGTAGCTAAGAATATTGTATACATGAGTTCCATTTGAGACATGACGGTGAAAGTAATGTGTTTTCTAATGGATGTTTGAGAAAAAGTCACAGTTATATGACGTATAATGTGTTTAGATCACTGTAGCTAAGGATATTGTATACATGAGTTCCATTTGAGACATGACGGTCAAAGTAATGTGTTTTCTAATGGATGTTTGAGAAAAAGTCACAGTTATAGGACGTCTAATGTGTTTAGATCACTGTAGCTAAGGATATTGTATACATGAGTTCCATTTGAGACATGACGGTGAAAGTAATGTGTTTTCTAATGGATGTTTGAGAAAAAGTCACAGTTATAGGACGTCTAATGTGTTTAGATCACTGTAGCTAAGGATATTGTATACATGGTTTCCATTTGAGACATGACGGTGAAAGTAATATGTTTTCTAATGGATGTTTGAGAAAAAGTCACAGTTATAGGACGTCTAATGTGTTTTGATCACTGTAGCTAAGGATATTGTATACATGGTTTCAATTTAAGACATGACGGTGAAAGTAATGTGTTTTCTAATGGATGTTTAAGAAAAAGTCACAGTTATAGGACGTCTAATGTGTTTAGATCACTGTAGCTAAGGATATTGTATACATGAGTTCCATTTGAGACATGACGGTGAAAGTAATGTGTTGTCTAATCGATTTTTGTGAAAAAGTCACAGTTATAGGACGTCTAATGTGTTTAGATCACTGTAGCTAAGGATATTGTATACATGAGTTCCATTTGAGACATGACGGTGAAAGTAATGTGTTTTCTAATGGATTTTTGTGAAAAAGTCACAGTTATAGGACGTCTAATGTGTTTAGATCACTGTAGCTAAGGATATTGTATACATGAGTTCCATTTGAGACATGACGGTGAAAGTAATGTGTTTTCTAATGGATGTTTGAGAAAAAGTCACAGTTATAGGAAGTCTAATCTGTTTAGATCACTGTAGCTAAGGATATTGTATACATGAGTTCCATTTGAGACATGACGGTGAAAGTAATGTGTTTTCTAATGGATGTTTGAGAAAAAGTCATAGTTATAGGACGTCTAATGTGTTTAGATCACTGTAGCTAAGAATATTGTATACATGAGTTCCATTTGAGACATGACGGTGAAAGTAATGTGTTTTCTAATGGATGTTTGAGAAAAAGTCACAGTTATAGGACGTATAATGTGTTTAGATCACTGTAGCTAAGGATATTGTATACATGAGTTCCATTTGAGACATGACGGTGAAAGTAATGTGTTTTCTACTGGATGTTTGAGAAAAAGTCTCAGTTATAGGACGTCTAATGTGTTTAGATCACTGTAGCTAAGGATATTGTATACATGAGTTCCATTTGAGACATGACGGTGAAAGTAATGTGTTTTCTAATGGATGTTTGAGAAAAAGTCACAGTTATAGGACGTCTAATGTGTTTAGATCACTGTAGCTAAGGATATTGTATACATGAGTTCCATTTGAGACATGACGGTGAAAGTAATGTGTTTTCTAATGGATGTTTGAGAAAAAGTCACAGTTATAGGACGTCTAATGTGTTTAGATCATTGTAGCTAAGGATATTGTATACATGAGTTCCATTTGAGACATGACGGTGAAAGTAATGTGTTTTCTAATGGATATTTGAGGAAAAGTCACAGTTATAGGACGTCTAATGTGTTTAGATCACTGTAGCTAAGGATATTGTATACATGAGTTCCATTTCAGACATGACGTTGAAAGTAATGTGTTTTCTAATGGATGTTTGAGAAAAAGTCTCAGTTATAGGACGTCTAATGTGTTTAGATCACTGTAGCTAAGGATATTGTATACATGAGTTCCATTTGAGACATGACGGTGAAAGTAATGTGTTTTCTAATGGATGTTTGAGAAAAGGTCACAGTTATAGTACGTCTAATGTGTTTAGATCACTGTAGCTAAGGATATTGTATACATGAGTTCCATTTGAGACATGACGGTGAAAGTAATGTGTTTTCTAATGGATGTTTGAGAAAAAGTCACAGTTATAGGACGTCTAATGTGTTTCGATCATTGTAGCTAAGGATATTGTATACATGAGTTCCATTTGAGACATGACGGTGAAAGTAATGTGTTTTCTAATGGATTTTTGTGAAAAAGTCACAGTTATAGGACGTCTAATGTGTTTAGATCACTGTAGCTAAGGATATTGTATACATGAATTCCATTTGAGACATGACGGTGAAAGTAATGTGTTTTCTAATCGATGTCTGAGAAAAAGTCACAGTTATAGGAAGTCTAATCTGTTTAGATCACTGTAGCTAAGGATATTGTATACATGAGTTCCATTTGAGACATGACGGTGAAAGTAATGTGTTTTCTACTGGATGTTTGAGAAAAAGTCTCAGTTATAGGACGTCTAATGTGTTTAGATCACTGTAGCTAAGGATATTGTATACATGAGTTCCATTTGAGACATGACGGTGAAAGTAATGTGTTTTCTAATGGATGTTTGAGAAAAAGTCACAGTTATAGGACGTCTAATGTGTTTAGATCACTGTAGCTAAGGATATTGTATACATGAGTTCCATTTCAGACATGACGGTGAAAGTAATGTGTTTTCTAATGGATGTTTGAGAAAAAGTCACAGTTATAGGACGTCTAATGTGTTTAGATCACTGTAGCTAAGGATATTGTATACATGAGTTCCATTTGAGACATGACGGTGAAAGTAATGTGTTTTCTAATGGATATTTTAGAAAAAGTCACAGTGATAGGACGTCTAATGTGTTTAGATCACTGTAGCTAAGGATATTGTATACATGAGTTCCATTTCAGACATGACGTTGAAAGTAATGTGATTTCTAATGGATGTTTGAGAAAAAGTCACAGTTATAGGACGTCTAATGTGTTTAGATCACTGTAGCTAAGGATATTGTATACATGGTTTCCATTTGAGAAATGACGGTGACAGTAATGTGTTTTCTAATGGATGTTTGAGAAAAAGTCTCAGTTATAGGACGTCTAATGTGTTTAGATCACTGTAGCTAAGGATATTGTATACATGAGTTCCATTTGAGACATGACGTTGAAAGTAATGTGTTTTCTAATGGATGTTTGAGAAAAGGTCACAGTTATAGTACGTCTATTGTGTTTAGATCACTGTAGCTAAGGATATTGTATACATGAGTTCCATTTGAGACATGACGGTGAAAGTAATGTGTTTTCTAATGGATGTTTGAGAAAAAGTCACAGTTATAGGACGTCTAATGTGTTTCGATCATTGTAGCTAAGGATATTGTATACATGAGTTCCATTTGAGACATGACGGTGAAAGTAATGTGTTTTCTAATGGATTTTTGTGAAAAAGTCACAGTTATAGGACGTCTAATGTGTTTAGATCACTGTAGCTAAGGATATTGTATACATGAATTCCATTTGAGACATGACGGTGAAAGTAATGTGTTTTCTAATGGATGTCTGAGAAAAAGTCACAGTTATAGGAAGTCTAATCTGTTTAGATCACTGTAGCTAAGGATATTGTATACATGAGTTCCATTTGAGACATGACGGTGAAAGTAATGTGTTTTCTACTGGATGTTTGAGAAAAAGTCTCAGTTATAGGACGTCTAATGTGTTTAGATCACTGTAGCTAAGGATATTGTATACATGAGTTCCATTTGAGACATGACGGTGAAAGTAATGTGTTTTCTAATGGATGTTTGAGAAAAAGTCACAGTTATAGGACGTCTAATGTGTTTAGATCACTGTAGCTAAGGATATTGTATACATGAGTTCCATTTCAGACATGACGGTGAAAGTAATGTGTTTTCTAATGGATGTTTGAGAAAAAGTCACAGTTATAGGACGTCTAATGTGTTTAGATCACTGTAGCTAAGGATATTGTATACATGAGTTCCATTTGAGACATGACGGTGAAAGTAATGTGTTTTCTAATGGATGTTTGAGAAAAAGTCACAGTTATAGGACGTCTAATGTGTTTAGATCATTGTAGCTAAGGATATTGTATACATGAGTTCCATTTGAGACATGACGGTGAAAGTAATGTGTTTTCTAATGGATATTTGAGAAAAAGTCACAGTTATAGGACGTCTAATGTGTTTAGATCACTGTAGCTAAGGATATTGTATACATGAGTTCCATTTCAGACATGACGTTGAAAGTAATGTGATTTCTAATGGATGTTTGAGAAAAAGTCACAGTTATAGGACGTCTAATGTGTTTAGATCACTGTAGCTAAGGATATTGTATACATGGTTTCCATTTGAGAAATGACGGTGAAAGTAATGTGTTTTCTAATGGATGTTTGAGAAAAGGTCACAGTTATAGTAAGTCTAATGTGTTTAGATCACTGTAGCTAAGGATATTGTATACATGAGTTCCATTTGAGACATGACGGTGAAAGTAATGTGTTTTCTAATGGATGTTTGAGAAAAAGTCACAGTTATAGGACGTCTAATGTGTTTCGATCATTGTAGCTAAGGATATTGTATACATGAGTTCCATTTGAGACATGACGGTGAAAGTAATGTGTTTTCTAATGGATTTTTGTGAAAAAGTCACAGTTATAGGACGTCTAATGTGTTTAGATCACTGTAGCTAAGGATATTGTATACATGAATTCCATTTGAGACATGACGGTGAAAGTAATGTGTTTTCTAATGGATGTCTGAGAAAAAGTCACAGTTATAGGAAGTCTAATCTGTTTAGATCACTGTAGCTAAGGATATTGTATACATGATTTCCATTTGAGACATGACGGTGAAAGTAATGTGTTTTCTAATGGATGTTTGAGAAAAAGTCATAGTTATAGGACGTCTAATGTGTTTAGATCATTGTAGCTAAGAATATTGTATACATGAGTTCCATTTGAGACATGACGGTGAAAGTAATGTGTTTTCTAATGGATGTTTGAGAAAAAGTCACAGTTATAGGACGTATAATGTGTTTAGATCACTGTAGCTAAGGATATTGTATACATGAGTTCCATTTGAGATATGACGGTCAAAGTAATGTGTTTTCTAATGGCTGTTTGAGAAAAAGTCACAGTTATAGGACGTCTAATGTGTTTAGATCACTGTAGCTAAGGATATTGTATACATGAGTTCCATTTGAGACATGACGGTGAAAGTAATGTGTTTTCTAATGGATGTTTGAGAAAAAGTCACAGTTATAGGACGTCTAATGTGTTTAGATCACTGTAGCTAAGGATATTGTATACATGAGTTCCATTTCAGACATGACGGTGAAAGTAATGTCTTTTCTAATGGATGTTTGAGAAAAAGTCACAGTTATAGGACGTCTAATGTGTTTAGATCACTGTAGCTAAGGATATTGTGTACATGGTTTCTATTTGAGACATGACGGTGAAAGTAATGTGTTTTCTAATGGATGTTTAAGAAAAAGTCACAGTTATAGGACGTCTAATGTGTTTAGATCATTGTATCTAAGGATATTGTATACATGAGTTCCATTTGAGACATGACGGTGAAAGTAATGTGTTTTCTAATGGATGTTTGTGAAAAAGTCACAGTTATAGGACGTCTAATGTGTTTAGATCACTGTAGCTAAGGATATTGTATACATGAGTTCCATTTGAGACATGACGGTGAAAGTAATGTGTTTTCTAATGGATGTTTGAGAAAAAGTCACAGTTATAGGACGTCTAATGTGTTTAGATCATTGTAGCTAAGGATATTGTATACATGAGTTCCATTTGAGACATGACGGTGAAAGTAATGTGTTTTCTAATGGATATTTGAGAAAAAGTCACAGTTATAGGACGTCTAATGTGTTTAGATCACTGTAGCTAAGGATATTGTATACATGAGTTCCATTTCAGACATGACGTTGAAAGTAATGTGATTTCTAATGGATGTTTGAGAAAAAGTCACAGTTATAGGACGTCTAATGTGTTTAGATCACTGTAGCTAAGGATATTGTATACATGGTTTCCATTTGAGAAATGACGGTGAAAGTAATGTGTTTTCTAATGGATGTTTGAGAAAAGGTCACAGTTATAGTAAGTCTAATGTGTTTAGATCACTGTAGCTAAGGATATTGTATACATGAGTTCCATTTGAGACATGACGGTGAAAGTAATGTGTTTTCTAATGGATGTTTGAGAAAAAGTCACAGTTATAGGACGTCTAATGTGTTTCGATCATTGTAGCTAAGGATATTGTATACATGAGTTCCATTTGAGACATGACGGTGAAAGTAATGTGTTTTCTAATGGATTTTTGTGAAAAAGTCACAGTTATAGGACGTCTAATGTGTTTAGATCACTGTAGCTAAGGATATTGTATACATGAATTCCATTTGAGACATGACGGTGAAAGTAATGTGTTTTCTAATGGATGTCTGAGAAAAAGTCACAGTTATAGGAAGTCTAATCTGTTTAGATCACTGTAGCTAAGGATATTGTATACATGATTTCCATTTGAGACATGACGGTGAAAGTAATGTGTTTTCTAATGGATGTTTGAGAAAAAGTCATAGTTATAGGACGTCTAATGTGTTTAGATCATTGTAGCTAAGAATATTGTATACATGAGTTCCATTTGAGACATGACGGTGAAAGTAATGTGTTTTCTAATGGATGTTTGAGAAAAAGTCACAGTTATAGGACGTATAATGTGTTTAGATCACTGTAGCTAAGGATATTGTATACATGAGTTCCATTTGAGATATGACGGTCAAAGTAATGTGTTTTCTAATGGCTGTTTGAGAAAAAGTCACAGTTATAGGACGTCTAATGTGTTTAGATCACTGTAGCTAAGGATATTGTATACATGAGTTCCATTTGAGACATGACGGTGAAAGTAATGTGTTTTCTAATGGATGTTTGAGAAAAAGTCACAGTTATAGGACGTCTAATGTGTTTAGATCACTGTAGCTAAGGATATTGTATACATGAGTTCCATTTCAGACATGACGGTGAAAGTAATGTCTTTTCTAATGGATGTTTGATAAAAAGTCACAGTTATAGGACGTCTAATGTGTTTAGATCACTGTAGCTAAGGATATTGTGTACATGGTTTCTATTTGAGACATGACGGTGAAAGTAATGTGTTTTCTAATGGATGTTTAAGAAAAAGTCACAGTTATAGGACGTCTAATGTGTTTAGATCATTGTATCTAAGGATATTGTATTCATGAGTTCCATTTGAGACATGACGGTGAAAGTAATGTGTTTTCTAATGGATGTTTGTGAAAAAGTCACAGTTATAGGACGTCTAATGTGTTTAGATCACTGTAGCTAAGGATATTGTATACATGAGTTCCATTTGAGACATGACGGTGAAAGTAATGTGTTTTCTAATGGATGTTTGAGAAAAAGTCACAGTTATAGGACGTCTAATGTGTTTAGATCATTGTAGCTAAGGATATTGTATACATGAGTTCCATTTGAGACATGACGGTGAAAGTAATGTGTTTTCTAATGGATATTTGAGAAAAAGTCACAGTTATAGGACGTCTAATGTGTTTAGATCACTGTAGCTAAGGATATTGTATACATGAGTTCCATTTCAGACATGACGTTGAAAGTAATGTGATTTCTAATGGATGTTTGAGAAAAAGTCACAGTTATAGGACGTCTAATGTGTTTAGATCACTGTAGCTAAGGATATTGTATACATGGTTTCCATTTGAGAAATGACGGTGAAAGTAATGTGTTTTCTAATGGATGTTTGAGAAAAGGTCACAGTTATAGTAAGTCTAATGTGTTTAGATCACTGTAGCTAAGGATATTGTATACATGAGTTCCATTTGAGACATGACGGTGAAAGTAATGTGTTTTCTAATGGATGTTTGAGAAAAAGTCACAGTTATAGGACGTCTAATGTGTTTCGATCATTGTAGCTAAGGATATTGTATACATGAGTTCCATTTGAGACATGACGGTGAAAGTAATGTGTTTTCTAATGGATTTTTGTGAAAAAGTCACAGTTATAGGACGTCTAATGTGTTTAGATCACTGTAGCTAAGGATATTGTATACATGAATTCCATTTGAGACATGACGGTGAAAGTAATGTGTTTTCTAATGGATGTCTGAGAAAAAGTCACAGTTATAGGAAGTCTAATCTGTTTAGATCACTGTAGCTAAGGATATTGTATACATGATTTCCATTTGAGACATGACGGTGAAAGTAATGTGTTTTCTAATGGATGTTTGAGAAAAAGTCATAGTTATAGGACGTCTAATGTGTTTAGATCATTGTAGCTAAGAATATTGTATACATGAGTTCCATTTGAGACATGACGGTGAAAGTAATGTGTTTTCTAATGGATGTTTGAGAAAAAGTCACTGTTATAGGACGTATAATGTGTTTAGATCACTGTAGCTAAGGATATTGTATACATGAGTTCCATTTGAGATATGACGGTCAAAGTAATGTGTTTTCTAATGGCTGTTTGAGAAAAAGTCACAGTTATAGGACGTCTAATGTGTTTAGATCACTGTAGCTAAGGATATTGTATACATGAGTTCCATTTGAGACATGACGGTGAAAGTAATGTGTTTTCTAATGGATGTCTGAGAAAAAGTCACAGTTATAGGAAGTCTAATCTGTTTAGATCACTGTAGCTAAGGATATTGTATACATGATTTCCATTTGAGACATGACGGTGAAAGTAATGTGTTTTCTAATGGATGTTTGAGAAAAAGTCATAGTTATAGGACGTCTAATGTGTTTAGATCATTGTAGCTAAGAATATTGTATACATGAGTTCCATTTGAGACATGACGGTGAAAGTAATGTGTTTTCTAATGGATGTTTGAGAAAAAGTCACAGTTATAGGACGTATAATGTGTTTAGATCACTGTAGCTAAGGATATTGTATACATGAGTTCCATTTGAGATATGACGGTCAAAGTAATGTGTTTTCTAATGGCTGTTTGAGAAAAAGTCACAGTTATAGGACGTCTAATGTGTTTAGATCACTGTAGCTAAGGATATTGTATACATGAGTTCCATTTGAGACATGACGGTGAAAGTAATGTGTTTTCTAATGGATGTTTGAGAAAAAGTCACAGTTATAGGACGTCTAATGTGTTTAGATCACTGTAGCTAAGGATATTGTATACATGAGTTCCATTTCAGACATGACGGTGAAAGTAATGTCTTTTCTAATGGATGTTTGATAAAAAGTCACAGTTATAGGACGTCTAATGTGTTTAGATCACTGTAGCTAAGGATATTGTGTACATGGTTTCTATTTGAGACATGACGGTGAAAGTAATGTGTTTTCTAATGGATGTTTAAGAAAAAGTCACAGTTATAGGACGTCTAATGTGTTTAGATCATTGTATCTAAGGATATTGTATTCATGAGTTCCATTTGAGACATGACGGTGAAAGTAATGTGTTTTCTAATGGATGTTTGTGAAAAAGTCACAGTTATAGGACGTCTAATGTGTTTAGATCACTGTAGCTAAGGATATTGTATACATGAGTTCCATTTGAGACATGACGGTGAAAGTAATGTGTTTTCTAATGGATGTTTGAGAAAAAGTCACAGTTATAGGACGTCTAATGTGTTTAGATCATTGTAGCTAAGGATATTGTATACATGAGTTCCATTTGAGACATGACGGTGAAAGTAATGTGTTTTCTAATGGATATTTGAGAAAAAGTCACAGTTATAGGACGTCTAATGTGTTTAGATCACTGTAGCTAAGGATATTGTATACATGAGTTCCATTTCAGACATGACGTTGAAAGTAATGTGATTTCTAATGGATGTTTGAGAAAAAGTCACAGTTATAGGACGTCTAATGTGTTTAGATCACTGTAGCTAAGGATATTGTATACATGGTTTCCATTTGAGAAATGACGGTGAAAGTAATGTGTTTTCTAATGGATGTTTGAGAAAAGGTCACAGTTATAGTAAGTCTAATGTGTTTAGATCACTGTAGCTAAGGATATTGTATACATGAGTTCCATTTGAGACATGACGGTGAAAGTAATGTGTTTTCTAATGGATGTTTGAGAAAAAGTCACAGTTATAGGACGTCTAATGTGTTTCGATCATTGTAGCTAAGGATATTGTATACATGAGTTCCATTTGAGACATGACGGTGAAAGTAATGTGTTTTCTAATGGATTTTTGTGAAAAAGTCACAGTTATAGGACGTCTAATGTGTTTAGATCACTGTAGCTAAGGATATTGTATACATGAATTCCATTTGAGACATGACGGTGAAAGTAATGTGTTTTCTAATGGATGTCTGAGAAAAAGTCACAGTTATAGGAAGTCTAATCTGTTTAGATCACTGTAGCTAAGGATATTGTATACATGATTTCCATTTGAGACATGACGGTGAAAGTAATGTGTTTTCTAATGGATGTTTGAGAAAAAGTCATAGTTATAGGACGTCTAATGTGTTTAGATCATTGTAGCTAAGAATATTGTATACATGAGTTCCATTTGAGACATGACGGTGAAAGTAATGTGTTTTCTAATGGATGTTTGAGAAAAAGTCACTGTTATAGGACGTATAATGTGTTTAGATCACTGTAGCTAAGGATATTGTATACATGAGTTCCATTTGAGATATGACGGTCAAAGTAATGTGTTTTCTAATGGCTGTTTGAGAAAAAGTCACAGTTATAGGACGTCTAATGTGTTTAGATCACTGTAGCTAAGGATATTGTATACATGAGTTCCATTTGAGACATGACGGTGAAAGTAATGTGTTTTCTAATGGATGTTTGAGAAAAAGTCACAGTTATAGGACGTCTAATGTGTTTAGATCACTGTAGCTAAGGATATTGTATACATGAGTTCCATTTCAGACATGACGGTGAAAGTAATGTCTTTTCTAATGGATGTTTGAGAAAAAGTCACAGTTATAGGACGTCTAATGTGTTTAGATCACTGTAGCTAAGGATATTGTGTACATGGTTTCTATTTGAGACATGACGGTGAAAGTAATGTGTTTTCTAATGGATGTTTAAGAAAAAGTCACAGTTATAGGACGTCTAATGTGTTTAGATCATTGTATCTAAGGATATTGTATACATGAGTTCCATTTGAGACATGACGGTGAAAGTAATGTGTTTTCTAATGGATGTTTGTGAAAAAGTCACAGTTATAGGACGTCTAATGTGTTTAGATCACTGTAGCTAAGGATATTGTATACATGAGTTCCATTTGAGACATGACGGTGAAAGTAATGTGTTTTCTAATGGATGTTTGAGAAAATTCACAGTTATAGGACGTCTAATGTGTTTAGATCACTGTAGCTAAGGATATTGTATACATGAGTTCAATTTGAGACATGACGGTGAAAGTAATGTGTTTTCTAATGGATGTTTGAGAAAAAGTCACAGTTATAGGACGTCTAATGTGTTTAGATCACTGTAGCTAAGGATATTGTATACATGAGTTCCATTTCAGACATGACGTTGAAAGTAATGTGATTTCTAATGGATGTTTGAGAAAAAGTCACAGTTATAGGACGTCTAATGTGTTTAGATCACTGTAGCTAAGGATATTGTGTACATGGTTTCTATTTGAGACATGACGGTGAAAGTAATGTGTTTTCTAATGGATGTTTAAGAAAAAGTCACAGTTATAGGACGTCTAATGTGTTTAGATCATTGTATCTAAGGATATTGTATACATGAGTTCCATTTGAGACATGACGGTGAAAGTAATGTGTTTTCTAATGGATGTTTGTGAAAAAGTCACAGTTATAGGACGTCTAATGTGTTTAGATCACTGTAGCTAAGGATATTGTATACATGAGTTCCATTTGAGACATGACGGTGAAAGTAATGTGTTTTCTAATGGATGTTTGAGAAAATTCACAGTTATAGGACGTCTAATGTGTTTAGATCACTGTAGCTAAGGATATTGTATACATGAGTTCAATTTGAGACATGACGGTGAAAGTAATGTGTTTTCTAATGGATGTTTGAGAAAAAGTCACAGTTATAGGACGTCTAATGTGTTTAGATCACTGTAGCTAAGGATATTGTATACATGAGTTCCATTTGAGACATGACGGTGAAAGTAATGTGTTTTCTAATGGATGTTTGAGAAAAAGTCACAGTTATAGGACGTCTAATGTGTTTAGATCACTGTAGCTAAGGATATTGTATACATGAGTTCCATTTGAGACATGACGGTGAAAGTAATGTGTTTTCTAATGGATATTTGAGAAAAAGTCACAGTTATAGGACGTCTAATGTGTTTAGATCACTCTAGCTAAGGATATTGTATACATGAGTTCCATTTGAGAAATGACGGTGAAAGTAATGTGTTTTCTACTGGATGTTTGAGAAAAAGTCACAGTTATAGGACGTATAATGTGTTTAGATCACTGTAGCTAAGGATATTGTATACATGAGTTCCATTTGAGATATGACGGTCAAAGTAATGTGTTTTCTAATGGATGTTTGAGAAAAAGTCACAGTTATAGGACGTCTAATGTGTTTAGATCACTGTAGCTAAGGATATTGTATACATGGTTTCAATTTGAGACATGACGGTGAAAGTAATGTGTTTTCTAATGGATGTTTAAGAAAAAGTCACAGTTATAGGACGTCTAATGTGTTTAGATCACTGTAGCTAAGAATATTGTATACATGAGTTCCATTTGAGACATGACGGTGAAAGTAATGTGTTTTCTAATGGATGTTTGTGAAAAAGTCACAGTTATAGGACGTCTAATGTGTTTAGATCACTGTAGCTAAGGATATTGTATACATGAGTTCCATTTGAGACATGACGGTGAAAGTAATGTGTTTTCTAATGGATGTTTGAGAAAAAGTCATAGTTATAGGACGTCTAATGTGTTTAGATCACTGTAGCTAAGAATATTGTATACATGAGTTCCATTTGAGACATGACGGTGAAAGTAATGTGTTTCTAATGGATGTTTGAGAAAAAGTCACAGTGATAGGACGTCTAATGTGTTTAGATCACTGTAGCTAAGGATATTGTATACATGAGTTCCATTTGAGACATGACGGTGAAAGTAATGTGTTTTCTAATGGATGTTTGAGAAAAAGTCACAGTTATAGGACGTCTAATGTGTTTAGATAACTGTAGCTAAGGATATTGTATACATGAGTTCCATTTCAGACATGACGGTGAAAGTAATGTGTTTTCTAATGGATGTTTGAGAAAAAGTCACAGTTATAGGACGTCTAATGTGTTTAGATCCCTGTAGCTAAGGATATTGTATACATGAGTTCCATTTGAGACATGACGGTGAAAGTAATGTGTTTTCTAATGGATGTTTGAGAAAAAGTCACAGTTATAGGACGTCTAATGTGTTTAGATCACTGTAGCTAAGGATATTGTATACATGAGTTCCATTTGAGACATGACGGTGAAAGTAATGTGTTTTCTAATGGATATTTGAGAAAAAGTCACAGTTATAGGACGTCTAATGTGTTTAGATCACTGTAGCTAAGGATATTGTATACATGAGTTCCATTTGAGAAATGACGGTGAAAGTAATGTGTTTTCTAATGGATGTTTGAGAAAAAGTCACAGTTATAGGACGTATAATGTGTTTAGATCACTGTAGCTAAGGATATTGTATACATGAGTTCCATTTGAGATATGACGGTCAAAGTAATGTGTTTTCTAATGGATGTTTGAGAAAAAGTCACAGTTATAGGACGTCTAATGTGTTTAGATCACTGTAGCTAAGGATATTGTATACATGAGTTCCATTTGAGACATGACGGTGAAAGTAATGTGTTTTCTAATGGATGTTTGAGAAAAAGTCACAGTTATAGGACGTCTAATGTGTTTAGATCACTGTAGCTAAGGATATTGTATACATGAGTTCCATTTCAGACATGACGGTGAAAGTAATGTGTTTTCTAATGGATGTTTGAGAAAAAGTCACAGTTATAGGACGTCTAATGTGTTTAGATCACTGTAGCTAAGGATATTGTATACATGTGTTCCATTTGAGACATGACGGTGAAAGTAATGTGTTTTCTAATGGATATTTGAGAAAAAGTCACAGTTATAGGACGTCTAATGTGTTTAGATCACTGTAGCTAAGGATATTGTATACATGGTTTCAATTTGAGACATGACGGTGAAAGTAATGTGTTTTCTAATGGATGTTTAAGAAAAAGTCACAGTTATAGGACGTCTAATGTGTTTAGATCATTGTAGCTAAGGATATTGTATACATGAGTTCCATTTGAGACATGACGGTGAAAGTAATGTGTTTTCTAATGGATGTTTGAGAAAAAGTCATAGTTATAGGACGTCTAATGTGTTTAGATCACTGTAGCTAAGAATATTGTATACATGAGTTCCATTTGAGACATGACGGTGAAAGTAATGTGTTTCTAATGGATGTTTGAGAAAAAGTCACAGTGATAGGACGTCTAATGTGTTTAGATCACTGTAGCTAAGGATATTGTATACATGAGTTCCATTTGAGACATGACGGTGAAAGTAATGTGTTTTCTAATGGATGTTTGAGAAAAAGTCACAGTTATAGGACGTCTAATGTGTTTAGATAACTGTAGCTAAGGATATTGTATACATGAGTTCCATTTCAGACATGACGGTGAAAGTAATGTGTTTTCTAATGGATGTTTGAGAAAAAGTCACAGTTATAGGACGTCTAATGTGTTTAGATCCCTGTAGCTAAGGATATTGTATACATGAGTTCCATTTGAGACATGACGGTGAAAGTAATGTGTTTTCTAATGGATGTTTGAGAAAAAGTCACAGTTATAGGACGTCTAATGTGTTTAGATCACTGTAGCTAAGGATATTGTATACATGAGTTCCATTTGAGACATGACGGTGAAAGTAATGTGTTTTCTAATGGATATTTGAGAAAAAGTCACAGTTATAGGACGTCTAATGTGTTTAGATCACTGTAGCTAAGGATATTGTATACATGAGTTCCATTTGAGAAATGACGGTGAAAGTAATGTGTTTTCTAATGGATGTTTGAGAAAAAGTCACAGTTATAGGACGTATAATGTGTTTAGATCACTGTAGCTAAGGATATTGTATACATGAGTTCCATTTGAGATATGACGGTCAAAGTAATGTGTTTTCTAATGGATGTTTGAGAAAAAGTCACAGTTATAGGACGTCTAATGTGTTTAGATCACTGTAGCTAAGGATATTGTATACATGAGTTCCATTTGAGACATGACGGTGAAAGTAATGTGTTTTCTAATGGATGTTTGAGAAAAAGTCACAGTTATAGGACGTCTAATGTGTTTAGATCACTGTAGCTAAGGATATTGTATACATGAGTTCCATTTCAGACATGACGGTGAAAGTAATGTGTTTTCTAATGGATGTTTGAGAAAAAGTCACAGTTATAGGACGTCTAATGTGTTTAGATCACTGTAGCTAAGGATATTGTATACATGTGTTCCATTTGAGACATGACGGTGAAAGTAATGTGTTTTCTAATGGATATTTGAGAAAAAGTCACAGTTATAGGACGTCTAATGTGTTTAGATCACTGTAGCTAAGGATATTGTATACATGGTTTCAATTTGAGACATGACGGTGAAAGTAATGTGTTTTCTAATGGATGTTTAAGAAAAAGTCACAGTTATAGGACGTCTAATGTGTTTAGATCATTGTAGCTAAGGATATTGTATACATGAGTTCCATTTGAGACATGACGGTGAAAGTAATGTGTTTTCTAATGGATGTTTGAGAAAAAGTCTCAGTTATAGGACGTGTAATCTGTTTAGATCACTGTAGCTAAGGATATTGTATACATGAGTTCCATTTGAGTCATGACGGTGAAAGTAATGAGTTTTCTAATGGATGTTTGAGAAAAGGTCACAGTTATAGGACGTCTAATGTGTTTAGATCACTGTAGCTAAGGATATTGTATACATGGTTTCAATTTGAGACATGACGGTGAAAGTAATGTGTTTTCTAATGGATGTTTAAGAAAAAGTCACAGTTATAGGACGTCTAATGTGTTTAGATCACTGTAGCTAAGGATATTGTATACATGAGTTCCATTTGAGACATGACGGTGAAAGTAATGTGTTTTCTAATGGATTTTTGTGAAAAAGTCACAGTTATAGGACGTCTAATGTGTTTAGATCACTGTAGCTAAGGATATTGTATACATGAGTTCCATTTGAGACATGACGGTGAAAGTAATGTGTTTTCTAATGGATGTTTGAGAAAAAGTCATAGTTATAGGACGTCTAATGTGTTTAGATCACTGTAGCTAAGAATATTGTATACATGAGTTCCATTTGAGACATGACGGTGAAAGTAATGTGTTTCTAATGGATGTTTGAGAAAAAGGCACAGTGATAGGACGTATAATGTGTTTAGATCACTGTAGCTAAGGATATTGTATACATGAGTTCCATTTGAGACATGACGGTGAAAGTAATGTGTTTTCTACTGGATGTTTGAGAAAAAGTTTCAGTTATAGGACGTCTAATGTATTTAGATCACTGTAGCTAAGGATATTGTATACATGAGTTCCATTTGAGACATGACGGTGAAAGTAATGTGTTTTCTAATGGATGTTTGAGAAAAAGTCACAGTTATAGGACGTCTAATGTGTTTAGATCACTGTAGCTAAGGATATTGTATACATGAGTTCCATTTCAGACATGACGGTGAAAGTAATGTGTTTTCTAATGGATGTTTGAGAAAAAGTCACAGTTATAGGACGTCTAATGTGTTTAGATCCCTGTAGCTAAGGATATTGTATACATGAGTTCCATTTGAGACATGACGGTGAAAGTAATGTGTTTTCTAATGGATGTTTGAGAAAAAGTCACAGTTATAGGACGTCTAATGTGTTTAGATCACTGTAGCTAAGGATATTGTATACATGAGTTCCATTTGAGACATGACGGTGAAAGTAATGTGTTTTCTAATGGATGTTTGAGAAAAAGTTACAGTTATAGGACGTCTAATGTGTTTAGATCATTGTAGCTATGGATACATGAGTTCCATTTGAGACATGACGGTGAAAGTAATGTGTTTTCTAATGGATTTTTGTGAAAAAGTCACAGTTATAGGACGTCTAATGTGTTTAGATCACTGTAGCTAAGGATATTGTATACATGAATTCCATTTGAGACATGACGGTGAAAGTAATGTGTTTTCTAATGGATGTCTGAGAAAAAGTCACAGTTATAGGAAGTCTAATCTGTTTAGATCACTGTAGCTAAGGATATTGTATACATGAGTTCCATTTGAGACATGACGGTGAAAGTAATGTGTTTTCTAATGGTTGTTTGAGAAAAAGTCATAGTTATAGGACGTCTAATGTGTTTAGATCACTGTAGCTAAGAATATTGTATACATGTGTTCCATTGGAGACATGACGGTGAAAGTAATGTGTTTTCTAATGGATATTTGAGAAAAAGTCACAGTTATAGGACGTCTAATGTGTTTAGATCACTGTAGCTAAGGATATTGTATACATGGTTTCAATTTGAGACATGACGGTGAAAGTAATGTGTTTTCTAATGGATGTTTAAGAAAAAGTCACAGTTATAGGACGTCTAATGTGTTTAGATCACTGTAGTCAAGGATATTGTATACATGAGTTCCATTTGAGACATGACGGTGAAAGTAATGTGTTTTCTAATGGATTTTTGTGAAAAAGTCACAGTTATAGGACGTCTAATGTGTTTAGATCACTGTAGCTAAGGATATTGTATACATGAGTTCCATTTGAGACATGACGGTGAAAGTAATGTGTTTTCTAATGGATGTTTGAGAAAAAGTCACAGTGATAGGACGTATAATGTGTTTAGATCACTGTAGCTAAGGATATTGTATACATGAGTTCCATTTGAGACATGACGGTGAAAGTAATGTGTTTTCTACTGGATGTTTGAGAAAAAGTCTCAGTTATAGGACGTCTAATGTATTTAGATCACTGTAGCTAAGGATATTGTATACATGAGTTCCATTTGAGACATGACGGTGAAATTAATGTGTTTTCTAATGGATGTTTGAGAAAAAGTCACAGTTATAGGACGTCTAATGTGTTTAGATCACTGTAGCTAAGGATATTGTATACATGAGTTCCATTTCAGACATGACGGTGAAAGTAATGTGTTTTCTAATGGATGTTTGAGAAAAAGTCACAGTTATAGGACGTCTAATGTGTTTAGATCCCTGTAGCTAAGGATATTGTATACATGAGTTCCATTTGAGACATGACGGTGAAAGTAATGTGTTTTCTAATGGATGTTTGAGAAAAAGTCACAGTTATAGGACGTCTAATGTGTTTAGATCACTGTAGCTAAGGATATTGTATACATGAGTTCCATTTGAGACATGACGGTGAAAGTAATGTGTTTTCTAATGGATGTTTGAGAAAAAGTCACAGTTATAGGACGTCTAATGTGTTTAGATCATTGTAGCTAAGGATACATGAGTTCCATTTGAGACATGACGGTGAAAGTAATGTGTTTTCTAATGGATTTTTGTGAAAAAGTCACAGTTATAGGACGTCTAATGTGTTTAGATCACTGTAGCTAAGGATATTGTATACATGAATTCCATTTGAGACATGACGGTGAAAGTAATGTGTTTTCTAATGGATGTCTGAGAAAAAGTCACAGTTATAGGAAGTCTAATCTGTTTAGATCACTGTAGCTAAGGATATTGTATACATGAGTTCCATTTGAGACATGACGGTGAAAGTAATGTGTTTTCTAATGGATGTTTGAGAAAAAGTCATAGTTATAGGACGTCTAATGTGTTTAGATCACTGTAGCTAAGAATATTGTATACATGTGTTCCATTTGAGACATGACGGTGAAAGTAATGTGTTTTCTAATGGATATTTGAGAAAAAGTCACAGTTATAGGACGTCTAATGTGTTTAGATCACTGTAGCTAAGGATATTGTATACATGGTTTCAATTTGAGACATGACGGTGAAAGTAATGTGTTTTCTAATGGATGTTTAAGAAAAAGTCACAGTTATAGGACGTCTAATGTGTTTAGATCACTGTAGTTAAGGATATTGTATACATGAGTTCCATTTGAGACATGGCGGTGAAAGTAATGTGTTTTCTAATGGATTTTTGTGAAAAAGTCACAGTTATAGGACGTCTAATGTGTTTAGATCAC
Organism: Acanthosepion esculentum; assembly: GCA_964036315.1. Classification (NCBI taxonomy): domain Eukaryota; kingdom Metazoa; phylum Mollusca; class Cephalopoda; order Sepiida; family Sepiidae; genus Acanthosepion; species Acanthosepion esculentum. The sequence continues at coordinate 8,988,208 of OZ038489.1, read as the reverse complement.
TGTAGCTAAGGATATTGTATACATGAGTTCCATTTGAGACATGACGGTGAAAGTAATGTGTTTTCTAATGGATGTTTGAGAAAAAGTCACAGTTATAGGAAGTCTAATCTGTTTAGATCACTGTAGCTAAGGATATTGTATACATGAGTTCCCTTTGAGACATGACGGTGAAAGTAATGTGTTTTCTAATGGATGTTTGAGAAAAAGTCATAGTTATAGGACGTCTAATGTGTTTAGATCACTGTAGCTAAGAATATTGTATACATGAGTTCCATTTGAGACATGACGGTGAAAGTAATGTGTTTTCTAATGGATGTTTGAGAAAAAGTCACAGTTATAGGACGTCTAATGTGTTTAGATCACTGTAGCTAAGGATATTGTATACATGAGTTCCATTTGAGACATGACGGTGAAAGTAATGTGTTTTCTAATGGATATTTGAGAAAAAGTCACAGTTATAGGACGTCTAATGTGTTTAGATCACTGTAGCTAAGGATATTGTATACATGAGTTCCATTTGAGAAATGACGGTGACAGTAATGTGTTTTCTAATGGATGTTTGAGAAAAAGTCACAGTTATAGGACGTCTAATGTGTTTAGATCACTGTAGCTAAGGATATTGTATACATGAGTTCCATTTGAGACATGACGGTGAAAGTAATGTGTTTTCTAATGGATGTTTGAGAAAAGGTCACAGTTATAGTACGTCTAATGTGTTTAGATCACTGTAGCTAAGGATATTTTATACATGAGTTCCATTTGAGACATGACGGTGAAAGTAATGTGTTTTCTAATGGATGTTTGAGAAAAAGTCACAGTTATAGGACGTCTAATGTGTTTAGATCACTGTAGCTAAGGATATTGTATACATGAATTCCATTTGAGACATGACGGTGAAAGTAATGTGTTTTCTAATGGATGTCTGAGAAAAAGTCACAGTTATAGGAAGTCTAATCTGTTTAGATCACTGTAGCTAAGGATATTGTATACATGAGTTCCATTTGAGACATGACGGTGAAAGTAATGTGTTTTCTAATGGATGTTTGAGAAAAAGTCATAGTTATAGGACGTCTAATGTGTTTAGATCACTGTAGCTAAGAATATTGTATACATGTGTTCCATTTGAGACATGACGGTGAAAGTAATGTGTTTTCTAATGGATATTTGAGAAAAAGTCACAGTTATAGGACGTCTAATGTGTTTAGATCACTGTAGCTAAGGATATTGTATACATGGTTTCAATTTGAGACATGACGGTGAAAGTAATGTGTTTTCTAATGGATGTTTAAGAAAAAGTCACAGTTATAGGACGTCTAATGTGTTTAGATCACTGTAGTTAAGGATATTGTATACATGAGTTCCATTTGAGACATGGCGGTGAAAGTAATGTGTTTTCTAATGGATTTTTGTGAAAAAGTCACAGTTATAGGACGTCTAATGTGTTTAGATCACTGTAGCTAAGGATATTGTATACATGAGTTCCATTTGAGACATGACGGTGAAAGTAATGTGTTTTCTAATGGATGTTTGAGAAAAAGTCACAGTTATAGGAAGTCTAATCTGTTTAGATCACTGTAGCTAAGGATATTGTATACATGAGTTCCCTTTGAGACATGACGGTGAAAGTAATGTGTTTTCTAATGGATGTTTGAGAAAAAGTCATAGTTATAGGACGTCTAATGTGTTTAGATCACTGTAGCTAAGAATATTGTATACATGAGTTCCATTTGAGACATGACGGTGAAAGTAATGTGTTTTCTAATGGATGTTTGAGAAAAAGTCACAGTTATAGGACGTCTAATGTGTTTAGATCACTGTAGCTAAGGATATTGTATACATGAGTTCCATTTGAGACATGACGGTGAAAGTAATGTGTTTTCTAATGGATATTTGAGAAAAAGTCACAGTTATAGGACGTCTAATGTGTTTAGATCACTGTAGCTAAGGATATTGTATACATGAGTTCCATTTGAGAAATGACGGTGACAGTAATGTGTTTTCTAATGGATGTTTGAGAAAAAGTCACAGTTATAGGACGTCTAATGTGTTTAGATCACTGTAGCTAAGGATATTGTATACATGAGTTCCATTTGAGACATGACGGTGAAAGTAATGTGTTTTCTAATGGATGTTTGAGAAAAGGTCACAGTTATAGTACGTCTAATGTGTTTAGATCACTGTAGCTAAGGATATTTTATACATGAGTTCCATTTGAGACATGACGGTGAAAGTAATGTGTTTTCTAATGGATGTTTGAGAAAAAGTCACAGTTATAGGACGTCTAATGTGTTTAGATCACTGTAGCTAAGGATATTGTATACATGGTTTCAATTTGAGACATGACGGTGAAAGTAATGTGTTTTCTAATGGATGTTAAAAAAAAGTCACAGTAATAGGACGTCTAATGTGTTTAGATCATTGTAGCTAAGGATACATGAGTTCCATTTGAGACATGACGGTGAAAGTAATGTGTTTTCTAATGGATTTTTGTGAAAAAGTCACAGTTATAGGACGTCTAATGTGTTTAGATCACTGTAGCTAAGGATATTGTATACATGAATTCCATTTGAGACATGACGGTGAAAGTAATGTGTTTTCTAATGGATGTCTGAGAAAAAGTCACAGTTATAGGAAGTCTAATCTGTTTAGATCACTGTAGCTAAGGATATTGTATACATGAGTTCCATTTGAGACATGACGGTGAAAGTAATGTGTTTTCTAATGGATGTTTGAGAAAAAGTCATAGTTATAGGACGTCTAATGTGTTTAGATCACTGTAGCTAAGAATATTGTATACATGTGTTCCATTTGAGACATGACGGTGAAAGTAATGTGTTTTCTAATGGATATTTGAGAAAAAGTCACAGTTATAGGACGTCTAATGTGTTTAGATCACTGTAGCTAAGGATATTGTATACATGGTTTCAATTTGAGACATGACGGTGAAAGTAATGTGTTTTCTAATGGATGTTTAAGAAAAAGTCACAGTTATAGGACGTCTAATGTGTTTAGATCACTGTAGCTAAGGATATTGTATACATGAGTTCCATTTGAGACATGACGGTGAAAGTAATGTGTTTTCTAATGGATTTTTGTGAAAAAGTCACAGTTATAGGACGTCTAATGTGTTTAGATCATTGTAGCTAAGGATATTGTATACATGAGTTCCATTTGAGACATGACGGTGAAAGTAATGTGTTTTCTAATGGATGTTTGAGAAAAAGTCACAGTTATAGGAAGTCTAATCTGTTTAGATCACTGTAGCTAAGGATATTGTATACATGAGTTCCATTTGAGACATGACGGTGAAAGTAATGTGTTTTCTAATGGATGTTTGAGAAAAAGTCATAGTTATAGGACGTCTAATGTGTTTAGATCACTGTAGCTAAGAATATTGTATACATGAGTTCCATTTGAGACATGACGGTGAAAGTAATGTGTTTTCTAATGGATGTTTGAGAAAAAGTCACAGTTATAGGACGTATAATGTGTTTAGATCACTGTAGCTAAGGATATTGTATACATGAGTTCCATTTGAGACATGACGGTGAAAGTAATGTGTTTTCTACTGGATGTTTGAGAAAAAGTCTCAGTTATAGGACGTCTAATGTGTTTAGATCACTGTAGCTAAGGATATTGTATACATGAGTTCCATTTGAGACATGACGGTGAAAGTAATGTGTTTTCTAATGGATGTTTGAGAAAAAGTCACAGTTATAGGACGTCTAATGTGTTTAGATCACTGTAGCTAAGGATATTGTATACATGAGTTCCATTTCAGACATGACGGTGAAAGTAATGTGTTTTCTAATGGATGTTTGAGAAAAAGTCACAGTTATAGGACGTCTAATGTGTTTAGATCACTGTAGCTAAGGATATTGTATACATGAGTTCCATTTGAGACATGACGGTGAAAGTAATGTGTTTTCTAATGGATGTTTGAGAAAAAGACACAGTTATAGGTCGTCTAATGTGTTTAGATCACTGTAGCTAAGGATATTGTATACATGAGTTCCATTTGAGACATGACGGTGAAAGTAATGTGTTTTCTAATGGATATTTGAGAAAAAGTCACAGTTATAGGACGTCTAATGTGTTTAGATCATTGTAGCTAAGGATATTGTATACATGAGTTCCATTTGAGACATGACGGTGAAAGTAATGTGTTTTCTAATGGATGTTTGAGAAAAAGTCACAGTTATAGGACGTATAATGTGTTTAGATCACTGTAGCTAAGGACATTGTATACAGGAGTTCCATTTGAGTCATGACGGTCAAAGTAATGTGTTTTCTAATGGATGTTTGAGAAAAAGTCACAGTTATAGGACGTCTAATGTGTTTAGATCACTGTAGCTAAGAATATTGTATACATGAGTTCCATTTGAGACATGACGGTGAAAGTAATGTGTTTTCTAATGGATGTTTGAGAAAAAGTCACAGTTATAGGTCGTATAATGTGTTTAGATCACTGTAGCTAAGGACATTGTATACAGGAGTTCCATTTGAGTCATGACGGTCAAAGTAATGTGTTTTCTAATGGATGTTTGAGAAAAAGTCACAGTTATAGGACGTCTAATGTGTTTAGATCACTGTAGCTAAGGATATTGTATACATGAGTTCCATTTGAGACATGACGGTGAAAGTAATGTGTTTTCTAATGGATGTTTGAGAAAAAGTCACAGTTATAAGACGTCTAATGTGTTTAGATCACTGTAGCTAAGGATATTGTATACATGAGTTCCATTTGAGACATGCCGGTGAAAGTAATGTGTTTTCTAATGGATGTTTGAGAAAAAGTCACAGTTATAGGACGTCTAATGTGTTTAGATCACTGTAGCTAAGGATATTGTATACATGTGTTCCATTTGAGACATGACGGTGAAAGTAATGTGTTTTCTAATGGATATTTGAGAAAAAGTCACAGTTATAGGACGTCTAATGTGTTTAGATCACTGTAGCTAAGGATATTGTATACATGGTTTCAATTTGAGACATGACGGTGAAAGTAATGTGTTTTCTAATGGATGTTTAAGAAAAAGTCACAGTCATAGGACGTCTAATGTGTTTAGATCATTGTAGCTAAGGATATTGAATACATGAGTTCCATTTGAGACATGACGGTGAAAGTAATGTGTTTTCTAATAGATTTTTGTGAAAAAGTCACAGTTATAATACGTCTAATGTGTTTAGATCACTGTAGCTAAGGATATTGTATACATGAGTTCCATTTGAGACATGACGGTGAAAGTAATGTGTTTTCTAATGGATGTCTGAGAAAAAGTCACAGTTATAGGAAGTCTAATCTGTTTAGATCACTGTAGCTAAGGATATTGTATACATGAGTTCCATTTCAGACATGACGGTGAAAGTAATGTGTTTTCTAATGGATGTTTGAGAAAAAGTCACAGTTATAGGACGTATAATGTGTTTAGATCACTGTAGATAAGGATATTGTATACATGAGTTCCATTTGAGACATGACGGTGAAAGTAATGTGTTTTCTAATGGATGTTTGAGAAAAAGTCACAGTTATAGGACGTCTAATGTGTTTAGATCACTGTAGCTAAGGATATTGTATACATGGTTTCCATTTGAGACATGACGGTGAAAGTATTGTGTTTTCTAATGGATGTTTGAGAAAAAGTCACAGTTATAGGACGTCTAATGTGTTTAGATCACTGTAGCTAAGGATATTGTATACATGAGTTCCATTTGAGACATGACGGTGAAAGTAATGTGTTTTCTAATGTATATTTGAGAAAAAGTCACAGTTATAGGACGTCTAATGAGTTTAGATCACTGTAGCTAAGGATATTGTATACATGAGTTCCATTTGAGACATGACGGTGAAAGTAATGTGTTTTCTAATGGATGTTTGAGAAAAAGTCTCAGTTATAGGACGTCTAATGTGTTTAGATCACTGCAGCTAAGGATATTGTATACATGAGTTCCATTTGAGACATGACGGTGAAAGTAATGTGTTTTCTAATGTATGTTTGAGAAAAAGTCACAGTTATAGGACGTCTAATATGTTTAGATAACTGTAGCTAAGGATATTGTATACATGAGTTCCATTTGAGACATGAATGTGAAAGTAATGTGTTTTCTAATGGATGTTTAAGAAAAATTCACAGTTATAGGACGTCTAATGTGTTTAGATCACTGTAGCTAAGGATATTGTATACATGGTTTCCATTTGAGACATGACGGTGAAAGTAATGTGTTTTCTAATGGATGTTTGAGAAAAAGTCACAGTTATAGGACGTCTAATGTATTTAGATCACTGTAGCTAAGGATATTGTATACATGGTTTCCATTTGAGAAATGACGGTGAAAGTAATGTGTTTTCTAATGGATGTTTGAGAAAAAGTCACAGTTATAGGACGTCTAATGTGTTTAGATCACTGTAGCTAAGGATATTGTATACATGACTTCCATTTGAGACATGACGGTGAAAGTAATGTGTTTTCTAATGAATGTTTGAGAAAAAGTCACAGTTATAGGACGTCTAATGTGTTTAGATCACTGTAGCTAAGGATATTGTATACATGAGTTCCATTTGAGACATGACGGTGAAAGTAATGTGTTTTCTAATGGATGTTTGGGACAAAGTCACAGTTATAGGACGTCTAATGTGTTTAGATCACTGTAGCTAAGGATATTGTATACATGAGTTCCATTTGAGACATGACGGTGAAAGTAATGTGTTTCTAATGGATGTTTGAGAAAAAGTCACAGTTATAGGACGTCTAATGTGTTTATATCACTGTAGCTAAGGATATTGTATACATGGTTTCCATTTGAGACATGACGGTGAAAGTAATGTGTTTTCTAATGGATGTTTGAGAAAAGTCACAGTTATAGGACGTCTAATGTGTTTAGATCACTGTAGCTAAGGATATTGTATACATGAGTTCCATTTGAGACATGACGGTGAAAGTAATGTGTTTTCTAATGGATGTTTGAGAAAAAGTCACAGTTATTGGACGCCTAATGTGTTTAGATCACTGTAGTAAGGATATTGTATACATGAGTTCCATTTGAGACATGACGGTGAAAGTAATGTGTTTTCTAATGGATGTTTGAGAAAAAGTCACAGTTATAGGACGTCTAATGTGTTTAGATCACTGTAGCTAAGGATATTGTATACATGAGTTCCATTTGAGACATGACGGTGAAAGTAATGTGTTTTCTAATGGATGTTTGAGAAAAAGTCACAGTTATAGGACGTATAATTTGTTTAGATCACTGTAGGTAAGGATATTGTATACATGAGTTCCATTTGAGACATGACGGTGAAAGTAATGTGTTTTCTAATGGATGTTTGCGAAAAAGTCACAGTTATGTGACGTCTAATGTGTTTAGATCACTGTAGCTAAGGATATTGTATACATGGTTTCCATTTGAGACATGACGGTGAAAGTAATGTGTTTTCTAATGGATGTTTGAGAAAAAGTCACAGTTATAGGACGTCTAATGTGTTTAGATCACTGTAGCTAAGGATATTGTATACATGAGTTCCATTTGAGACATGACGGTGAAAGTAATGTGTTTTCTAATGGATATTTGAGAAAAAGTCACAGTTATAGGACATCTAATGAGTTTAGATCACTGTAGCTAAGGATATTGTATACATGAGTTCCATTTGAGACATGACGGTGAAAGTAATGTGTTTTCTAATGGATGTTTGAGAAAAAGTCTCAGTTATAGGACGTCTAATGTGTTTAGATCACTGCAGCTAAGGATATTGTATACATGGTTTCCATTTGAGACATGACGGTGAAAGTAATGTGTTTTCTAATGGATGTTTGAGAAAAAGTCATAGTTATAGGACGTCTAATGTGTTTAGATCACTGTAGCTAAGAATATTGTATACATGTGTTCCATTTGAGACATGACGGTGAAAGTAATGTGTTTTCTAATGGATATTTGAGAAAAAGTCACAGTTATAGGACGTCTAATGTGTTTAGATCACTGTAGCTAAGGATATTGTATACATGGTTTCAATTTGAGACATGACGGTGAAAGTAATGTGTTTTCTAATGGATGTTTAAGAAAAAGTCACAGTTATAGGACGTCTAATGTGTTTAGATCACTGTAGCTAAGGATATTGTATACATGACTTCCATTTGAGACATGACGGTGAAAGTAATGTGTTTTCTAATGAATGTTTGAGAAAAAGTCACAGTTATAGGACGTCTAATGTGTTTAGATCACTGTAGCTAAGGATATTGTATACATGAGTTCCATTTGAGACATGACGGTGAAAGTAATGTGTTTTCTAATGGATGTTTGGGACAAAGTCACAGTTATAGGACGTCTAATGTGTTTAGATCACTGTAGCTAAGGATATTGTATACATGAGTTCCATTTGAGACATGACGGTGAAAGTAATGTGTTTTCTAATGGATGTTTGAGAAAAAGTCACAGTTATAGGACGTCTAATGTGTTTATATCACTGTAGCTAAGGATATTGTATACATGGTTTCCATTTGAGACATGACGGTGAAAGTAATGTGTTTTCTAATGGATGTTTGAGAAAAGTCACAGTTATAGGACGTCTAATGTGTTTAGATCACTGTAGCTAAGGATATTGTATACATGAGTTCCATTTGAGACATGACGGTGAAAGTAATGTGTTTTCTAATGGATGTTTGAGAAAAAGTCACAGTTATAGGACGTCTAATGTGTTTAGATCACTGCAGCTAAGGATATTGTATACATCAGTTCCATTTGAGACATGACGGTGAAAGTAATGTGTTTTCTAATGTATGTTTGAGAAAAAGTCACAGTTATAGGACGTCTAATATGTTTAGATAACTGTAGCTGAGGATATTGTATACATGAGTTCCATTTGAGACATGAATGTGAAAGTAATGTGTTTTCTAATGGATGTTTAAGAAAAATTCACAGTTATAGGACGTCTAATGTGTTTAGATCACTGTAGCTAAGGATATTGTATACATGGTTTCCATTTGAGACATGACGGTGAAAGTAATGTGTTTTCTAATGGATGTTTGAGAAAAAGTCACAGTTATAGGACGTCTAATGTATTTAGATCACTGTAGCTAAGGATATTGTATACATGGTTTCCATTTGAGAAATGACGGTGAAAGTAATGTGTTTTCTAATGGATGTTTGAGAAAAAGTCACAGTTATAGGACGTCTAATGTGTTTAGATCACTGTAGCTAAGGATATTGTATACATGACTTCCATTTGAGACATGACGGTGAAAGTAATGTGTTTTCTAATGAATGTTTGAGAAAAAGTCACAGTTATAGGACGTCTAATGTGTTTAGATCACTGTAGCTAAGGATATTGTATACATGAGTTCCATCTGAGACATGACGGTGAAAGTAATGTGTTTTCTAATGGATGTTTGGGACAAAGTCACAGTTATAGGACGTCTAATGTGTTTAGATCACTGTAGCTAAGGATATTGTATACATGAGTTCCATTTGAGACATGACGGTGAAAGTAATGTGTTTCTAATGGATGTTTGAGAAAAAGTCACAGTTATAGGACGTCTAATGTGTTTATATCACTGTAGCTAAGGATATTGTATACATGGTTTCCATTTGAGACATGACGGTGAAAGTAATGTGTTTTCTAATGGATGTTTGAGAAAAGTCACAGTTATAGGACGTCTAATGTGTTTAGATCACTGTAGCTAAGGATATTGTATACATGAGTTCCATTTGAGACATGACGGTGAAAGTAATGTGTTTTCTAATGGATGTTTGAGAAAAAGTCATAGTTATAGGACGTCTAATGTGTTTAGATCACTGTAGCTAAGAATATTGTATACATGTGTTCCATTTGAGACATGAAGGTGAAAGTAATGTGTTTTCTAATGGATATTTGAGAAAAAGTCACAGTTATAGGACGTCTAATGTGTTTAGATCACTGTAGCTAAGGATATTGTATACATGGTTTCAATTTGAGACATGACGGTGAAAGTAATGTGTTTTCTAATGGATGTTTAAGAAAAAGTCACAGTTATAGGACGTCTAATGTGTTTAGATCACTGTAGCTAAGGATATTGTATACATGAGTTCCATTTGAGACATGACGGTGAAAGTAATGTGTTTTCTAATGGATTTTTGTGAAAAAGTCACAGTTATAGGACGTCTAATGTGTTTAGATCACTGTAGCTAAGGATATTGTATACATGAGTTCCATTTGAGACATGACGGTGAAAGTAATGTGTTTTCTAATGGATGTTTGAGAAAAAGTCACAGTTATAGGAAGTCTAATCTGTTTAGATCACTGTAGCTAAGGATATTGTATACATGAGTTCCATTTGAGACATGACGGTGAAAGTAATGTGTTTTCTAATGGATGTTTGAGAAAAAGTCATAGTTATAGGACGTCTAATGTGTTTAGATCACTGTAGCTAAGAATATTGTATACATGAGTTCCATTTGAGACATGACGGTGAAAGTAATGTGTTTTCTAATGGATGTTTGAGAAAAAGTCACAGTTATAGGACGTATAATGTGTTTAGATCACTGTAGCTAAGGATATTGTATACATGAGTTCCATTTGAGACATGACGGTGAAAGTAATGTGTTTTCTACTGGATGTTTGAGAAAAAGTCTCAGTTATAGGACGTCTAATGTGTTTAGATCACTGTAGCTAAGGATATTGTATACATGAGTTCCATTTGAGACATGACGGTGAAAGTAATGTGTTTTCTAATGGATGTTTGAGAAAAAGTCACAGTTATAGGACGTCTAATGTGTTTAGATCACTGTAGCTAAGGATATTGTATACATGAGTTCCATTTCAGACATGACGGTGAAAGTAATGTGTTTTCTAATGGATGTTTGAGAAAAAGTCACAGTTATAGGACGTCTAATGTGTTTAGATCACTGTAGCTAAGGATATTGTATACATGAGTTCCATTTGAGACATGACGGTGAAAGTAATGTGTTTTCTAATGGATGTTTGAGAAAAAGACACAGTTATAGGTCGTCTAATGTGTTTAGATCACTGTAGCTAAGGATATTGTATACATGAGTTCCATTTGAGACATGACGGTGAAAGTAATGTGTTTTCTAATGGATATTTGAGAAAAAGTCACAGTTATAGGACGTCTAATGTGTTTAGATCACTGTAGCTAAGAATATTGTATACATGAGTTCCATTTGAGACATGACGGTGAAAGTAATGTGTTTTCTAATGGATGTTTGAGAAAAAGTCACAGTTATAGGTCGTATAATGTGTTTAGATCACTGTAGCTAAGGACATTGTATACAGGAGTTCCATTTGAGTCATGACGGTCAAAGTAATGTGTTTTCTAATGGATGTTTGAGAAAAAGTCACAGTTATAGGACGTCTAATGTGTTTAGATCACTGTAGCTAAGGATATTGTATACATGAGTTCCATTTGAGACATGACGGTGAAAGTAATGTGTTTTCTAATGGATGTTTGAGAAAAAGTCACAGTTATAAGACGTCTAATGTGTTTAGATCACTGTAGCTAAGGATATTGTATACATGAGTTCCATTTGAGACATGCCGGTGAAAGTAATGTGTTTTCTAATGGATGTTTGAGAAAAAGTCACAGTTATAGGACGTCTAATGTGTTTAGATCACTGTAGCTAAGGATATTGTATACATGGTTTCCATTTGAGACATGACGGTGAAAGTAATGTGTTTTCTAATGGATGTTTGAGAAAAGTCACAGTTATAGGACGTCTAATGTGTTTAGATCACTGTAGCTAAGGATATTGTATACATGAGTTCCATTTGAGACATGACGGTGAAAGTAATGTGTTTTCTAATGGATGTTTGAGAAAAAGTCATAGTTATAGGACGTCTAATGTGTTTAGATCACTGTAGCTAAGAATATTGTATACATGTGTTCCATTTGAGACATGACGGTGAAAGTAATGTGTTTTCTAATGGATATTTGAGAAAAAGTCACAGTTATAGGACGTCTAATGTGTTTAGATCACTGTAGCTAAGGATATTGTATACATGGTTTCAATTTGAGACATGACGGTGAAAGTAATGTGTTTTCTAATGGATGTTTAAGAAAAAGTCACAGTTATAGGACGTCTAATGTGTTTAGATCACTGTAGCTAAGGATATTGTATACATGAGTTCCATTTGAGACATGACGGTGAAAGTAATGTGTTTTCTAATGGATTTTTGTGAAAAAGTCACAGTTATAGGACGTCTAATGTGTTTAGATCACTGTAGCTAAGGATATTGTATACATGAGTTCCATTTGAGACATGACGGTGAAAGTAATGTGTTTTCTAATGGATGTTTGAGAAAAAGTCACAGTTATAGGAAGTCTAATCTGTTTAGATCACTGTAGCTAAGGATATTGTATACATGAGTTCCATTTGAGACATGACGGTGAAAGTAATGTGTTTTCTAATGGATGTTTGAGAAAAAGTCATAGTTATAGGACGTCTAATGTGTTTAGATCACTGTAGCTAAGAATATTGTATACATGAGTTCCATTTGAGACATGACGGTGAAAGTAATGTGTTTTCTAATGGATGTTTGAGAAAAAGTCACAGTTATAGGACGTATAATGTGTTTAGATCACTGTAGCTAAGGATATTGTATACATGAGTTCCATTTGAGACATGACGGTGAAAGTAATGTGTTTTCTACTGGATGTTTGAGAAAAAGTCTCAGTTATAGGACGTCTAATGTGTTTAGATCACTGTAGCTAAGGATATTGTATACATGAGTTCCATTTGAGACATGACGGTGAAAGTAATGTGTTTTCTAATGGATGTTTGAGAAAAAGTCACAGTTATAGGACGTCTAATGTGTTTAGATCACTGTAGCTAAGGATATTGTATACATGAGTTCCATTTCAGACATGACGGTGAAAGTAATGTGTTTTCTAATGGATGTTTGAGAAAAAGTCACAGTTATAGGACGTCTAATGTGTTTAGATCACTGTAGCTAAGGATATTGTATACATGAGTTCCATTTGAGACATGACGGTGAAAGTAATGTGTTTTCTAATGGATGTTTGAGAAAAAGACACAGTTATAGGTCGTCTAATGTGTTTAGATCACTGTAGCTAAGGATATTGTATACATGAGTTCCATTTGAGACATGACGGTGAAAGTAATGTGTTTTCTAATGGATATTTGAGAAAAAGTCACAGTTATAGGACGTCTAATGTGTTTAGATCACTGTAGCTAAGAATATTGTATACATGAGTTCCATTTGAGACATGACGGTGAAAGTAATGTGTTTTCTAATGGATGTTTGAGAAAAAGTCACAGTTATAGGTCGTATAATGTGTTTAGATCACTGTAGCTAAGGACATTGTATACAGGAGTTCCATTTGAGTCATGACGGTCAAAGTAATGTGTTTTCTAATGGATGTTTGAGAAAAAGTCACAGTTATAGGACGTCTAATGTGTTTAGATCACTGTAGCTAAGGATATTGTATACATGAGTTCCATTTGAGACATGACGGTGAAAGTAATGTGTTTTCTAATGGATGTTTGAGAAAAAGTCACAGTTATAAGACGTCTAATGTGTTTAGATCACTGTAGCTAAGGATATTGTATACATGAGTTCCATTTGAGACATGCCGGTGAAAGTAATGTGTTTTCTAATGGATGTTTGAGAAAAAGTCACAGTTATAGGACGTCTAATGTGTTTAGATCACTGTAGCTAAGGATATTGTATACATGTGTTCCATTTGAGACATGACGGTGAAAGTAATGTGTTTTCTAATGGATGTTTAAGAAAAAGTCACAGTCATAGGACGTCTAATGTGTTTAGATCATTGTAGCTAAGGATATTGAATACATGAGTTCCATTTGAGACATGACGGTGAAAGTAATGTGTTTTCTAATAGATTTTTGTGAAAAAGTCACAGTTATAGTACGTCTAATGTGTTTAGATCACTGTAGCTAAGGATATTGTATACATGAGTTCCATTTGAGACATGACGGTGAAAGTAATGTGTTTTCTAATGGATGTCTGAGAAAAAGTCACAGTTATAGGAAGTCTAATCTGTTTAGATCACTGTAGCTAAGGATATTGTATACATGAGTTCCATTTCAGACATGACGGTGAAAGTAATGTGTTTTCTAATGGATGTTTGAGAAAAAGTCACAGTTATAGGACGTATAATGTGTTTAGATCACTGTAGCTAAGGATATTGTATACATGAGTTCCATTTGAGACATGACGGTGAAAGTAATGTGTTTTCTAATGGATGTTTGAGAAAAAGTCACAGTTATAGGACGTCTAATGTGTTTAGATCACTGTAGCTAAGGATATTGTATACATGGTTTCCATTTGAGACATGACGGTGAAAGTATTGTGTTTTCTAATGGATGTTTGAGAAAAAGTCACAGTTATAGGACGTCTAATGTGTTTAGATCACTGTAGCTAAGGATATTGTATACATGAGTTCCATTTGAGACATGACGGTGAAAGTAATGTGTTTTCTAATGTATATTTGAGAAAAAGTCAGAGTTATAGGACGTCTAATGAGTTTAGATCACTGTAGCTAAGGATATTGTATACATGAGTTCCATTTGAGACATGACGGTGAAAGTAATGTGTTTTCTAGTGGATGTTTGAGAAAAAGTCTCAGTTATAGGACGTCTAATGTGTTTAGATCACTGCAGCTAAGGATATTGTATACATGAGTTCCATTTGAGACATGACGGTGAAAGTAATGTGTTTTCTAATGTATGTTTGAGAAAAAGTCACAGTTATAGGACGTCTAATATGTTTAGATAACTGTAGCTAAGGATATTGTATACATGAGTTCCATTTGAGACATGAATGTGAAAGTAATGTGTTTTCTAATGGATGTTTAAGAAAAATTAACAGTTATAGGACGTCTAATGTGTTTAGATCACTGTAGCTAAGGATATTGTATACATGGTTTCCATTTGAGACATGACGGTGAAAGTAATGTGTTTTCTAATGGATGTTTGAGAAAAAGTCACAGTTATAGGACGTCTAATGTATTTAGATCACTGTAGCTAAGGATATTGTATACATGGTTTCCATTTGAGAAATGACGGTGAAAGTAATGTGTTTTCTAATGGATGTTTGAGAAAAAGTCACAGTTATAGGACGTCTAATGTGTTTAGATCACTGTAGCTAAGGATATTGTATACATGACTTCCATTTGAGACATGACGGTGAAAGTAATGTGTTTTCTAATGAATGTTTGAGAAAAAGTCACAGTTATAGGACGTCTAATGTGTTTAGATCACTGTAGCTAAGGATATTGTATACATGAGTTCCATTTGAGACATGACGGTGAAAGTAATGTGTTTTCTAATGGATGTTTGGGACAAAGTCACAGTTATAGGACGTCTAATGTGTTTAGATCACTGTAGCTAAGGATATTGTATACATGGTTTCAATTTGAGACATGACGGTGAAAGTAATGTGTTTTCTAATGGATGTTTGAGAAAAAGTCACAGTTATTGGACGCCTAATGTGTTTAGATCACTGTAGTAAGGATATTGTATACATGAGTTCCATTTGAGACATGACGGTGAAAGTAATGTGTTTTCTAATGGATGTTTGAGAAAAAGTCACAGTTATAGGACGTCTAATGTGTTTAGATCACTGTAGCTAAGGATATTGTATACATGAGTTCCATTTGAGACATGACGGTGAAAGTAATGTGTTTTCTAATGGATGTTTGAGAAAAAGTCACAGTTATAGGACGTATAATTTGTTTAGATCACTGTAGGTAAGGATATTGTATACATGAGTTCCATTTGAGACATGACGGTGAAAGTAATGTGTTTTCTAATGGATGTTTGCGAAAAAGTCACAGTTATGGGACGTCTAATGTGTTTAGATCACTGTAGCTAAGGATATTGTATACATGGTTTCCATTTGAGACATGACGGTGAAAGTAATGTGTTTTCTAATGGATGTTTGAGAAAAAGTCACAGTTATAGGACGTCTAATGTGTTTAGATCACTGTAGCTAAGGATATTGTATACATGAGTTCCATTTGAGACATGACGGTGAAAGTAATGTGTTTTCTAATGGATATTTGAGAAAAAGTCACAGTTATAGGACATCTAATGAGTTTAGATCACTGTAGCTAAGGATATTGTATACATGAGTTCCATTTGAGACATGACGGTGAAAGTAATGTGTTTTCTAATGGATGTTTGAGAAAAAGTCTCAGTTATAGGACGTCTAATGTGTTTAGATCACTGCAGCTAAGGATATTGTATACATGAGTTCCATTTGAGACATGACGGTGAAAGTAATGTGTTTTCTAATGGATGTTTGAGAAAAAGTCACAGTTATAAGACGTCTAATGTGTTTAGATCACTGTAGCTAAGGATATTGTATACATGAGTTCCATTTGAGACATGCCGGTGAAAGTAATGTGTTTTCTAATGGATGTTTGAGAAAAAGTCACAGTTATAGGACGTCTAATGTGTTTAGATCACTGTAGCTAAGGATATTGTATACATGGTTTCCATTTGAGACATGACGGTGAAAGTAATGTGTTTTCTAATGGATGTTTGAGAAAAGTCACAGTTATAGGACGTCTAATGTGTTTAGATCACTGTAGCTAAGGATATTGTATACATGAGTTCCATTTGAGACATGACGGTGAAAGTAATGTGTTTTCTAATGGATGTTTGAGAAAAAGTCATAGTTATAGGACGTCTAATGTGTTTAGATCACTGTAGCTAAGAATATTGTATACATGTGTTCCATTTGAGACATGACGGTGAAAGTAATGTGTTTTCTAATGGATATTTGAGAAAAAGTCACAGTTATAGGACGTCTAATGTGTTTAGATCACTGTAGCTAAGGATATTGTATACATGGTTTCAATTTGAGACATGACGGTGAAAGTAATGTGTTTTCTAATGGATGTTTAAGAAAAAGTCACAGTTATAGGACGTCTAATGTGTTTAGATCACTGTAGCTAAGGATATTGTATACATGAGTTCCATTTGAGACATGACGGTGAAAGTAATGTGTTTTCTAATGGATTTTTGTGAAAAAGTCACAGTTATAGGACGTCTAATGTGTTTAGATCACTGTAGCTAAGGATATTGTATACATGAGTTCCATTTGAGACATGACGGTGAAAGTAATGTGTTTTCTAATGGATGTTTGAGAAAAAGTCACAGTTATAGGAAGTCTAATCTGTTTAGATCACTGTAGCTAAGGATATTGTATACATGAGTTCCATTTGAGACATGACGGTGAAAGTAATGTGTTTTCTAATGGATGTTTGAGAAAAAGTCATAGTTATAGGACGTCTAATGTGTTTAGATCACTGTAGCTAAGAATATTGTATACATGAGTTCCATTTGAGACATGACGGTGAAAGTAATGTGTTTTCTAATGGATGTTTGAGAAAAAGTCACAGTTATAGGACGTATAATGTGTTTAGATCACTGTAGCTAAGGATATTGTATACATGAGTTCCATTTGAGACATGACGGTGAAAGTAATGTGTTTTCTACTGGATGTTTGAGAAAAAGTCTCAGTTATAGGACGTCTAATGTGTTTAGATCACTGTAGCTAAGGATATTGTATACATGAGTTCCATTTGAGACATGACGGTGAAAGTAATGTGTTTTCTAATGGATGTTTGAGAAAAAGTCACAGTTATAGGACGTCTAATGTGTTTAGATCACTGTAGCTAAGGATATTGTATACATGAGTTCCATTTCAGACATGACGGTGAAAGTAATGTGTTTTCTAATGGATGTTTGAGAAAAAGTCACAGTTATAGGACGTCTAATGTGTTTAGATCACTGTAGCTAAGGATATTGTATACATGAGTTCCATTTGAGACATGACGGTGAAAGTAATGTGTTTTCTAATGGATGTTTGAGAAAAAGACACAGTTATAGGTCGTCTAATGTGTTTAGATCACTGTAGCTAAGGATATTGTATACATGAGTTCCATTTGAGACATGACGGTGAAAGTAATGTGTTTTCTAATGGATATTTGAGAAAAAGTCACAGTTATAGGACGTCTAATGTGTTTAGATCACTGTAGCTAAGAATATTGTATACATGAGTTCCATTTGAGACATGACGGTGAAAGTAATGTGTTTTCTAATGGATGTTTGAGAAAAAGTCACAGTTATAGGTCGTATAATGTGTTTAGATCACTGTAGCTAAGGACATTGTATACAGGAGTTCCATTTGAGTCATGACGGTCAAAGTAATGTGTTTTCTAATGGATGTTTGAGAAAAAGTCACAGTTATAGGACGTCTAATGTGTTTAGATCACTGTAGCTAAGGATATTGTATACATGAGTTCCATTTGAGACATGACGGTGAAAGTAATGTGTTTTCTAATGGATGTTTGAGAAAAAGTCACAGTTATAAGACGTCTAATGTGTTTAGATCACTGTAGCTAAGGATATTGTATACATGAGTTCCATTTGAGACATGCCGGTGAAAGTAATGTGTTTTCTAATGGATGTTTGAGAAAAAGTCACAGTTATAGGACGTCTAATGTGTTTAGATCACTGTAGCTAAGGATATTGTATACATGTGTTCCATTTGAGACATGACGGTGAAAGTAATGTGTTTTCTAATGGATGTTTAAGAAAAAGTCACAGTCATAGGACGTCTAATGTGTTTAGATCATTGTAGCTAAGGATATTGAATACATGAGTTCCATTTGAGACATGACGGTGAAAGTAATGTGTTTTCTAATAGATTTTTGTGAAAAAGTCACAGTTATAGTACGTCTAATGTGTTTAGATCACTGTAGCTAAGGATATTGTATACATGAGTTCCATTTGAGACATGACGGTGAAAGTAATGTGTTTTCTAATGGATGTCTGAGAAAAAGTCACAGTTATAGGAAGTCTAATCTGTTTAGATCACTGTAGCTAAGGATATTGTATACATGAGTTCCATTTCAGACATGACGGTGAAAGTAATGTGTTTTCTAATGGATGTTTGAGAAAAAGTCACAGTTATAGGACGTATAATGTGTTTAGATCACTGTAGCTAAGGATATTGTATACATGAGTTCCATTTGAGACATGACGGTGAAAGTAATGTGTTTTCTAATGGATGTTTGAGAAAAAGTCACAGTTATAGGACGTCTAATGTGTTTAGATCACTGTAGCTAAGGATATTGTATACATGGTTTCCATTTGAGACATGACGGTGAAAGTATTGTGTTTTCTAATGGATGTTTGAGAAAAAGTCACAGTTATAGGACGTCTAATGTGTTTAGATCACTGTAGCTAAGGATATTGTATACATGAGTTCCATTTGAGACATGACGGTGAAAGTAATGTGTTTTCTAATGTATATTTGAGAAAAAGTCAGAGTTATAGGACGTCTAATGAGTTTAGATCACTGTAGCTAAGGATATTGTATACATGAGTTCCATTTGAGACATGACGGTGAAAGTAATGTGTTTTCTAGTGGATGTTTGAGAAAAAGTCTCAGTTATAGGACGTCTAATGTGTTTAGATCACTGCAGCTAAGGATATTGTATACATGAGTTCCATTTGAGACATGACGGTGAAAGTAATGTGTTTTCTAATGTATGTTTGAGAAAAAGTCACAGTTATAGGACGTCTAATATGTTTAGATAACTGTAGCTAAGGATATTGTATACATGAGTTCCATTTGAGACATGAATGTGAAAGTAATGTGTTTTCTAATGGATGTTTAAGAAAAATTAACAGTTATAGGACGTCTAATGTGTTTAGATCACTGTAGCTAAGGATATTGTATACATGGTTTCCATTTGAGACATGACGGTGAAAGTAATGTGTTTTCTAATGGATGTTTGAGAAAAAGTCACAGTTATAGGACGTCTAATGTATTTAGATCACTGTAGCTAAGGATATTGTATACATGGTTTCCATTTGAGAAATGACGGTGAAAGTAATGTGTTTTCTAATGGATGTTTGAGAAAAAGTCACAGTTATAGGACGTCTAATGTGTTTAGATCACTGTAGCTAAGGATATTGTATACATGACTTCCATTTGAGACATGACGGTGAAAGTAATGTGTTTTCTAATGAATGTTTGAGAAAAAGTCACAGTTATAGGACGTCTAATGTGTTTAGATCACTGTAGCTAAGGATATTGTATACATGAGTTCCATTTGAGACATGACGGTGAAAGTAATGTGTTTTCTAATGGATGTTTGGGACAAAGTCACAGTTATAGGACGTCTAATGTGTTTAGATCACTGTAGCTAAGGATATTGTATACATGGTTTCAATTTGAGACATGACGGTGAAAGTAATGTGTTTTCTAATGGATGTTTGAGAAAAAGTCACAGTTATTGGACGCCTAATGTGTTTAGATCACTGTAGTAAGGATATTGTATACATGAGTTCCATTTGAGACATGACGGTGAAAGTAATGTGTTTTCTAATGGATGTTTGAGAAAAAGTCACAGTTATAGGACGTCTAATGTGTTTAGATCACTGTAGCTAAGGATATTGTATACATGAGTTCCATTTGAGACATGACGGTGAAAGTAATGTGTTTTCTAATGGATGTTTGAGAAAAAGTCACAGTTATAGGACGTATAATTTGTTTAGATCACTGTAGGTAAGGATATTGTATACATGAGTTCCATTTGAGACATGACGGTGAAAGTAATGTGTTTTCTAATGGATGTTTGCGAAAAAGTCACAGTTATGGGACGTCTAATGTGTTTAGATCACTGTAGCTAAGGATATTGTATACATGGTTTCCATTTGAGACATGACGGTGAAAGTAATGTGTTTTCTAATGGATGTTTGAGAAAAAGTCACAGTTATAGGACGTCTAATGTGTTTAGATCACTGTAGCTAAGGATATTGTATACATGAGTTCCATTTGAGACATGACGGTGAAAGTAATGTGTTTTCTAATGGATATTTGAGAAAAAGTCACAGTTATAGGACATCTAATGAGTTTAGATCACTGTAGCTAAGGATATTGTATACATGAGTTCCATTTGAGACATGACGGTGAAAGTAATGTGTTTTCTAATGGATGTTTGAGAAAAAGTCTCAGTTATAGGACGTCTAATGTGTTTAGATCACTGCAGCTAAGGATATTGTATACATGAGTTCCATTTGAGACATGACGGTGAAAGTAATGTGTTTTCTAATGTATGTTTGAGAAAAAGTCACAGTTATAGGACGTCTAATATGTTTAGATAACTGTAGCTAAGGATATTGTATACATGAGTTCCATTTGAGACATGAATGTGAAAGTAATGTGTTTTCTAATGGATGTTTAAGAAAAATTCACAGTTATAGGACGTCTAATGTGTTTAGATCACTGTAGCTAAGGATATTGTATACATGGTTTCCATTTGAGACATGACGGTGAAAGTAATGTGTTTTCTAATGGATGTTTGAGAAAAAGTCACAGTTATAGGACGTCTAATGTATTTAGATCACTGTAGCTAAGGATATTGTATACATGGTTTCCATTTGAGAAATGACGGTGAAAGTAATGTGTTTTCTAATGGATGTTTGAGAAAAAGTCACAGTTATAGGACGTCTAATGTGTTTAGATCACTGTAGCTAAGGATATTGTATACATGACTTCCATTTGAGACATGACGGTGAAAGTAATGTGTTTTCTAATGAATGTTTGAGAAAAAGTCACAGTTATAGGACGTCTAATGTGTTTAGATCACTGTAGCTAAGGATATTGTATACATGAGTTCCATTTGAGACATGACGGTGAAAGTAATGTGTTTTCTAATGGATGTTTGGGACAAAGTCACAGTTATAGGACGTCTAATGTGTTTAGATCACTGTAGCTAAGGATATTGTATACATGAGTTCCATTTGAGACATGACGGTGAAAGTAATGTGTTTTCTAATGGATGTTTGAGAAAAAGTCACAGTTATAGGACGTCTAATGTGTTTATATCACTGTAGCTAAGGATATTGTATACATGGTTTCCATTTGAGACATGACGGTGAAAGTAATGTGTTTTCTAATGGATGTTTGAGAAAAGTCACAGTTATAGGACGTCTAATGTGTTTAGATCACTGTAGCTAAGGATATTGTATACATGAGTTCCATTTGAGACATGACGGTGAAAGTAATGTGTTTTCTAATGGATGTTTGAGAAAAAGTCACAGTTATAGGACGTCTAATGTGTTTAGATCACTGCAGCTAAGGATATTGTATACATGAGTTCCATTTGAGACATGACGGTGAAAGTAATGTGTTTTCTAATGTATGTTTGAGAAAAAGTCACAGTTATAGGACGTCTAATATGTTTAGATAACTGTAGCTAAGGATATTGTATACATGAGTTCCATTTGAGACATGAATGTGAAAGTAATGTGTTTTCTAATGGATGTTTAAGAAAAATTCACAGTTATAGGACGTCTAATGTGTTTAGATCACTGTAGCTAAGGATATTGTATACATGGTTTCCATTTGAGACATGACGGTGAAAGTAATGTGTTTTCTAATGGATGTTTGAGAAAAAGTCACAGTTATAGGACGTCTAATGTATTTAGATCACTGTAGCTAAGGATATTGTATACATGGTTTCCATTTGAGAAATGACGGTGAAAGTAATGTGTTTTCTAATGGATGTTTGAGAAAAAGTCACAGTTATAGGACGTCTAATGTGTTTAGATCACTGTAGCTAAGGATATTGTATACATGACTTCCATTTGAGACATGACGGTGAAAGTAATGTGTTTTCTAATGAATGTTTGAGAAAAAGTCACAGTTATAGGACGTCTAATGTGTTTAGATCACTGTAGCTAAGGATATTGTATACATGAGTTCCATTTGAGACATGACGGTGAAAGTAATGTGTTTTCTAATGGATGTTTGGGACAAAGTCACAGTTATAGGACGTCTAATGTGTTTAGATCACTGTAGCTAAGGATATTGTATACATGAGTTCCATTTGAGACATGACGGTGAAAGTAATGTGTTTCTAATGGATGTTTGAGAAAAAGTCACAGTTATAGGACGTCTAATGTGTTTATATCACTGTAGCTAAGGATATTGTATACATGGTTTCCATTTGAGACATGACGGTGAAAGTAATGTGTTTTCTAATGGATGTTTGAGAAAAGTCACAGTTATAGGACGTCTAATGTGTTTAGATCACTGTAGCTAAGGATATTGTATACATGAGTTCCATTTGAGACATGACGGTGAAAGTAATGTGTTTTCTAATGGATGTTTGAGAAAAAGTCACAGTTATAGGACGTCTAATGTGTTTAGATCACTGTAGCTAAGGATATTGTATACATGAGTTCCATTTGAGACATGACGGTGAAAGTATTGTGTTTTCTAATGGATGTTTGAGAAAAAGTCACAGTTATAGGACCTCTAATGTGTTTAGATCACTGTAGCTAAGGATATTGTATACATGGTTTCAATTTGAGACATGACGGTGAAAATAATGTGTTTTCTAATGGATGTTTGAGAAAAAGTCACAGTTATTGGACGCCTAATGTGTTTAGATCACTGTAGTAAGGATATTGTATACATGAGTTCCATTTGAGACATGACGGTGAAAGTAATGTGTTTTCTAATGGATGTTTGAGAAAAAGTCACAGTTATAGGACGTCTAATGTGTTTAGATCACTGTAGCTAAGGATATTGTATACATGAGTTCCATTTGAGACATGACGGTGAAAGTAATGTGTTTTCTAATGGATGTTTGAGAAAAAGTCACAATTATAGGACGTATAATTTGTTTAGATCACTGTAGGTAAGGATATTGTATACATGAGTTCCATTTGAGACATGAATGTGAAAGTAATGTGTTTTCTAATGGATGTTTAAGAAAAATTCACAGTTATAGGACGTCTAATGTGTTTAGATCACTGTAGCTAAGGATATTGTATACATGGTTTCCATTTGAGACATGACGGTGAAAGTAATGTGTTTTCTAATGGATGTTTGAGAAAAAGTCACAGTTATAGGACGTCTAATGTATTTAGATCACTGTAGCTAAGGATATTGTATACATGGTTTCCATTTGAGAAATGACGGTGAAAGTAATGTGTTTTCTAATGGATGTTTGAGAAAAAGTCACAGTTATAGGACGTCTGATGTGTTTAGATCACTGTAGCTAAGGATATTGTATACATGACTTCCATTTGAGACATGACGGTGAAAGTAATGTGTTTTCTAATGAATGTTTGAGAAAAAGTCACAGTTATAGGACGTCTAATGTGTTTAGATCACTGTAGCTAAGGATATTGTATACATGAGTTCCATTTGAGACATGACGGTGAAAGTAATGTGTTTTCTAATGGATGTTTGGGACAAAGTCACAGTTATAGGACGTCTAATGTGTTTAGATCACTGTAGCTAAGGATATTGTATACATGAGTTCCATTTGAGACATGACGGTGAAAGTAATGTGTTTCTAATGGATGTTTGAGAAAAAGTCACAGTTATAGGACGTCTAATGTGTTTATATCACTGTAGCTAAGGATATTGTATACATGGTTTCCATTTGAGACATGACGGTGAAAGTAATGTGTTTTCTAATGGATGTTTGAGAAAAGTCACAGTTATAGGACGTCTAATGTGTTTAGATCACTGTAGCTAAGGATATTGTATACATGAGTTCCATTTGAGACATGACGGTGAAAGTAATGTGTTTTCTAATGGATGTTTGAGAAAAAGTCACAGTTATAGGACGTCTAATGTGTTTAGATCACTGTAGCTAAGGATATTGTATACATGAGTTCCATTTGAGACATGACGGTGAAAGTATTGTGTTTTCTAATGGATGTTTGAGAAAAAGTCACAGTTATAGGACCTCTAATGTGTTTAGATCACTGTAGCTAAGGATATTGTATACATGGTTTCAATTTGAGACATGACGGTGAAAATAATGTGTTTTCTAATGGATGTTTGAGAAAAAGTCACAGTTATTGGACGCCTAATGTGTTTAGATCACTGTAGTAAGGATATTGTATACATGAGTTCCATTTGAGACATGACGGTGAAAGTAATGTGTTTTCTAATGGATGTTTGAGAAAAAGTCACAGTTATAGGACGTCTAATGTGTTTAGATCACTGTAGCTAAGGATATTGTATACATGAGTTCCATTTGAGACATGACGGTGAAAGTAATGTGTTTTCTAATGGATGTTTGAGAAAAAGTCACAGTTATAGGACGTAAAATTTGTTTAGATCACTGTAGGTAAGGATATTGTATACATGAGTTCCATTTGAGACATGACGGTGAAAGTAATGTGTTTTCTAATGGATGTTTGCGAAAAAGTCACAGTTATGGGACGTCTAATGTGTTTAGATCACTGTAGCTAAGGATATTGTATACATGGTTTCCATTTGAGACATGACGGTGAAAGTAATGTGTTTTCTAATGGATGTTTGAGAAAAAGTCACAGTTATAGGACGTCTAATGTGTTTAGATCACTGTAGCTAAGGATATTGTATACATGAGTTCCATTTGAGACATGACGGTGAAAGTAATGTGTTTTCTAATGGATATTTGAGAAAAAGTCACAGTTATAGGACATCTAATGAGTTTAGATCACTGTAGCTAAGGATATTGTATACATGAGTTCCATTTGAGACATGACGGTGAAAGTAATGTGTTTTCTAATGGATGTTTGAGAAAAAGTCTCAGTTATAGGACGTCTAATGTGTTTAGATCACTGTAGCTAAGGATATTGTATACATGAGTTCCATTTGAGACATGACGGTGAAAGTAATGTGTTTTCTAATGGATGTTTGAGAAAAAGTCACAGTTATAGGACGTCTAATGTGTTTAGATAACTGTAGCTAAGGATATTGTATACATGAGTTCCATTTGAGACATGACGGTGAAAGTAATGTGTTTTCTAATGGATGTTTGAGAAAAAGTCACAGTTATAGGAAGTCTAATGTGTTTAGATCACTGTAGCTAAGGATATTGTATACATGGTTTCCATTTGAGACATGACGGTGAAAGTAATGTGTTTTCTAATGGATGTTTGAGAAAAGTCACAGTTATAGTACGTCTAATGTGTTTAGATCACTGTAGCTAAGGATATTGTATACATGAGTTCCATTTGAGACATGACGGTGAAAGTAATGTGTTTTCTAATGGATTTTTGAGAAAAAGTTACAGTTATAGGACGTCTAATGTGTTTAGATCACTGTAGCTAAGGATATTTTATACATGAGTTCCATTTGAGACATGACGGTGAAAGTAATGTGTTTTCTAATGGATGTTTGCGACAAAGTCACAGTTATAGGACGTCTAATGTGTTTAGATCACTGTAGCTAAGGATATTGTATACATGAGTTCGATTTGAGACATGACGGTGAAAGTAATGTGTTTTCTAATGGATGTTTGAGAAAAAGTCACAGTTATAGGACGTATAATTTGTTTAGATCACTGTAGGTAAGGATATTGTATACATGAGTTCCATTTGAGATATGACGGTGAAAGTAATGTGTTTTCTAATGGATGTTTGAGAAAAAGTCCCAGTTATGGGACGTCTAATGTGTTTAGATCACTGTAGCTAAGGATATTGTATACATGGTTTCCATTTGAGACATGACGGTGAAAGTAATGTGTTTTCTAATGGATGTTTGAGAAAAAGTCACAGTTATAGGACGTCTAATGTGTTTAGATCACTGTAGCTAAGGATATTGTATACATGAGTTCCATTTGAGACATGACGGTGAAAGTAATGTGTTTTCTAATGGATATTTGAGAAAAAGTCACAGTTATAGGACATCTAATGAGTTTAGATCACTGTAGCTAAGGATATTGTATACATGAGTTCCATTTGAGACATGACGGTGAAAGTAATGTGTTTTCTAATGGATGTTTGAGAAAAAGTCTCAGTTATAGGACGTCTAATGTGTTTAGATCACTGTAGCTAAGGATATTGTATACATGAGTTCCATTTGAGACATGACGGTGAAAGTAATGTGTTTTCTAATGGATGTTTGAGAAAAAGTCACAGTTATAGGACGTCTAATGTGTTTAGATAACTGTAGCTAAGGATATTGTATACATGAGTTCCATTTGAGACATGACGGTGAAAGTAATGTGTTTTCTAATGGATGTTTGAGAAAAAGTCACAGTTATAGGAAGTCTAATGTGTTTAGATCACTGTAGCTAAGGATATTGTATACATGGTTTCCATTTGAGACATGACGGTGAAAGTAATGTGTTTTCTAATGGATGTTTGAGAAAAAGTCACAGTTATAGTACGTCTAATGTGTTTAGATCACTGTAGCTAAGGATATTGTATACATGAGTTCCATTTGAGACATGACGGTGAAAGTAATGTGTTTTCTAATGGATTTTTGAGAAAAAGTCACAGTTATAGGACGTCTAATGTGTTTAGATCACTGTAGTTAAGGATATTGTATACATGAGTTCCAATTTAGACATGACGGTGAAAGTAATGTGTTTTCTAATGGATGTTTGAGAAAAACTCACAGTTATAGGACGTCTAATGTGTTCAGATCAGTGTAGCTAAGGATATTGTATACATGAGTTCCATTTGAGACATGACGGTGAAAGTAATGTGTTTTCTAATGGATGTTTGAGAAAAAGTCACAGTTATAGGATGTCTAATGTGTTTAGATCACTGTAGCTAAGGATATTGTATACATGAGTTCCATTTGAGACATGACGGTGAAAGTAATGTGTTTTCTAATGGATGTTTGAGAAAAAGTCACAGTTATAGGACGTATAAATTGTTTAGATCACTGTAGGTAAGGATATTGTATACATGAGTTCCATTTGAGACATGACGGTGAAAGTAATGTGTTTTCTAATGGATGTTTGAGAAAAAGTCACAGTTATAGGACGTCTAATGTGTTTAGATCACTGTAGCTAAGGATATTGTATACATGAGTTCCATTTGAGACATGACGGTGAAAGTAATGTGTTTTCTAATGGATATTTGAGAAAAAGTCACAGTTATATGTCATCTAATGAGTTTAGATCACTGTAGCTAAGGATATTGTATACATGAGTTCCATTTGAGACATGACGGTGAAAGTAATGTGTTTTCTAATGGATGTTTGAGAAAAAGTCTCAGTTATAGGACGTCTAATGTGTTTAGATCACTGTAGCTAAGGATATTGTATACATGAGTTCCATTTGAGACATGACGGTGAAAGTAATGTGTTTTCTAATGGATGTTTGAGAAAAAGTCACAGTTATAGGACGTCTAATGTGTTTAGATAACTGTAGCTAAGTATATTGTATACAGGAGTTCCATTTGAGACATGACGGTGAAAGTAATGTGTTTTCTAATGGATGTTTGAGAAAAAGTCACAGTTATAGGACGTCTAATGTGTTTAGATCACTGTAGCTAAGGATATTGTATACATGGTTTCCATTTGAGACATGACGGTGAAAGTAATGTGTTTTCTAATGGATGTTTGAGAAAAGTCACAGTTATAATACGTCTAATGTGTTTAGATCACTGTAGCTAAGGATATTGTATACATGAGTTCCATTTGAGACATGACGGTGAAAGTAATGTGTTTTCTAATGGATTTTTGAGAAAAAGTCACAGTTATAGGACGTCTAATGTGTTTAGATCACTGTAGTTAAGGATATTGTATACATGAGTTCCAATTTAGACATGACGGTGAAAGTAATGTGTTTTCTAATGGATGTTTGAGAAAAAGTCACAGTTATAGGACGTCTAATGTGTTCAGATCAGTGTAGCTAAGGATATTGTATACATGAGTTCCATTTGAGACATGACGGTGAAAGTAATGTGTTTTCTAATGGATGTTTGAGAAAAAGTCACAGTTATAGGACGTCTAATGTGTTTTGATAACTGTAGCTAGGGATATTGTATACATGAGTTCCATTTGAGACATGATGCTGAAAGTAATGTGTTTTCTAATGGATGTTTGAGAAAAAGTCACAGTTATAGGACGTCTAATGTGTTTAGATCACTGTAGCTAAGGATATTGTATACATGAGTTCCATTTGAGACATGACGGTGAAAGTAATGTGTTTTCTAATGGATATTTGAGAAAAAGTCACAGTTATAGGACGTCTAATGTGTTTAGATCACTGTAGCTAAGGATAATGTATACATGAGTTCCATTTGAGACATGACGGTGAAAGTAATGTGTTTTCTAATGGATGTTTGAGAAAAAGTCACAGTTATAGGACGTCTAATGTGTTTAGATCACTGTAGGTAAGGATATTGTATACATGGTTTCCATTTGAGACATGACGGTGAAAGTAATGTGTTTTCTAATGGATGTTTGAGAAAAGTCACAGTTATAATACGTCTAATGTGTTTAGATCACTGTAGCTAAGGATATTGTATACATGAGTTCCATTTGAGACATGACGGTGAAAGTAATGTGTTTTCTAATGGATTTTTGAGAAAAAGTCACAGTTATAGGACGTCTAATGTGTTTAGATCACTGTAGTTAAGGATATTGTATACATGAGTTCCAATTTAGACATGACGGTGAAAGTAATGTGTTTTCTAATGGATGTTTGAGAAAAAGTCACAGTTATAGGACGTCTAATGTGTTCAGATCAGTGTAGCTAAGGATATTGTATACATGAGTTCCATTTGAGACATGACGGTGAAAGTAATGTGTTTTCTAATGGATGTTTGAGAAAAAGTCACAGTTATAGGACGTCTAATGTGTTTTGATAACTGTAGCTAGGGATATTGTATACATGAGTTCCATTTGAGACATGATGCTGAAAGTAATGTGTTTTCTAATGGATGTTTGAGAAAAAGTCACAGTTATAAGACGTCTAATGTGTTCAGATCAGTGTAGCTAAGGATATTGTATACATGAGTTCCATTTGAGACATGACGGTGAAAGTAATGTGTTTTCTAATGGATGTTTGAGAAAAAGTCACAGTTATAGGACGTCTAATGTGTTTTGATAACTGTAGCTAGGGATATTGTATACATGAGTTCCATTTGAGACATGATGCTGAAAGTAATGTGTTTTCTAATGGATGTTTGAGAAAAAGTCACAGTTATAGGACGTCTAATGTGTTTAGATCACTGTAGCTAAGGATATTGTATACATGAGTTCCATTTGAGACATGACGGTGAAAGTAATGTGTTTTCTAATGGATATTTGAGAAAAAGTCACAGTTATAGGACGTCTAATGTGTTTAGATCACTGTAGCTAAGGATATTGTATACATGAGTTCCAATTTAGACATGACGGTGAAAGTAATGTGTTTTCTAATGGATGTTTGAGAAAAAGTCACAGTTATAGTACGTCTAATGTGTTTAGATCACTGTAGCTAAGGATATTGTATACATGAGTTCCATTTGAGACATGACGGTGAAAGTAATGTGTTTTCTAATGGATGTTTGAGAAAAAGTCACAGTTATAGGACGTCTAATGTGTTTAGATCATTGTAGCTAAGGATATTGTATACATGAGTTCAATTTGAGTCATGACGGCGAAAGTAATGTCTTTCTAATGGATGTTTGAGAAAAAGTCACAGTTATAAGACGTCTAATGTGTTTAGATCACTGTAGCTAAGGATATTGTATACATGAGTTCAATTTGAGACATGACGGTGAAAGTAATGTGTTTTCTAATGGATGTTTGAGAAAAAGTCACAGTTATAGGACGTCTAATGTGTTTAGATCACTGTAGCTAAGGATATTGTATACATGAGTTCCATTTGAGACATGACGGTGAAAGTAATGTGTTTTCTAATGGATATTTGAGAAAAAGTCACAGTTATAGGACGTCTAATGTGTTTAGATCCCTGTAGCTAAGGATATTGTGTACATGAGTTCCAATTTAGACATGACGGTGAAAGTAATGTGATTTCTAATGGATGTTTGAGAAAAAGTCACAGTTATAGGACGTCTAATGTGTTTAGATCACTGTAGCTAAGGATATTGTATACATGAGTTCCATTTGAGACATGACGGTGAAAGTAATGTGTTTTCTAATGGATGTTTGAGAAAAAGTCACAGTTATAGGACGTCTAATGTGTTTAGATCACTGTAGGTAAGGATATTGTATACATGGTTTCCATTTGAGACATGACGGTGAAAGTAATGTGTTTTCTAATGGATGTTTGAGAAAAGTCACAGTTATAATACGTCTAATGTGTTTAGATCACTGTAGCTAAGGATATTGTATACATGAGTTCCATTTGAGACATGACGGTGAAAGTAATGTGTTTTCTAATGGATTTTTGAGAAAAAGTCACAGTTATAGGACGTCTAATGTGTTTAGATCACTGTAGTTAAGGATATTGTATACATGAGTTCCAATTTAGACATGACGGAGAAAGTAATGTGTTTTCTAATGGATGTTTGAGAAAAAGTCACAGTTATAGGACGTCTAATGTGTTCAGATCAGTGTAGCTAAGGATATTGTATACATGAGTTCCATTTGAGACATGACGGTGAAAGTAATGTGTTTTCTAATGGATGTTTGAGAAAAAGTCACAGTTATAGGACGTCTAATGTGTTTTGATAACTGTAGCTAGGGATATTGTATACATGAGTTCCATTTGAGACATGATGCTGAAAGTAATGTGTTTTCTAATGGATGTTTGAGAAAAAGTCACAGTTATAGGACGTCTAATGTGTTTAGATCACTGTAGCTAAGGATATTGTATACATGAGTTCCATTTGAGACATGACGATGAAAGTAATGTGTTTTCTAATGGATATTTGAGAAAAAGTCACAGTTATAGGACGTCTAATGTGTTTAGATCACTGTAGCTAAGGATATTGTATACATGAGTTCCAATTTAGACATGACGGTGAAAGTAATGTGTTTTCTACTGGATGTTTGAGAAAAAGTCACAGTTATAGTACGTCTAATGTGTTTAGATCACTGTAGCTAAGGATATTGTATACATGAGTTCCATTTGAGACATGACGGTGAAAGTAATGTGTTTTCTAATGGATGTTTGAGAAAAAGTCACAGTTATAGGACGTCTAATGTGTTTAGATCATTGTAGCTAAGGATATTGTATACATGAGTTCGATTTGAGACATGACGGCGAAAGTAATGTCTTTCTAATGGATGTCTGAGAAAAAGTCACAGTTATAGGACGTCTAATGTGTTTAGATCACTGTAGCTAAGGATATTGTATACATGAGTTCAATTTGAGACATGACGGTGAAAGTAATGTGTTTTCTAATGGATGTTTGAGAAAAAGTCACAGTTATAGGACGTCTAATGTGTTTAGATCACTGTAGCTAAGGATATTGTATACATGAGTTCCATTTGAGACATGACGGTGAAAGTAATGTGTTTTCTAATGGATATTTGAGAAAAAGTCACAGTTATAGGACGTCTAATGTGTTTAGATCCCTGTAGCTAAGGATATTGTGTACATGAGTTCCAATTTAGACATGACGGTGAAAGTAATGTGTTTTCTAATGGATATTTGAGAAAAAGTCACAGTTATAGGACGTCTAATGTGTTTAGATCCCTGTAGCTAAGGATATTGTGTACATGAGTTCCAATTTAGACATGACGGTGAAAGTAATGTGATTTCTAATGGATGTTTGAGAAAAAGTCACAGTTATAGGACGTCTAATGTGTTTAGATCACTGTAGCTAAGGATATTGTATACATGAGTTCCATTTGAGACATGACGGTGAAAGTAATGTGTTTTCTAATGGATGTTTGAGAAAAAGTCACAGTTATAGGACGTCTAATGTGTTTAGATCACTGTAGGTAAGGATATTGTATACATGGTTTCCATTTGAGACATGACGGTGAAAGTAATGTGTTTTCTAATGGATGTTTGAGAAAAGTCACAGTTATAATACGTCTAATGTGTTTAGATCACTGTAGCTAAGGATATTGTATACATGAGTTCCATTTGAGACATGACGGTGAAAGTAATGTGTTTTCTAATGGATTTTTGAGAAAAAGTCACAGTTATAGGACGTCTAATGTGTTTAGATCACTGTAGTTAAGGATATTGTATACATGAGTTCCAATTTAGACATGACGGAGAAAGTAATGTGTTTTCTAATGGATGTTTGAGAAAAAGTCACAGTTATAGGACGTCTAATGTGTTCAGATCAGTGTAGCTAAGGATATTGTATACATGAGTTCCATTTGAGACATGACGGTGAAAGTAATGTGTTTTCTAATGGATGTTTGAGAAAAAGTCACAGTTATAGGACGTCTAATGTGTTTTGATAACTGTAGCTAGGGATATTGTATACATGAGTTCCATTTGAGACATGATGCTGAAAGTAATGTGTTTTCTAATGGATGTTTGAGAAAAAGTCACAGTTATAGGACGTCTAATGTGTTTAGATCACTGTAGCTAAGGATATTGTATACATGAGTTCCATTTGAGACATGACGGTGAAAGTAATGTGTTTTCTAATGGATATTTGAGAAAAAGTCACAGTTATAGGACGTCTAATGTGTTTAGATCACTGTAGCTAAGGATATTGTATACATGAGTTCCAATTTAGACATGACGGTGAAACTAATGTGTTTTCTAATGGATGTTTGAGAAAAAGTCACAGTTATAGTATGTCTAATGTGTTTAGATCACTGTAGCTAAGGATATTGTATACATGAGTTCCATTTGAGACATGACGGTGAAAGTAATGTGTTTTCTAATGGATGTTTGAGAAAAAGTCACAGTTATAGGACGTCTAATGTGTTTAGATCATTGTAGCTAAGGATATTGTATACATGAGTTCGATTTGAGACATGACGGCGAAAGTAATGTCTTTCTAATGGATGTCTGAGAAAAAGTCACAGTTATAGGACGTCTAATGTGTTTAGATCACTGTAGCTAAGGATATTGTATACATGAGTTCA
Source organism: Acanthosepion esculentum (assembly GCA_964036315.1). Lineage (NCBI taxonomy): Eukaryota > Metazoa > Mollusca > Cephalopoda > Sepiida > Sepiidae > Acanthosepion > Acanthosepion esculentum. The sequence goes on along the minus strand of OZ038489.1, from coordinate 8,954,451 downwards.
ATTTGAGACATGACGGTGAAAGTAATGTGTTTTCTAATGGATGTTTGAGAAAAAGTCACAGTTATAGGACGTCTAATGTGTTTAGATCACTGTAGCTAAGGATATTGTATACATGAGTTCCATTTGAGACATGACGGTGAAAGTAATGTGTTTTCTAATGGATATTTGAGAAAAAGTCACAGTTATAGGACGTCTAATGTGTTTAGATCCCTGTAGCTAAGGATATTGTGTACATGAGTTCCAATTTAGACATGACGGTGAAAGTAATGTGATTTCTAATGGATGTTTGAGAAAAGGTCACAGTTATAGGACGTCTAATGTGTTTAGATCACTGTAGCTAAGGATATTGTATACATGAGTTCCATTTGAGACATGACGGTGAAAGTAATGTGTTTTCTAATGGATGTTTGAGAAAAAGTCACAGTTATAGGACGTCTAATGTGTTTAGATCACTGTAGGTAAGGATATTGTATACATGAGTTCCATTTCAGACATGACGGTGAAAGTAATGTGTTTTCTAATGGATGTTTGAGAAAAAGTCACAGTTATAGGACGTCTAATGTGTTTAGATCACTGTAGCTAAGGATATTGTATACATGAGTTCCATTTGAGACATGACGGTGAAAGTAATGTGTTTTCTAATGGATGTTTGAGAAAAAGTCACAGTTATAGGACGTCTAATGTGTTTAGATCACTGTAGCTAAGGATATTGTATACATGAGTTCCATTTGAGACATGACGGTGAAAGTAATGTGTTTTCTAATGGATGTTTGAGAAAAAGTCACAGTTATAGGACGTCTAATGTGTTTAGATCACTGTAGCTAAGGATATTGTATACATGAGTTCCATTTGAGACATGACGGTGAAAGTAATGTGTTTTCTAATGGATGTTTGAGAAAAAGTCACAGTTATAGGACGTCTAATGTGTTTAGATCAGTGTAGCTAAGGATATTGTATACATGAGTTCGATTTGAGACATGACGGCGAAAGTAATGTGTTTTCTAATGGATGTTTGAGAAAAAGTCACAGTTATAGGACGTCTAATGTGTTTAGATCACTGTAGCTAAGGATATTGTATACATGAGTTCCATTTCAGACATGATGGTGAAAGTAATGTGTTTTCTAATGGATGTTTGAGAAACAATCACAGTTATAGAACGTCTAATGTGTTTAGATCACTGTAGCTAAGGATATTGTATACATGAGTTCCATTTCAGACATGACGTTGAAAGTAATGTGTTTTCTAATGGATGTTTGAGAAAAAGTCACAGTTATAGGACGTCTAATGTGTTTAGATCAGTGTAGCTAAGGATATTGTATACATAGTTTCCATTTGAGACATGACGGTGAAAGTAATGTGTTTTCTAATGGATGTTTGAGAAAAAGTCACAGTTATAGGACGTCTAATGTGTTTAGATCACTGTAGCTAAGGATATTGTATACATGAGTTCCATTTGAGACATGACGGTGAAAGTAATGTGTTTTCTAATGGATGTTTGAGAAAAAGTCACAGTTATAGGACGTATAATGTGTTTAGATCACTGTAGCTAAGGATATTGTATACATGAGTTCCATTTGAGACATGACGGTGAAAGTAATGTGTTTTCTAATGGATGTTTGAGAAAAAGTCACAGTTATAGGACGTCTAATGTGTTTACATCACTGTAGCTAAGGATATTGTATACATGAGTTCCATTTCAGACATGACGGTGAAAGTAATGTGTTTTCTAATGGATGTTTGAGAAAAAGACACATTTATAGGAAGTTTAATGTGTTTAGATCACTGTAGCTAAGGATATTGTATACATGAGTTCCATTTGAGACATGACGGTGAAAGTAATGTGTTTTCTAATGGATGTTTGAGAAAAAGTCAAAGTTATAGGACGTCTAACGTGTTTAGATCACTGTAGTTAAGGATATTGTATACATGAGTCCCATTTGAGACATGACGGTGAAAGTAATGTGTTTTCTAATGGATGTTTGAGAAACAATCACAGTTATAGGACGTCTAATGTGTTTAGATCACTGTAGCTAAGGATATTGTATACATGAGTTCCATTTCAGACATGACGTTGAAAGTAATGTGATTTCTAATGGATGTTTGAGAAAAAGTCACAGTTATAGGACGTCTAATGTGTTTAGATCACTGTAGCTAAGGATATTGTATACATGGTTTCCATTTGAAACATGACGGTGAAAGTAATGTGTTTTCTAATGGATGTTTGAGAAAAAGTCACAGTTATAGGACGTCTAATGTGTTTAGATCACTGTAGCTAAGGATATTGTATACATGAGTTCCATTTCAGACATGACGGTGAAAGTAATGTGTTTTCTAATGGTTGTTTGAGAAAATGTCACAGTTATAGGACGTCTAATGTGTTTAGATCACTGTAGGTAAGGATATTGTATACATGAGTTCCATTTCAGACATGACGGTGAAAGTAATGTGTTTTCTAATGGATGTTTGAGAAAAAGTCACAGTTATAGGACGTCTAATGTGTTTAGATCACTGTAGCTAAGGATATTGTATACATGAGTTCCATTTGAGACATGACGGTGAAAGTAATGTGTTTTCTAATGGATGTTTGAGAAAAAGTCACAGTTATAGGACGTCTAATGTGTTTAGATCACTGTAGCTAAGGATATTGTATACATGAGTTCCATTTGAGACATGACGGTGAAAGTAATGTGTTTTCTAATGGATGTTTGAGAAAAAGTCACAGTTATAGGACGTCTAATGTGTTTAGATCACTGTAGCTAAGGATATTGTATACATGATTTCCATTTGAGACATGACGGTGAAAGTAATGTGTTTTCTAATGGATGTTTGAGAAAAAGTCACAGTTATAGGACGTCTAATGTGTTTAGATCACTGTAGCTAAGGATATTGTATACATGAGTTCGATTTGAGACATGACGGCGAAAGTAATGTGTTTTCTAATGGATGTTTGAGAAAAAGTCACAGTTATAGGACGTCTAATGTGTTTAGATCACTGTAGCTAAGGATATTGTATACATGAGTTCCATTTCAGACATGATGGTGAAAGTAATGTGTTTTCTAATGGATGTTTGAGAAACAATCACAGTTATAGAACGTCTAATGTGTTTAGATCACTGTAGCTAAGGATATTGTATACATGAGTTCCATTTCAGACATGACGTTGAAAGTAATGTGTTTTCTAATGGATGTTTGAGATAAAGTCACAGTTCTAGGACGTCTAATGTGTTTAGATCAGTGTAGCTAAGGATATTGTATACATAGTTTCCATTTGAGACATGACGGTGAAAGTAATGTGTTTTCTAATGGATGTTTGAGAAAAAGTCACAGTTATAGGACGTCTAATGTGTTTAGATCACTGTAGCTAAGGATATTGTATACATGAGTTCCATTTGAGACATGACGGTGAAAGTAATGTGTTTTCTAATGGATGTTTGAGAAAAAGTCACAGTTATAGGACGTATAATGTGTTTAGATCATTGTAGCTAAGGATATTGTATACATGAGTTCCATTTGAGACATGACGGTGAAAGTAATGTGTTTTCTAATGGATGTTTGAGAAAAAGTCACAGTTATAGGACGTCTAATGTGTTTACATCACTGTAGCTAAGGATATTGTATACATGAGTTCCATTTCAGACATGACGGTGAAAGTAATGTGTTTTCTAATGGATGTTTGAGAAAAAGTCACAGTTATAGGACGTCTAATGTGTTTAGATCACTGTAGCTAAGGATATTGTATACATGAGTTCCATTTGAGACATGACGGTGAAAGTAATGTGTTTTCTAATGGATGTTTGAGAAAAAGTCACAGTTATAGGACGTCTAATGTGTTTAGATCACTGTAGCTAAGGATATTGTATACATGAGTTCCATTTGAGACATGACGGTGAAAGTAATGTGTTTTCTAATGGATGTTTGAGAAAAAGTCACAGTTATAGGACGTCTAATGTGTTTAGATCACTGTAGCTAAGGATATTGTATACATGATTTCCATTTGAGACATGACGTTTAAAGTAATGTGTTTTCTAATGGATGTTTGAGAAAAAGTCACAGTTATAGGACGTCTAATGTGTTTAGATCACTGTAGCTAAGGATATTGTATACATGAGTTCGATTTGAGACATGACGGCGAAAGTAATGTGTTTTCTAATGGATGTTTGAGAAAAAGTCACAGTTATAGGACGTCTAATGTGTTTAGATCACTGTAGCTAAGGATATTGTATACATGAGTTCCATTTCAGACATGATGGTGAAAGTAATGTGTTTTCTAATGGATGTTTGAGAAACAATCACAGTTATAGAACGTCTAATGTGTTTAGATCACTGTAGCTAAGGATATTGTATACATGAGTTCCATTTCAGACATGACGTTGAAAGTAATGTGTTTTCTAATGGATGTTTGAGAAAAAGTCACAGTTCTAGGACGTCTAATGTGTTTAGATCAGTGTAGCTAAGGATATTGTATACATAGTTTCCATTTGAGACATGACGGTGAAAGTAATGTGTTTTCTAATGGATGTTTGAGAAAAAGTCACAGTTATAGGACGTCTAATGTGTTTAGATCACTGTAGCTAAGGATATTGTATACATGAGTTCCATTTGAGACATGACGGTGAAAGTAATGTGTTTTCTAATGGATGTTTGAGAAAAAGTCACAGTTATAGGACGTATAATGTGTTTAGATCACTGTAGCTAAGGATATTGTATACATGAGTTCCATTTGAGACATGACGGTGAAAGTAATGTGTTTTCTAATGGATGTTTGAGAAAAAGTCACAGTTATAGGACGTCTAATGTGTTTACATCACTGTAGCTAAGGATATTGTATACATGAGTTCCATTTCAGACATGACGGTGAAAGTAATGTGTTTTCTAATGGATGTTTGAGAAAAAGACACATTTATAGGAAGTTTAATGTGTTTAGATCACTGTAGCTAAGGATATTGTATACATGAGTTCCATTTGAGACATGACGGTGAAAGTAATGTGTTTTCTAATGGATGTTTGAGAAAAAGTCACAGTTATAGGACGTCTAATGTGTTTAGATCACTGTAGCTAAGGATATTGTATACATGAGTTCCATTTCAGACATGACGGTGAAAGTAATGTGTTTTCTAATGGATGTTTGAGAAACAGTCACAGTTATAGGACGTCTAATGTGTTTAGATCAATGTAGCTAAGGATATTGTATACATGAGTTCCATTTCAGACATGACGGTGAAAGTAATGTGTTTTCTAATGGATGTTTGAGAAAAAGTCACAGTTATAGGACGTCTAATGTGTTTAGATCACTGTAGCTAAGGATATTGTATACATGAGTTCCATTTCAGACATGACGGTGAAAGTAATGTGTTTTCTAATGGATGTTTGAGAAAAAGTCACATTTATAGGACGTTTAATGTGTTTAGATCACTGTAGCTAAGGATATTGTATACATGAGTTCCATTTGAGACATGACGGTGAAAGTAATGTGTTTTATAATGGATGTTTGAGAAAAAGTCACAGTTATACTACGTCTAATGTGTTTAGATCACTGTAGCTAAGGATATTGTATACATGAGTTCCATTTGAGACATGACGGTGAAAGTAATGTGTTTTCTAATGGTTGTTTGAGAAAAAGTCACAGTTATAGGACGTCTAATGTGTTTAGATCACTGTAGCTAAGGATATTGTATACATGAGTTCCATTTCAGACATGACGGTGAAAGTAATGTGTTTTCTAATGGATGTTTGAGAAAAAGTAACAGTTATAGGACGTCTAATGTGTTTAGGTCACTGTAGCTAAGGATATTGCATACATGAGTTCCATTTGTGACATGACGGTGAAAGTAATGTGTTTTCTAATGGATGTTTGAGAAAAAGTCACAGTTATAGGACGTCTAATGTGTTTAGATCACTGTAGCTAAGGATATTGTATACATGAGTTCCATTTCAGACATGACGGGGAAAGTAATGTGTTTTCTAATGGATGTTTGAGAAAAAGTCACATTTATAGGACGTTTAATGTGTTTAGATCACTGTAGCTAAGGATATTGTATACATGAGTTCCATTTGAGACATGACGGTGAAAGTAATGTGTTTTCTAATGGATGTTTGAGAAAAAGTCACAGTTATAGGACGTCTAATGTGTTTAGATCACTGTAGCTAAGGATATTGTATACATGAGTCCCATTTGAGACATGACGGTGAAAGTCATGTGTTTTCTAATGGATGTTTGAGAAACAATCACAGTTATAGGACGTCTAATGTGTTTAGATCACTGTAGCTAAGGATATTGTATACATGAGTTCCATTTCAGACATGACGTTGAAAGTAATGTGTTTTCTAATGGATGTTTGAGAAAAAGTCACAGTTATAGGACGTCTAATGTGTTTAGATCACTGTAGCTAAGGATATTGTATACATGAGTTCCATTTGAGACATGACGGTGAAAGTAATGTGTTTTCTAATGGTTGTTTGAGAAAAAGTCACAGTTATAGGACGTCTAATGTGTTTAGATCACTGTAGCTAAGGATATTGCATACATGAGTTCCATTTCAGACATGACGGTGAAAGTAATGTGTTTTCTAATGGATGTTTGAGAAAAAGTCACAGTTATAGGACGTCTAATGTGTTTAGATCACTGTAGCTAAGGATATTGTATACATGAGTTCCATTTCAGACATGACGGTGAAAGTAATGTGTTTTCTAATGGATGTTTGAGAAAAAGTCACATTTATAGGACGTTTAATGTGTTTAGATCACTGTAGCTAAGGATATTGTATACATGAGTTCCATTTGAGATATGACGGTGAAAGTAATGTGTTTTCTAATGGATGTTTGAGAAAAAGTCACAGTTATAGGACGTCTAATGTGTTTAGATCACTGTAGCTAAGGATATTGTATACATGAGTTCCATTTGAGACATGACGGTGAAAGTAATGTGTTTTCTAATGGTTGTTTGAGAAAAAGTCACAGTTATAGGACGTCTAATGTGTTTAGATCACTGTAGCTAAGGATATTGTATACATGAGTTCCATTTCAGACATGACGGTGAAAGTAATGTGTTTTCTAATGGATGTTTGAGAAAAAGTAACAGTTATAGGACGTCTAATGTGTTTAGGTCACTGTAGCTAAGGATATTGCATACATGAGTTCCATTTGTGACATGACGGTGAAAGTAATGTGTTTTCTAATGGATGTTTGAGAAAAAGTCACAGTTATAGGACGTCTAATGTGTTTAGATCACTGTAGCTAAGGATATTGTATACATGAGTTCCATTTCAGACATGACGGTGAAAGTAATGTGTTTTCTAATGGATGTTTGAGAAAAAGTCACATTTATAGGACGTTTAATGTGTTTAGATCACTGTAGCTAAGGATATTGTATACATGAGTTCCATTTGAGACATGACGGTGAAAGTAATGTGTTTTCTAATGGATGTTTGAGAAAAAGTCACAGTTATAGGACGTCTAATGTGTTTAGATCACTGTAGCTAAGGATATTGTATACATGAGTCCCATTTGAGACATGACGGTGAAAGTAATGTGTTTTCTAATGGATGTTTGAGAAACAATCACAGTTATAGGACGTCTAATGTGTTTAGATCACTGTAGCTAAGAATATTGTATACATGAGTTCCATTTCAGACATGACGTTGAAAGTAATGTGTTTTCTAATGGATGTTTGAGAAAAAGTCACAGTTATAGGACGTCTAATGTGTTTAGATCAATGTAGCTATGGATATTGTATACATGGTTTCCATTTGAGACATGACGATGAAAGTAATGTGTTTTCTAACGGATGTTTGAGAAAAAGTCACAGTTATAGGACGTCTAATGTGTTTAGACACTGTAGCTAAGGATATTGTATACATGAGTTCCATTTGAGACATGACGGTGAAAGTAATGTGTTTTCTAATGGATGTTTGAGAAAAAGTCACAGTTATAGGACGTCTAATGTGTTTAGATCACTGTAGCTAAGGATATTGTATACATGAATTCCATTTGAGACATGACGGTGAAAGTAATGTGTTTTCTAATGGATGTTTGAGAAAAAGTCACAGTTATAGGACGTCTAATGTGTTTAGATCACTGTAGCTAAGGATATTGTATACATGGTTTCCATTTGAGACATGACGGTGAAAGTAATATGTTTTCTAATTGATGTTTGAGAAAAAGTCACAGTTAGTGGACGTCTAATGAGTTTAGATCACTGTAGCTAAGGATATTGTATACATGAGTTCCATTTGAGACATGACGGTGAAAGTAATGTGTTTTCTAATGGTTGTTTGAGAAAAAGTCACAGTTATAGGACGTCTAATGTGTTTAGATCACTGTAGCTAAGGATATTGCATACATGAGTTCCATTTGAGACATGACGGTGAAAGTAATGTGTTTTCTAATGGATGTTTGAGAAAAAGTCACAGTTATAGGACGTCTAATGTGTTTAGATCACTGTAGCTAAGGATATTGTATACATGAGTTCCATTTCAGACATGACGGTGAAAGTAATGTGTTTTCTAATGGATGTTTGAGAAAAAGTCACATTTATAGGACGTTTAATGTGTTTAGATCACTGTAGCTAAGGATATTGTATACATGAGTTCCATTTGAGACATGACGGTGAAAGTAATATGTTTTCTAATTGATGTTTGAGAAAAAGTCACAGTTATAGGACGTCTAATGTGTTTAGATCACTGTAGCTAAGGATATTGTATACATGAGTTCCATTTGAGACATGACGGTGAAAGTAATGTGTTTTCTAATGGTTGTTTGAGAAAAAGTCACAGTTATAGGACGTCTAATGTGTTTAGATCACTCTAGCTAAGGATATTGCATACATGAGTTCCATTTGAGACATGACGGTGAAAGTAATGTGTTTTCTAATGGTTGTTTGAGAAAAAGTCACAGTTATAGGACGTCTAATGTGTTTAGATCACTGTAGCTAAGGATATTGTATACATGAGTTCCATTTGAGACACGACGGTGAAAGTAATGTGTTTTCTAATGGATGTTTGAGAAAAAGTCACAGTTATAGGACGTCTAATGTGTTTAGATCACTGTAGCTAAGGATATTGTATACATGAGTTCCATTTGAGACATGACGGTGAAAGTAATGTGTTTTCTAATGGATGTTTGAGAAAAAGTCACAGTTATAGGACGTCTAATGTGTTTAGATCACTGTAGCTAAGGATATTGTATACATGAATTCCATTTCAGACATGACGGTGAAAGTAATGTGTTTTCTAATGGATGTTTGAGAAAGTCACAGTTATAGGATGTCTAATGTGTTTAGATCACTGTAGCTAAGGATATTGTATACATGGTTTCCATTTGAGACATGACGGTGAAAGTAATATGTTTTCTAATGGATGTTTTAGAAAAAGTCACAGTTATAGGACGTCTAATGTGTTTAGATCACTGTAGCTAAGGATATTGTATACATGAGTTCCATTTGAGACATGACGGTGAAAGTAATGTGTTTTCTAATGGTTGTTTGAGAAAAAGTCACAGTTATAGGACGTCTAATGTGTTTAGGTCACTGTAGCTAAGGATATTGCATACATGAGTTATATTTGAGACATGACGGTGAAAGTAATGTGTTTTCTAATGGATGTTTGAGAAAAAGTCACAGTTATAGGACGTCTAATGTGTTTAGATCACTGTAGCTAAGGATATTGTATACATGAGTTCCATTTCAGACATGACGGTGAAAGTAATGTGTTTTCTAATGGATGTTTGAGAAAAAGTCACATTTATAGGACGTTTAATGTGTTCAGATCACTGTAGCTAAGGATATTGTATACATGAGTTCCATTTGAGACATGACGGTGAAAGTAATGTGTTTTCTAATGGATGTTTGAGAAAAAGTCACAGTTATAGGACGTCTAATGTGTTTAGATCACTGTAGCTAAGGATATTGTATACATGAGTCCCATTTGAGACATGACGGTGAAAGTAATGTGTTTTCTAATGGATGTTTGAGAAACAATCACAGTTATAGGACGTCTAATGTGTTTAGGTCACTGTAGCTAAGGATATTGTATACATGAGTTCCATTTCAGACATGACGTTGAAAGTAATGTGTTTTCTAATGGATGTTTGAGAAAAAGTCACAGTTATAGGACGTCTAATGTGTTTAGATCACTGTAGCTAAGGATATTGTATACATGGTTTCCATTTGAGACATGACGGTGAAAGTAATGTGTTTTCTAATGGATGTTTGAGAAAAAGTCACAGTTATAGGACGTCTAATGTGTTTAGATCACTGTAGCTAAGGATATTGTATACATGAGTTCCATTTGAGACATGACGGTGAAAGTAATGTGTTTTCTAATGGATGTTTGAGAAAAAGTCACAGTTATAGGACGTCTAATGTGTTTAGATCACTGTAGCTAAGGATATTGTATACATGGTTTCAATTTGAGACATGACGGTGAAAGTAATATGTTTTCTAATGGATGTTTGAGAAAAATCACAGTTATAGGACGTCTAATGTGTTTAGATCACTGTAGCTAAGGATATTGTATACATGAGTTCCATTTGAGACATGACGGTGAAAGTAATGTGTTTTCTAATGGTTGTTTGAGAAAAAGTCACAGTTATAGGACGTCTAATGTGTTTAGATCACTGTAGCTAAGGATATTGTATACATGAGTTCCATTTTAGACATGACGGTGAAAGTAATGTGTTTTCTAATGGATGTTTGAGAAAAAGTCACAGTTATAGGACGTCTAATGTGTTTAGGTCACTGTAGCTAAGGATATTGCATACATGAGTTCCATTTGAGACATGACGGTGAAAGTAATGTGTTTTCTAATGGATGTTTGAGCAAAAGCCACAGTTATAGGACGTCTAATGTGTTTAGATCACTGTAGCTAAGGATATTGTATACATGAGTTCCATTTGAGACATGACGGTGAAAGTAATGTGTTTTCTAATGGATGTTTGAGAAAAAGTCACAGTTATAGGACGTCTAATGTGTTTAGATCACTGTAGCTAAGGATATTGTATACATGAATTCCATTTCAGACATGACGGTGAAAGTAATGTGTTTTCTAATGGATGTTTGAGAAAAAGTCACAGTTATAGGACGTCTAATGTGTTTAGATCACTGTAGCTAAGGATATTGTATACATGGTTTCAATTTGAGACATGACGGTGAAAGTAATATGTTTTCTAATGGATGTTTGAGAAAAATCACAGTTATAGGACGTCTAATGTGTTTAGATCACTGTAGCTAAGGATATTGTATACATGAGTTCCATTTGAGACATGACGGTGAAAGTAATGTGTTTTCTAATGGTTGTTTGAGAAAAAGTCACAGTTATAGGACGTCTAATGTGTTTAGATCACTGTAGCTAAGGATATTGTATACATGAGTTCCATTTTAGACATGACGGTGAAAGTAATGTGTTTTCTAATGGATGTTTGAGAAAAAGTCACAGTTATAGGACGTCTAATGTGTTTAGGTCACTGTAGCTAAGGATATTGCATACATGAGTTCCATTTGAGACATGACGGTGAAAGTAATCTGTTTTCTAATGGATGTTTGAGCAAAAGCCACAGTTATAGGACGTCTAATGTGTTTAGATCACTGTAGCTAAGGATATTGTATACATGAGTTCCATTTCAGACATGACGGTGAAAGTAATGTGTTTTCTAATGGATGTTTTTAGAAAAAGTCACATTTATAGGACGTTTAATGTGTTTAGATCACTGTAGCTAAGGATATTGTATACATGAGTTCCATTTGAGACATGACGGTGAAAGTAATGTGTTTTCGAATGGATGTTTGAGAAAAAGTCACAGTTATAGGACGTCTAATGTGTTTAGATCACTGTAGCTAAGGATATTGTATACATGAGTCCCATTTGAGACATGACGGTGAAAGTAATGTGTTTTCTAATGGATGTTTGAGAAAAAGTCACAGTTATAGGACGTCTAATGTGTTTAGATCACTGTAGCTAAGGATATTGTATACATGGTTTCCATTTGAGACATGACGGTGAAAGTAATGTGTTTTCTAATGGATGTTTGAGAAAAAGTCACAGTTATAGGACGTCTAATGTGTTTAGATCACTGTAGCTAAGGATATTGTATACATGAGTTCCATTTGAGACATGACGGTGAAAGTAATGTGTTTTCTAATGGATGTTTGAGAAAAAGTCACAGTTATAGGACGTCTAATGTGTTTAGATCACTGTAGCTAAGGATATTGTATACATGAATTCCATTTCAGACATGACGGTGAAAGTAATGTGTTTTCTAATGGATGTTTGAGAAAAAGTCACAGTTATAGGACGTCTAATGTGTTTAGATCACTGTAGCTAAGGATATTGTATACATGGTTTCAATTTGAGACATGACGGTGAAAGTAATATGTTTTCTAATGGATGTTTGAGAAAAATCACAGTTATAGGACGTCTAATGTGTTTAGATCACTGTAGCTAAGGATATTGTATACATGAGTTCCATTTGAGACATGACGGTGAAAGTAATGTGTTTTCTAATGGTTGTTTGAGAAAAAGTCACAGTTATAGGACGTCTAATGTGTTTAGATCACTGTAGCTAAGGATATTGTATACATGAGTTCCATTTTAGACATGACGGTGAAAGTAATGTGTTTTCTAATGGATGTTTGAGAAAAAGTCACAGTTATAGGACGTCTAATGTGTTTAGGTCACTGTAGCTAAGGATATTGCATACATGAGTTCCATTTGAGACATGACGGTGAAAGTAATGTGTTTTCTAATGGATGTTTGAGCAAAAGCCACAGTTATAGGACGTCTAATGTGTTTAGATCACTGTAGCTAAGGATATTGTATACATGAGTTCCATTTGAGACATGACGGTGAAAGTAATGTGTTTTCTAATGGATGTTTGAGAAAAAGTCACAGTTATAGGACGTCTAATGTGTTTAGATCACTGTAGCTAAGGATATTGTATACATGAATTCCATTTCAGACATGACGGTGAAAGTAATGTGTTTTCTAATGGATGTTTGAGAAAAAGTCACAGTTATAGGACGTCTAATGTGTTTAGATCACTGTAGCTAAGGATATTGTATACATGGTTTCAATTTGAGACATGACGGTGAAAGTAATATGTTTTCTAATGGATGTTTGAGAAAAATCACAGTTATAGGACGTCTAATGTGTTTAGATCACTGTAGCTAAGGATATTGTATACATGAGTTCCATTTGAGACATGACGGTGAAAGTAATGTGTTTTCTAATGGTTGTTTGAGAAAAAGTCACAGTTATAGGACGTCTAATGTGTTTAGATCACTGTAGCTAAGGATATTGTATACATGAGTTCCATTTTAGACATGACGGTGAAAGTAATGTGTTTTCTAATGGATGTTTGAGAAAAAGTCACAGTTATAGGACGTCTAATGTGTTTAGGTCACTGTAGCTAAGGATATTGCATACATGAGTTCCATTTGAGACATGACGGTGAAAGTAATCTGTTTTCTAATGGATGTTTGAGCAAAAGCCACAGTTATAGGACGTCTAATGTGTTTAGATCACTGTAGCTAAGGATATTGTATACATGAGTTCCATTTCAGACATGACGGTGAAAGTAATGTGTTTTCTAATGGATGTTTTTAGAAAAAGTCACATTTATAGGACGTTTAATGTGTTTAGATCACTGTAGCTAAGGATATTGTATACATGAGTTCCATTTGAGACATGACGGTGAAAGTAATGTGTTTTCGAATGGATGTTTGAGAAAAAGTCACAGTTATAGGACGTCTAATGTGTTTAGATCACTGTAGCTAAGGATATTGTATACATGAGTCCCATTTGAGACATGACGGTGAAAGTAATGTGTTTTCTAATGGATGCTTGAGAAACAATCACAGTTATAGGACGTCTAATGTGTTTAGGTCACTGTAGCTAAGGATATTGTATACATGAGTTCCATTTGAGACATGACGGTGAAAGTAATGTGTTTTCTAATGGATGTTTGAGAAAAAGTCACAGTTATAGGACGTCTAATGTGTTTAGATCACTGTAGCTAAGGATATTGTATACATGAGTTCCATTTGAGACATGACGGTGAAAGTAATGTGTTTTCTAATGGATGTTTGAGAAAAAGTCACAGTTATAGGACGTCTAATGTGTTTAGATCACTGTAGCTAAGGATATTGTATACATGGTTTCCATTTGAGACATGACGGTGAAAGTAATATGTTTTCTAATGGATGTTTGAGAAAAATCACAGTTATAGGACGTCTAATGTGTTTAGATCACTGTAGCTAAGGATATTGTATACATGAGTTCCATTTGAGACATGACGGTGAAAGTAATGTGTTTTCTAATGGTTGTTTGAGAAAAAGTCACAGTTATAGGACGTCTAATGTGTTTAGATCACTGTAGCTAAGGATATTGTATACATGAGTTCCATTTCAGACATGACGGTGAAAGTAATGTGTTTTCTAATGGATGTTTGAGAAAAAGTCACAGTTATAGGACGTCTAATGTGTTTAGGTCACTGTAGCTAAGGATATTGCATACATGAGTTCCATTTGAGACATGACGGTGAAAGTAATGTGTTTTCTAATGGATGTTTGAGAAAAAGCCACAGTTATAGGACGTCTAATGTGTTTAGATCACTGTAGCTAAGGATATTGTATACATGAGTTCCATTTCAGACATGACGGTGTAAGTAATGTGTTTTCTAATGGATGTTTGAGAAACAATCACAGTTATAGGACGTCTAATGTGTTTAGGTCACTGTAGCTAAGGATATTGTATACATGAGTTCCATTTGAGACATGACGGTGAAAGTAATGTGTTTTCTAATGGATGTTTGAGAAAAAGTCACAGTTATAGGACGTCTAATGTGTTTAGATCACTGTAGCTAAGGATATTGTATACATGAGTTCCATTTGAGACTTGACGGTGAAAGTAATGTGTTTTCTAATGGCTGTTTGAGAAAAAGTCACAGTTATAGGACGTCTAATGTGTTTAGATCACTGTAGCTAAGGATATTGTATACATGAATTCCATTTCAGACATGACGGTGAAAGTAATGTGTTTTCTAATGGATGTTTGAGAAAAAGTCACAGTTATAGGACGTCTAATGTGTTTAGATCACTGTAGCTAAGGATATTGTATACATGAATTCCATTTCAGACATGACGGTGAAAGTAATGTGTTTTCTAATGGATGTTTGAGAAAAAGTCACAGTTATAGGACGTCTAATGTGTTTAGGTCACTGTAGCTAAGGATATTGCATACATGAGTTCCATTTGAGACATGACGGTGAAAGTAATGTGTTTTCTAATGGATGTTTGAGAAAAAGTCACAGTTATAGGACGTCTAATGTGTTTAGATCACTGTAGCTAAGGATATTGTATACATGAGTTCCATTTCAGTCATGACGGTGAAAGTAATGTGTTTTCTAATGGATGTTTGAGAAAAAGTCACATTTATAGGACGTTTAATGTGTTTAGATCACTGTAGCTAAGGATATTGTATACATGAGTTCCATTTGAGACATGACGGTGAAAGTAATGTGTTTTCTAATGGATGTTTGAGAAAAAGTCACAGTTATAGGACGTCTAATGTGTTTAGATCACTGTAGCTAAGGATATTGTATACATGAGTCCCATTTGAGACATGACGGTGAAAGTAATGTGTTTTCTAATGCATGTTTGAGAAACAATCACAGTTATAGGACGTCTAATGTGTTTAGGTCACTGTAGCTAAGGATATTGCATACATGAGTTCCATTTGAGACATGACGGTGAAAGTAATGTGTTTTCTAATGGATGTTTGAGAAAAAGCCACAGTTATAGGACGTCTAATGTGTTTAGATCACTGTAGCTAAGGATATTGTATACATGAGTTCCATTTGAGACATGACGGTGAAAGTAATGTGTTTTCTAATGGATGTTTGAGAAAAAGTCACAGTTATAGGACGTCTAATGTGTTTAGATCACTGTAGCTAAGGATATTGTATACATGAATTCCATTTCAGACATGACGGTGAAAGTAATGTGTTTTCTAATGGATGTTTGAGAAAAAGTCACAGTTATAGGACGTCTAATGTGTTTAGATCACTGTAGCTAAGGATATTGTATACATGGTTTCCATTTGAGACATGACGGTGAAAGTAATATGTTTTCTAATGGATGTTTGAGAAAAAGTCACAGTTGTAGGACGTCTAATGTGTTTAGATCACTGTAGCTAAGGATATTGTATACATGAGTTCCATTTGAGACATGACGGTGAAAGTAATGTGTTTTCTAATGGTTGTTTGAGAAAAAGTCACAGTTATAGGACGTCTAATGTGTTTAGATCACTGTAGCTAAGGATATTGTATACATGAGTTCCATTTCAGACATGACGGTGAAAGTAATGTGTTTTCTAATGGATGTTTGAGAAAAAGTCACAGTTATAGGACGTCTAATGTGTTTAGGTCACTGTAGCTAAGGATATTGCATACATGAGTTCCATTTGAGACATGACGGTGAAAGTAATGTGTTTTCTAATGGATGTTTGAGAAAAAGTCACAGTTATAGGACGTCTAATGTGTTTAGATCACTGTAGCTAAGGATATTGTATACATGAGTTCCATTTCAGTCATGACGGTGAAAGTAATGTGTTTTCTAATGGATGTTTGAGAAAAAGTCACATTTATAGGACGTTTAATGTGTTTAGATCACTGTAGCTAAGGATATTGTATACATGAGTTCCATTTGAGACATGACGGTGAAAGTAATGTGTTTTCTAATGGATGTTTGAGAAAAAGTCACAGTTATAGGACGTCTAATGTGTTTAGATCACTGTAGCTAAGGATATTGTATACATGAGTCCCATTTGAGACATGACGGTGAAAGTAATGTGTTTTCTAATGCATGTTTGAGAAACAATCACAGTTATAGGACGTCTAATGTGTTTAGGTCACTGTAGCTAAGGATATTGCATACATGAGTTCCATTTGAGACATGACGGTGAAAGTAATGTGTTTTCTAATGGATGTTTGAGAAAAAGCCACAGTTATAGGACGTCTAATGTGTTTAGATCACTGTAGCTAAGGATATTGTATACATGAGTTCCATTTCAGACATGACGGTGAAAGTAATGTGTTTTCTAATGGATGTTTTTAGAAAAAGTCACATTTATAGGACGTTTAATGTGTTTAGATCACTGTAGCTAAGGATATTGTATACATGAGTTCCATTTGAGACATGACGGTGAAAGTAATGTGTTTTCTAATGGATGTTTGAGAAAAAGTCACAGTTATAGGACGTCTAATGTGTTTAGATCACTGTAGCTAAGGATATTGTATACAAGAGTCCCATTTGAGACATGACGGTGAAAGTAATGTGTTTTCTAATGGATGTTTGAGAAAAAGTCACAGTTATAGGACGTCTAATGTGTTTAGATCACTGTAGCTAAGGATATTGTATACATGAATTCCATTTCAGACATGACGGTGAAAGTAATGTGTTTTCTAATGGATGTTTGAGAAAAAGTCACAGTTATAGGACGTCTAATGTGTTTAGATCACTGTAGCTAAGGATATTGTATACATGGTTTCCATTTGAGACGTGACGGTGAAAGTAATATGTTTTCTAATGGATGTTTGAGAATAAGTCACAGTTATAGGACGTCTAATGTGTTTAGATCACTGTAGCTAAGGATATTGTATACATGAGTTCCATTTGAGACATGACGGTGAAAGTAATGTGTTTTCTAATGGTTGTTTGAGAAAAAGTCACAGTTATAGGACGTCTAATGTGTTTAGATCACTGTAGCTAAGGATATTGTATACATGAGTTCCATTTCAGACATGACGGTGAAAGTAATGTGTTTTCTAATGGATGTTTGAGAAAAAGTCACAGTTATAGGACGTCTAATGTGTTTAGGTCACTGTAGCTAAGGATATTGCATACATGAGTTCCATTTGAGACATGACGGTGAAAGTAATGTGTTTTCTAATGGATGTTTGAGAAAAAGTCACAGTTATAGGACGTCTAATGTGTTTAGATCACTGTAGCTAAGGATATTGTATACATGAGTTCCATTTCAGACATGACGGTGAAAGTAATGTGTTTTCTAATGGATGTTTGAGAAAAAGTCACATTTATAGGACATTTAATGTGTTTAGATCACTGTAGCTAAGGATATTGTATACATGAGTTCCATTTGAGACATGACGGTGAAAGTAATGTGTTTTGTAATGGATGTTTGAGAAAAAGTCACAGTTATAGGACGTCTAATGTGTTTAGATCACTGTAGCTAAGGATATTGTATACATGAGTCCCATTTTAGACATGACGGTGAAAGTAATGTGTTTTCTAATGCATGTTTGAGAAACAATCACAGTTATAGGACGTCTAATGTGTTTAGGTCACTGTAGCTAAGGATATTGTATACATGAGTTCCATTTCAGACATGACGTTGAAAGTAATGTGTTTTCTAATGGATGTTTGAGAAAAAGTCACAGTTATAGGACGTCTAATGTGTTTAGATCACTGTAGCTAAGGATATTGTATACATGGTTTCCATTTGAGACATGACGGTGAAAGTAATGCGTTTTCTAATGGATGTTTGAGAAAAAGTCACAGTTATAGGACGTCTAATGTGTTTAGATCACTGTAGCTAAGGATATTGTATACATGAGTTCCATTTGAGACATGACGGTGAAAGTAATGTGTTTTCTAATGGATGTTTGAGAAAAAGTCACAGTTATAGGACGTCTAATGTGTTTAGATCACTGTAGCTAAGGATATTGTATACATGGGTTCCATTTGAGAGATGACGGTGAAAGTAATGTGTTTTCTAATGGATGTTTGAGAAAATGTCACAGTTATAGGACGTCTAATGTGTTTAGATCACTGTAGCTAAGGATATTGTATACATGAGTTCCATTTGAGACATGACTGTGAACGTAAGCTATAGTCTAATGGAGGTTTGAAAAAAGTCACAGTTATGGCACGCCTATTGTGTTTAGATCATTTTATCTAAGGATATTGTATACATGGTTTCCATTTGAGACATGACGGTAAAGGTAAGGTATTGTCTAATGGAGTTGTGAGAAAAATTCACAGGTATGGGATACCTAATGTGTTTAGATCATTTTGCCTAAGGTTATTGTATACATGAGTTCCGTTTGAGACGTGACGCTGAAGGTAAGTTATGGTCTAATGGAGGTTTAAGAAAAGTCACAGTTATGTGACAGCTATTGCGTTTAGATGAATTTAGCTAAGGATATTGTATATATGAGTTCTATTTGAGACATGACAGTGAAGGTATGGTATTGTCTAATGGACGTTTGAGAAAAAGTCACATGTCTGTGACACCTGATGTGTTTAGATCACTTTAGCTAAGGATATTCTATACATGAGTTCCATTTGAGACATGATGGTGAAGGTAAGGTTTTGTCTAATGGAGGTTTAAGAAAAAGTCACAGGTATGTGACACCTAGTGAGTTTACATCACTTTAGCTAAGGATATTGTATACATGAGTTCCATTTGAGAAATGACGGTGAAGGTAAGTTATTGTCTAATGGAGGTTTGATAAAAAGTCACATGTATCGTATACCTAATATGTTTAGTTCAATTTAGCTCAGGATATTGTATACATCAGTTCCATTTGAGACATGACGGTCAAGGTAAGGTGTTGTCTCATGGAAGTTTGAGAAAGAGTCTCACGTATGGGACACCCATTGTGTTTAGATCACTTTAGCTAAGGTTATTGTACTCATGAGTTCCTTTTGAAAGATGACGGTGAATGTAAGGTATTGTCTCATGGATGTTTGTCAAAAAGTCACAGGTATGGGACACCTAATTTGTTTAGTTCACTTTAGCTAAGTATATTGTATACATGAGTTCCATTTGAGACATGACGGTGAAGTTTCGGTATTGTCTAATGGATCTTTGAGAAAAAGTCACAGGTATGGGACACCTAGTACGTTTAGATCACTTTAGCTAAGGATATTGTATATATGAGTTCCATTTGAGACATGACAGTTAAGGTAATGTATTGTCTAATGGAGGTTTGAGAAAAAGTCACATATATGTGGCACCTAATGTGTTTAGATCACTTTAGCTAAGGATATTGTATACATGATTTCCATTTGAGACATGACGGTGGAGGTAAGGTATAGTCTAATGTAGGTTTGAGAAAACGTCACAGGTTTGTGACACATAGTGTCTTTAGATCACTTTAGCTAAGGATATTGTGTACATGAGTTCCATTTGAGATATGACGTTGAAGGTAAGGTATTGTCTAATGGAGGTTTGAGAAAACTCACAGGTATGCGAATCTATTGTGTTTAGATCACTTTAGCTAAGGATATTGTATACATAACTTCCATTTGTATCATGACGGTCAAGGTAAGGAATTTTCTAATGGAGGTTTGACAAAAGGTCACAGGTATGTGACACCTTTTGTGTTTAGATCACTTAAGCTAGGGATAATTTTTATATGAGTTCCATTTTTGATATGACGATATTGAAGATACGTTATTGTCTAATGAATGTTTTACAAAAGGTATCTATTATGAGACAATCAGTGGGTTTTGAAATCTTTAGCTAATGGTATTTATATATGTTCCACTTGAGATATGCCCGGATTGAATGTAAGGTATTGACTAATGAAGGTTCCATTGGTGTGCCTTGAATCTGCTCTTTGTGCTAGTTATTACAACATCACTTTAAAGGACGAATCTTAAAACGGCAGTAACTTGGTGATTTTGATACAATGAGAAGCTAAGTAGAAAGCGAAGATGCTTTTATTTTCTTGATCTCAAATATTTCTGATTAATAGACCAACGAATGGTTACTTTTGAATTTCCATCCTCTAAGCGCTATCCATTTTAAACGACGGTGAATGGATATTTTGGAGATCAAATGTCAACAAAACCGGAAAAAAATTATATCCGGGTGCTGATAAATATTAACAGTCATGCTTGGAATCGAGGAGAGTTCTCGTTTAACCTTGGCGGGAGATGAGCGTGCCCGTCGAGCTGTTTCAGAAGTCTCAATTTCATATTGCCAGCCACCACGTCCAGGTGGATAGATGGGTGATGAGTTGGTAGGAGACATAGCCGACATTGTAATAAATTGTCCTGGACAAGCAGACAAAGCCCTGAATAAAATGCGTATGGGAAACATGGCGATCATGCATCACACTCTTTACCAGCTTCCGGTAAACACCGACGAGATCGAGACTCAGAGTGCAACGTGTGGTGATAATTTGCTGGTCGGTGGAAAGCTTAGCCGTATGTCGCTTTTACCTACAAAAATGAGTAAATTAGTCTGCCAGAGAATGGTTCGCATCTTACCAATAAGTTTCTGCTCAGTTCGAATTTAAAAACCGTTTCCTTCTAATCTATTCATACAATGTTTTGTGTTGATATTTCGGTTTAAGATATACTTAACATTCATAGTTCGACGATCCTTCCACGCAGACGGTCGCTCCAGAATTTAAGAGAAAGCCATGCATGCGAAACATTGATGAAGATGCTGACAAATACCGGATTCATTCTATTGCTCCGGTAAATATATGGCGCATCTACCATACTTTTATTTTAACAATTAGACCAAAATAACTAGAAAATGATGAATAATAGATTTAATTTCATGCTAACGTGACTCTAGTTATTCTTCCGCGATATCTCACTTTCCAACTGATTCTGGTTTTTCAACTTTGGTATCTCATTTCCCAACTTTTTCTAGTTATTCTACTTTGCTATCTCACTTTCCAACTGTATTGAATTATTCTACTCTGGTATCTGAGTTTACAACTCTATTGAATTATTCTATTCTGCTATCTCACTTTCAAACTGTATTGAGTTATTCTACTATAGTATTGCAATTTCCAACTTTATTGAGTTATTCTACTCTGGTATCTCACTTTCCAACTGTATTGAGTTATTCTACTCTGGTATCTCACTTTCCAACTGTATTGAGTTATTCTACTCTGGTATCTCACTTTCCAACCGTATTGAGTTATTCTACTCTGGTATATCACTTTCCAACTGTATTGAGTTATTCTACTCTGGTATCTCACTTTCCAACTGTATTGAGTTATTCTACTCTGGTATCTCACTTTCCAACCGTATTGAGTTATTCTACTCTGGTATATCACTTTCCAACTGTATTGAGTTATTCTACTCTGGTATCTCACTTTCCAACTGTACTGAGTTTTTTCTACTCTGGTATGTCACTTTGCAACTGGATTGAGTTATTCTACTCTGGCTTCTCACTTTCAGAATTCAGGATATTCTACTCTGGTATCTCACTAGTTATTCTACTCTTGTATTTAACTCTCACACTGTATCGAGTTCTTCTACACTGATATAACACGTTCCAATTGTTTCGAGTTATTCTACTCTGGTCTCCCAATTTTAGACTGATTCTAGTTATTCAATTGTGCTATTTCATTTTCCAACTGTTTCTAGATATTCTACTCTGGCATCACATTGTCATTGATCAGAATTTGGAAATGCTGCAAAGAAAATGACGGCAACTTGTACAGCTTTAGTAAGTACCTGCCTCTTTTTTCATTCATTTCTTTTAGTTTTTTTCTCAAGAGTCAGATTAGATCAAATCCTGGAGCATTGCTGCTATGTCTGGGTCGGAACTGCTGCATTTCACTTTCAGGATTGTTAGAATTCAAAATATTTTACTGGACCTTGCATGTTTTAACATATTATTCCCTCTCCAGCATCTTTAACACAGACGCTACTTTGCAAGGCTATGGCTCATCTATCGCTATTTCCATGGCAAAAGTTCAGATGAACTCCACTCTGTAAGTACATTAGTTCAAATTTTTTATAACTTGGTCTTGGGATACTATCTGCACTGAAGCGGATCACTCACATATCCTCCGTATAGGAAGTTTCGCTGAGCATTTTCCTAAGAACTACTACTTTATGGAACAAATTCCTGTGTGGACCCATCCCTGATTACTACAATATTAACCTCTTCGAGGCAGTGGTCAATCCCTAACTGTCCATAATTATCCTAAAAATGTTCCTTTCTTTCCACCAAGTGGTTAAAATTAGCTGTGCACTTAACGATTCGCTTTCGAAAATTGTCAAGCATTGCCAACGACAAAACAGTATCTGTCGTGCACGTGCAATGAGTGCCGTATTTTCCGGCATATAAGACGGACATTTTTTTCTAAAAAATATCCTGAAAAATACGTCTTTGTCTTCCAAGATGGATACAAGTCAACGTCCAGGTTCAGGTAATCTTGGACGGTCACCTAATTGACTTGACTGACAGGTTCGTGGATTTGTATGATGAGTCATTACATTATAAAGTTAGCTATCTAATTCAGCTTTTTATATTCTTTTCTAATCTCAGTACTTAGGTGTTAAAGCTATTTCCAAGACTATAAACCTTCCTGAAGCCGAGCCACAAGCTTAAGCCTGCTCTCTTTCCTCGCAGCGGTGGAATCAACTGCTCCTGACTAGTCATTGTCATAGAAAGAAAATGGGACGAGTGATTAATATAAATAATACGTAACACCAGTATGCGAGGGTCGCATGTTGAATGTGTTGTTGTAAGAGAATGGCTTTTTTTGTCTTAGATATTTCTTTCCAATATTAGGGCGCGTCTTTCACGCCGCAGCGTCTTTCACGCCGCAGCGTCTTGTAAGCCGAAAAAAACGATATTTATTTTATAAATTCCCATAAAAAAATACCCGGTAAGAAAACCTTTTAAAATATCATGGAAAAGTAATTCATGGAAAACCCTTTAGATTTTGAGAAGATTTTACGAAATATTCTCTCAATTTTTTGCAAAACACAAAAACACTGAAATTAAAAGGATTTCTTTTTAGACACGTAAGAACATTCATGACTCGAAGGCGGACGAAGCGAAACATTCGTCGCGAAAGCGGAATTTCTATTATTATATGTGGCTTCGAGCAGCCTCCTCAGCTTGTTCATCTTTATATCTATGGCTGCATGAGTTGAAAACCATAACGATTTATCGATTAGATATTTCATTTTGTGTATAAAATTACAAAACTGCAATTAACGGAAAATCATTTACTTTTTTATATATCACGTTTACTTATGTCATCAAACATTTCTATTAGGTTTCTGTATGAGTCCTAAAATCTAGTTTCTCACTTTTTGTTGCTATTCTCTACTAATTCACGGAGTTTATATCTCCCAGTCACGTCTTCCCAAAATAACAGAATAATCTTGGAATCGCCCGCCAAACCTAAAACGAAAATACAGCCGTCTGCAAGCGAAATAATTCTCGTAAATAAACAATTTATGCCAATTATTGCAAACGAATTATATACGAAAACACTTGGTGTATTATTTCTAAAGATAATTAATTATTGGAATTTTAATCAAGACAAACTATACCTACATCATCCATTCTGAGGGCACACAGTGCTTACATTTTTTTGTCTAAGTCTTCAGTATAATTCATGTTAATGTACAGTGGTACTTTTGTTTTGATTTATTTTTATTGTTTGTCTTTTTGGTTTCTGGATGAGTCACTGTTATTCATCAATTGGTTCGTTCTTTGATCATCTTTATGTTTCAAGGTTTTCAATTGCAAGAGTGAAATATGTGTCACAGGCAACATTTCAATTTGATTTATCATCGTTTCGTGTTTATCGTTTCGCCTTTATTCGCGATTTTTAAGTATGCTATTCATTTTCAGTACGATTTCCTTGCAGATAAATTAGTCATCAATATTTGCTCATAAGACAAGTGGCTAATACAGACTGAAAGATATTTTTAAAACTCTCTTTGTTTTTATTTAACATTTTACTCCATCTTAAATTTATAACTATTAACGTAGATGAACAAAGACTGCTTCTTTAGGCGCCATTCGTAATGCAGTCTTGTGTGATCAAGTCTCTTTTCAATTCAAGATTGACTTGGCAAAATAAATCCCGAAGTACTATGTCACTACATTCTGCAGTAGACTGGTTGCCAATCAGAGTTATAAAAACAATTTTTCCTGATATTTAATCCATAGCTGTTGGGTAGAAGAGCCGGATTCCTACCTGTCCCAAGGATAATTTCGCGTAAGTGAATTGTAAAATAAGGCAACTGTGTGTTGGGTAACTACTTAACCGATTGTTCTCTTATAACAGACAGAGAAGCGATAGAGACGAGACGAAATATAATTAGTATTGACGAGTGAAGACAATGCCTCAGAAACCATCCAGGTTAACCAGGTATTGAATTCACAACTCTCTGGGTCCGGTCACAGGATCTAACCAACGCCTTTATCCACTAGCGGTGGTTAAAGCAGTGGAGAACTTGGAGAGGTGAGTTAACAGGAGATAACTGATAACTGACATCCATTAGACATGACACGTGGAACTAGAACAGTCTACCCCAGCGAGCGAAATAAAGGGTTTAGTTCGACATTCTAAACGCCTGAAGATGGCCGGAGCGTACAACGGCTGAAACGTTGTGATAAATATGGCAACAAAGATGAGGACAATAGTCCGAATAATGTAAATAGTGTTTAAAATGTAGTCTAATCACTAAAAATAGTGTACATAATACCTCATCTCAGAAACATAGATGTTCAAGAAGTAATTGTTTCTGATTGAAATTCTCAAATGATTTGAGCGTACAACGGCCGAATAATGTAAATAAGAACTGATTCATATTAGATAAAGAACCACCTGAAGAAGGCAGGAACGTACAACGGCCGAAACGTTGTAATAAATATTGCGACAAAGATGAGGATAATAGTCCGAATAATGTAAATAGTGTTTAAAAAGTAGTTTAATCAGTAGATAAGCCCTAGTAAATTTACGTCTAAGTTGTTAAAACGTTTCAGCATAATTGGCAGATCTATTATCGCAATTCACTAACAAAAGTGATAGAAACTCAAAAAAGTAAGAGAATCTACGTGAAATCAGCTAAGCTTACATACACAAAAATGCATATTAAAAAAAACATCTTTAAATTTAAAATTCCCAGCAAACCTTATATTTTGTGCATGCAAAATGGAATCAACGTAATCATAAACTTAGTCCGATGACGCCCTAAAGAGCAAAACGAGTAACACGAATTCTTTCCATTTTGTCATACCTCTTTCTCTTAATATATCAGAGTATAAAATTATATTTCTTTTACAAAAAAGTTTTACACCATGCATTAATTAATCTACCTATTTAATAAGCATGACTCCAATATGTTATTATTAATATTATTATTATTAATCGATTCATTAAGAGATCAACAAATGAAAAAATATAATGCCAAGTAAACGAATTCCAATAAACCCATTCATAAAATCAAGTACATGAATCACAGCCAAATATATACACGCTTAGGCAA
Organism: Acanthosepion esculentum; assembly: GCA_964036315.1. Taxonomy (NCBI): domain Eukaryota; kingdom Metazoa; phylum Mollusca; class Cephalopoda; order Sepiida; family Sepiidae; genus Acanthosepion; species Acanthosepion esculentum. The sequence continues at coordinate 8,928,166 of OZ038489.1, read as the reverse complement.
ATTATGTGAAACAATCGCTTTGTTTTCCTTTCTTTCACCATACGGTCAGTTTTAGACCCACTGAGGTGACAGGGTCAAAGCAAAACAACCAAAATTATCAGTTTGCTAAAGGCAATAAAAATCTTTTCCGTTACTTGCTGAGAAGTAAAATCTTGAATCTTTCTATAAAATCATGGAACGAGCATGTTTGTATTGTTATAAACGCGATATTTTAGTGGCTTTTTTTAACAGGCAAATGATTTTTCCAGTCTATAGATGGAATGTCCCAAAGAGAAAATATCCATCGCAGGCATGAATTTAAACTTTTGTCCCTTTTTCAATCAGGAAACCACATTTAATCTATTACTTTTACTTTTTCCTCGGATTAGGTTATTTGCAGTGATGTGCATTAATATGATTCTATTTTGGGGGTGTATGATGAAATGTGTTTGGCCTTAAAAAATATTGCGTCATCCGTAATTGTATCAGATGTTTATCACACTCAGGCGTATTGTCTCGACTGTCGATTAGTTGTCCTACGGCCAAATTCAATGAGAACTGCTCCAAATTAGGGGATTCCATGCCAAATACCATCAAAGCGCTTTTAAAAAATAAAAGCGGACATACGAAGTACTAACACGAGCACTGGGTCATGTTTCATTGGAGAAATACGAAAAAAAGTAAATAATAACCGAATTATTCGTTTAGTTTCAATTAATTTGCACATGGGTGTCCAATATGGCGACCGGTTTTGAGAAAAGCAGTGCACAATTTTGCTGGTGAATTTCAATTATAAATACCTTCAGTCTAGGTAACCCATTCGTCTCAGACGGTCTACAATTGTGGGTGTTTCCACGTATCGTGATGTAACACCCAAAATACTTTGACTGCCTCAGCTTTCCAACATTAAGCAGCAACCCTCTTGACGCCCAGCCATGATGCCCCTCAGGCTCTTAGACAGAAATACACAGTACCTGAATCACCAGGAAATCTGTGGTGCTGAATAAATGGCACCTGGCATAAATCCACCATAAAAATCAGGAGGTGAAATTAGTAAAAATAATCACTTCAAATACTTTGCTTTATTGATCAGTAATAACAAAATTTAGTATCGGAGGAAAATGAACATAGAATGAACTGAGATGGAGCTAGTTTCGTCCAATACCGCAAATTGCTGCAAAATGAAATCATTAATCTAAGAAAACGCGTTATATTCTTAAATAGCCTGATCATCCATGTCGTTTTTCTCAGATCAATGATTTAAAATGACTTCTAGTGAATGAAGTGTGTAGGTTTTAGCAAAAATCATTGTCTTTTGAATCTCGTGGAATGGAGCTACATATTTACAACCAAATAAATGTACCAAATAACAGAAACCCCCATAATTGAGGAGTTTCAACCACATCAACAACAAAAATGGCTATTACATGTTAATTGAAAATAAAATAATGACATAATCAAGATTTTGACGTTTCACATGACTTCAAACAAAAGGTTAGGAAGGAAAGCCCCACCACTACTGCAACGAGTATTAACAGTAGATTGAAAAACATCTTTTCTCTTAAAACAATTGCTTTGTAGACAAAGATTTTTTTTAAATGCCAATTAACATTAGCACTTACCGCTCAGCCAATGACTGTTTAAAGTTTACTTATAAGGAAATGGATTGTATTGCCATTACAATCATCAAGATAAAACATGTACATTTTGTTGACCATGTTCACCATAGTCTATGAATATAGAATCCAGCGCAGTACGTAATATGTTCAATGAAACAACGTTAAAGATTAACACTCACGAGTCAGACACTCTACTGAATCTGACTATATCGCCAATAACACCATGCTGTTCCGTAATTCTTCAGTATTCGATATCAAAGGCTGGCAATGCATATCCAGGAAAAAAACATGGCCGCCTTTATACACGTTGTATGAATATTTTGAGCCTTCTGATTGGTTAACCCTTCTATAGGTGAACTATAAAATGAGTCAGCTCATTTTGGTTGGCTCACTAGCACACAAAAGGTACCCAAAAAACTTCAACACATTTTAACCCCCACCAGACTGCTAAAATTTTAAATCCAGGAGAACCATTTCCCGTGTGGAATGAAGGCATTCAACATTATTAATATTATTATAGTTATTTTCTCTCGAGCATAGTCTATGGTTGTTTTGCTTTGTTTTACGGTATATCAACTTCAATGGGTTATTTAATTCCGACAAAATTTTTATTCCTGGTAAGTTTTTTTTCAAAAATTTATTGCTGTTAAAAAATTAAAAAAAAAAGACTGCTGTTGCTAAAACCTATTTTTATACTTTCATAGTATTTTGACTCCTTTTTTGTAGGGGGAATTAACTATTTGCTCATAGCTGGGAACCTGACAGGTGCTACCACCCTGGGTCAGTGTGGACCTGGAAACATCAGCAATTAAGAGGTAGTTGCACACTCCTCAAAAGTTTCCTATCAAAGGCCTTGCTTTCAGATGTAGTTTATCGTTTCCCCATGACGCGGGTGTAGTTTATCGTCATACCCTGGACGGGCACAGTCTATGGTGTTTGTTGTTTGTCAGAAAATTCTTTTCACACATTGTACTTTAAGAAAATAAATGATCCATTTGATCACTTCATCATAATCAGGCGGTATCCTCGTTGTTCTGCACAGGCAAGCGCGTTTTTTTCTAAGGAGTTTACAAAACAAAGTCCAATATTTGCAATGTTTTCTCATGATCTCTGTTTTTACAATTCTCCAATGCTCACAAAATAGCTCGAAATCTTATTACATTCCCCTTTTTAATCATTTCATCCAAGCAAGGGGATAATGTCACTAAGACGCAACATGTTACTGGGTGTGAATAGGGACGAAAAGACTTCAGCGAGGAGCGAGAGCAGTAAAAATCAATTCGATGTTGATAAGCCTTTAGTACTCTTTCCAAACAGAGATAAAAAACAAATACGGCGAGAATTAAAAGTTCCAGAAGGTTCACCTGTGTTCTTTAGTGTTGGAAAGCAATAAGTCTTCATAAATTTTCCGAGTTCTATACGTTAAAAACCATTGTTTTATTTGTGTTTGATTCTCATATATAGTAGACAGCGGGCTTCTATCAAATAGCAAATCTTTATCTGTTTGTACAGCCAGATTATATCTGGATTATTGTGTTGTAATGTTATTGACTCTATCTCAATATCCCATATCATTTTGACTTTACAATTCACCCACACTTTCATCTCTTTTATATATAGACAGGTGTGAGTATATAATTCCTGTTGTATTAGAATTCAAGTGTATCGCTAGGATGTTATATAAGAAGACGAGGTACAATAAAGTTGCAGTTATTATTCGTTGGAAGTAAAGAGTAAGGACTATTGTCCTCATCTTTGTCGCTATATTTATGACAACGTTTCGGTCGTTGTACGCTCCGGCCTTCGTCAGGTGGTTGGAATGTCGAACTGAACCCTTTATTTCGCTCACTGGGGTAGACTGTTCTAGTTACACGTGCCATGTCTAATGGATGTCAGTTATCAGTTATCTCCTGTTAATTTCCCTTTGAAAGTTCTCCACTGCCTTAACCAGGTATTCAACTCACACTCTTTGAGTCCTGTCACTGGATCTAACTAACGCCTTTATCCACTGTGCCATAAGGCGACAAAGATGAGGACAACAGTCCGAATAATGAAAATAATGTACATAATAACTCATCTCATAAATACAGACAGATTGTAAAGAGTGTCGACGCAATCGTAATATAAATGAATATGTGATCTCATAATGATATTATTATTATTATTATTATTATTATTATCATCATCATCATCATTATTATTATTATTATTATTATTATTATTATTATTATTATTATTATTATTTCCTTTGATATCTGGCGTTTACACATTTCTTTCCGGGTCCCTCCCAGGGACCTAAGGTTAGAAATGGCATCATGACACTTTCCACTGGAAAAAAAAATAAGTAAATAAATAAAATAAAAACTAAAAACATACATATTTTGCTTCGATAAAGCCCTTTGTAAAGTGTGGGCTGTACTTGTGAGAACAATTTTCGTATCTCTTTGAGGCATGGACTTCCAGGAATCCCTTCAATTAGTCTAATGGAATCTTTTCCAGCCAATCCTAGGGCTCCAACTGCAACAGGGATTGTTGTTGTTCCCATGTGTCGCATTTTTTAGATTTCTATTTCAAGGTCCTTGTATTTTGACAGCTTTTTGAACATCTTGAAAGATACATTGCAGTCTGCAGGGACTGCCATATCAATAAGGAGGCACTTTTTTGTTTGTGGTCTCTAATAACAATGTCTGGGCGGTTGGCTTTGATTGTTCTGTCATTTTGTATTGTGTAGTCTCATAGAATTGTAACAGTTCCTATCTCCGTAACCGGGTCTGGGTGGTGTTCATACCAATTTCTTTCAGTTTCCTTCCCGTGAAAGTTTCAGATTTTCCAATGCAGATATTGACCCACTCTGTCATGCCGGGTTTTATATTCAGTGGGTGCCAAGAACGTGCAACCTGATACAAGATGATCAATTGTTTCTGGATATTTATCACAGAGTCTGCATTTTGGGATAACACAGTATTTTAGTATATGTGCTTGATAATTTCTAGTTACCAAGCATTGGTCCTGTGCAGCAAGGATAAAACCTTCAGTTTCAGCTTTCAACCCTGCACTACGTAGCCACTGATGGGTACGGTTTTTGTCTACGTCAGCTTGTTTGGTACGGGCAGAGTATTGGTCATGAAGCGGTTTATCTTGCCATTGTTTCTGTATCTGGTCGGTTGCATTTGTCTTAGCTTTCTTTTTAAAGTATTTTGCAGTATTTTATTATTATTATTATTATTCTGATCATTATCATTATAATTATTATTATTATCATTATTATTATTATTATTATTATTGCTTGCCTCATAGTAATAGGTTATACCGAATATCTATTGATGATCTCCATTAAATCGCTCTGACGAGACACAACGCCTTTCGCGGATTGTTAGCATTTCCTAGTCCTGCAGAGTGGAAGCATGGGTCTTGATTCCAAGCATTTCCAGTTTACTGTTCTAAGTCAGGGAAATGGAACCTAACCCAGTGATGATGATAATGACGATGATGATAGCGATATCTATTGTAGTATGCACATATCCCACAGATTTGCTACTTCAATGCGCAGCTATCTCTCTATTCTTATGATTTTAATCTCCCGGACATAGATGAACAAAAAGATATCACACTCCGTTAATTCTATCAACTACAGTAATAGCAGGCTTCGTATGTCCAAGCTTACAGTCGGTTTAGATTTGGAAGTCGTAAGAGATTTCTGTTTGTTCATTTTTCTATAACCTTTTCCTGTGGTGGCGATGTGCAATAATTCGATTTGGACGCACCTTATCATGACGCCACGTAGATTTTTTGAGCAAGAATTTCGCCATCACTCACGATATGTGTCACATTTTCGACATCATTCCCACATATGCAATATATATCGGGTTTCATTATAAGGTATACACTCTTTCTGACAAGGTTTGCTCCGGGTTTTTAGGTTTGGGCGACCAGCAACAGATATTGTTTCATTATTCACATTGCATTTCGACAGATAATCGAATGAAATTCGTCTATTTAGCTTCTTCGAGTCTCTTTCGAATTATCCTGGCAGTGCTATCGATTTCCCTATCATAAATTCCTCCACATTCGGCCATTCTTGTAATACTTCTGTCTTTCGATATTACAATTGACCAATTTCCTAATTATTGTGATATGTTACAGATATCTCCATTGTACATGTCTGAGGACAGACGCTCACGAGCCAAAATTCAGGGAAACCCAATAAACAGAACTCAAAAATTTTAAGAAAATCTAAGATTTTAAATAGATTTCTTCTCTTTAGCATACTTCAAGAATATACGGCCTTTTTGCATAAAACGAAAAACGAAAATACTTCTAATACACATTAACAGCTAATCAATGTTTGTGTTCTTAATTCTTCCACGCCCTGTAACCACTTGCTTTTAGTAGCTTTACTGCCTTGCATGGGGTGATACCGATTATATATATATATATATATATATATATATATATATATATATATATATATATATATATATATATATATATATTAATTTAAAGAAAAACAGACCACTTTAAGGCTCCATTGTAATAATTTATTTCAACAGAGAATTTTCTTTTTCTTTGGATCTTCACTTTCAAAAGGTGAAACGAATAACGAAATTAAAATTTACACTTTTGACGGACAGTATTAAGCTTATATAAGTTGACATAGAGGTTGGTGAGAAATGGTATAACAGACATGGTCGAGTTTAGAGAGGGAAGGGAGAGTTTTAAAATGTACTTTTTTATATCTTTTTATTATAATACTTAATATTGAGGAAGGAGGGGTAAGGATCAGACATTGACCTATTTAATCGGTCAACTCAACGGAAATGATATGGGAAAAGGAAAGGGGGAAACAGGGAAAAAGAGAAAAGAGATGTACGTAGGGTTTTCGGAGGAAGAAGAGGGGTGGTATAACTTTAGCAATTTAGATAAAAAAACAGATTTTGGTTTACCAATGCTGTGGCCTGGTAATTAACTCACAACTCTTTGGCTCTAGACACTGGAATCTAATCAACGTCGTTATCCAAGGGTAATTTATCTTTAACTCAACTTGGAGATTTGAGTTAAAGGGAAATAACTGAGACATCGGGAAGAGGCATAGTACTTAGAACAAGAACAATCTAACCAAGGTGGACGAAATAAACTGTTACGGCTCGAAATTCCAATCAATTGAAGAAAGCCAGAGCGTACAACGGCCGAAACATTGTGAATAAGGCAATGAAGATGAGGATAATAGTCTGAATAATGTAAATAATACAAGTAATCATAATACCTCATCTCAGAGATATATACAGATTTAGAACTTTTAGTAGACAACTCATTAAAAAAGCACTTAATATTTCCATTAAATTTATCAAAGCTATTGCTTTTCCTGTAACCTGACATGTTTTTTTTTTCCCCCGAATTATACAGAAAATAAAAATATATATTGTACTATGTTCTATATAACGTGTCTATAAATATATCCATTAATTAATTTATCGTTTCTCTTTGCTGTTGGTGCCTAAAAGTTAACTTTTCGCCGTGACCTTTCGCTATCAAATCAAATACTTTCCAATAAATAAGTGGCATCGTTTCCTATATTTTTTTTTTCTCTCCATAGATAACGAATTTTGTAAAGCTTGTCAATCAAGTATTTGTTTTGTTTCATGTCTATCTTGACTCTGATCTCTTATAATATTATCTCGTTAATAAGCTTAGTGTTTTGCAAACCTTCCACTTAGAGCCGGTGTCGCCAGGTAAAAAAATAACTGCCGTAAACATAGGTATTTTTCAATGTATGAGTAATAAAATGTAAATAATAAAACCAGTTAAGTGGCTATCAAACTAAGTAAATTACATATTTCTATCACGACTATTTTATTTTTAAAAGATGCTTAACTATAAAAATTAAATATTTATGTCGTCAAACTTCACGGTTTTTTCAAATTTAACGGCCACATCAGGTTGAAACATCGGTTTCCGTATGATCACCTAAGTTAAGCAACGTGGAGCCTGTCCAGTAACTAGGCTGATGACCGCTTGTGAATATCACTTGCTTTAAGTTTGGATGTGCGGGTGGTGTAATGGATAATAGCTCAGAATTGTTAATCGGAGAGCCGAGTTCCAATTCCAGTTGTGTTCGTTATATTCCCTTAGGCGCAAATACTCTTGGAAAAGGTATGAATCTACCTCTTCTCCTCCATATCTATGGGTTAATTAGTAAGACTTGTATAACTAAAACCAGTCTTATCTCCAAAAAAATAAAATTATGTAAAAAAATATTTAGATATCAGCATGAAATAAACCATACATTTTGATATGCCGCTAAACAAAAACAGGCAAAGACAAATTAAATTTAATTTTAAATAGCAAAAATTGACCTTAATAGCAAATATTGTCCTTAATACAGGGTGACCCAAAAAACAGGAATTTTTGAAGTGCGTATTGCCAGACATAAGCAAGTGCGAGACAGTAACCTTGAGCAAGTAAACATTTCGCTGTTTTAGTTACGAGAATGAAATTCACAGTATCCCAGCTGAGATGTTGCAGCAGCCAATGAGGAATCTCAACAGCAGATTTCAAGAATGCATTCGTACAGGAGGACGCCATCTACAGGACGTAATTTAAAAAAAATGAAAATTCCATCATTGTTTCTTAAATGGCATGTTTTCAGGTTTCAATTACTATGAATTAAATATTTTTCTTCCATCACTCTTGGTTTTATTGGATTGTTAAAAGTTCCCGTTTTTTGGTCACCCTATATAATCTAAAATAAATTTTACAAATGTCACTAAAATAAATGAAAACAGAAATTAATATTAAAAAAAAAATTGATATTAAACCGGTTTAAAATAAATAAAAACAAAACCTGATATAAAGTCAATCTAAAATAAAAACAGAAATTGAAATTAAAAGGCAAACATGCCAAACAAAATAACATTAAAACTGCATAAAATATATTAAAACAAATTTTGACATTTAAGCAATCTAAAATAAAACAAAAATGACATTACATCTGTCCAAAATATGTTAAAAAAATATTGACAATAAAAGTCTAAAATAAGTTAAACGAAAATTAATATAAAACAATCTAAAATAAAATAAAAATATCAAAATTCATATTAAAATAGTCTAATATTTAGTACGTAAAATAACATTTTACGCTATACGAAATATTCCCTGCTATTTTCTTGCAATTAATTTTGAAACGTCTAAATTATTTCAATAAAGTTTTTTTTGTAGGGGGGGGGGATCCATGATCCTTTCTCCATTGGAATGATTTTGGTACCAAATGATTTATAATGAGATGCATATAAACTATTTGTTCAAAATATGAAAGACATGACAAAAATTTTCGTCGGTTGAAATTAATGCAATCGTTTTCTTATAATAGTTTTCTTTTTTGGACTTCTCTAGCTGACAGACTTTTACCTATCCTTCTAGTATTTTTGGGAGTTTCCTAACAAACATATCGTTTAAGATAGTTAGGAATATCGACATCTTGATTATATCGCGCTTTCCTCTACCACAGTCTATATACGGGCTTGAAGTTGCTTTCAATGTCGGCCATTAATACAATCCTACGTCTCTATAATAAGCTTTGGTTCTCATATCCGAATATATTTTTTAATAATTAAATTAGTTTATCATCTGTCTTATTTCTCTCTTTTCCAGATTTTCCATTCTATCATCTCATGCTCTCTTTTTCTTTGTATTTACATTTCCAATTTAGTCAATGGAGTCAGTACCACGAACCGATTTGTTAAAAGAAAGCGTCAGATGAGAAATTAAGCCAAATAGTATCGAAGAACAAACGAAAGAAGAGCGAGTCAAATTTGAATGGACAATAGTTGACTGGGTTGAAGATCTTACCACTGGAGAATATCCCTCCCTCCATTTCTCTTTCTTCTTTCAGAAAAAAAAGAAAAGCAAACAAAACTTAAATTGAAGAGAACTTCACGACAGGCGTAATCAGAAATTTTGAGAGCGCGTAGAAAAAACAAAAATCAAAAACATTGAATCTGTAATGAAGTTCAAAACTTGGATTTTACATTAATATACGGGTGATTATTCCGGTCGATTAATGATGTCTGCAATAATGTCGTCTTATGTAGCAGAAGGATTTCCATATCTTAATTAACTATCAATCTTTCTGTCTTTTTCTACTCAGCTGACGCGAATACAAAGTCATTATAAGTGAATGTGAATAATTATCAAATTTGGTCTACATATACTTATTTATACATGGCAATCTTCACTTCTATGTACCTAATAACCAGATAGATAGATAGATAGGCAGATAGATAGATAGATAGATAGATATTCATGGTGCTTAAAATTAATCAGCCAAACCCGGTTATCCAACTTTGTCAAAATAAATCATTTTTAGTTTTATTAAATCCTATTTTGGTCGCATCATGAACAACACAGCTCATCATAGAGAGATAGATAGATAGATAGATAGATAGATAGATAGATGTAAACATAGATAGATAGATAGATAGATAGATAGATAGATAGATAGATAGATAGAGTTGTATCGTCCTCTCTCCTTAATGATTTTATAGCATTTATTTCTTCACTGCAATCACATGCTTCTTAGTGGTGTGGTTGCATTGCTTCGAGTAAAATGATAAAAAAGGATAGATAGATAGATAGATGGATAGATAGATAGATAGATAGATAGATAGATAGATAGATGGATAGATAGATGGATAGATAGATAGATGGATAGATAGATGGATAGATAGATAGATAGATAGATATGAATAGCTATAGATAGATAGATAGATAGATGGATAGATAGATAGATAGATAGATAGATAGATAGATAGATAGATAGATAGATAGATGGATAGATAGATAGATAGATAGATAGATAGATAGATGGATAGATAGATAGTGTCTGTTTTGGGATTATGGAAATAATAATGATAATAATAATAGCAACAAATCCTGTGATTCACCAATAAAACAACAAATAACAGCCAAAAATAACAGATAACGGTCAATCAGTGTATTTCTGGAAGATAAATCTTTCAAGGCAAGGATTCATTGGAAGTAAAGTTCTCAATCCTTTACAAATTGTTTAAACTGTCAGTTGTATACAAACACATTGTCAAATCAATGATTCATAATATCGTCGATGGAATAAATCCCGTCCGTCCTGATGAGAACCATCAGTAGGAAAATGAAATAAAGCCAATAAATAAATGAATAATAAAGAATGAAATAAAAATGAATTCATTTTCCCGAGATTCAAGTCATAAAGAAGAAATAAGAGGTTTCTGGTTACATGTTCAATTTTATGACCCCACTTACGGAAAGGACATCATTTTTTTCTCTTACCATTTTTCCCCTATATCGATTGGGGGTGTTTTCAGCAGTCCTACTCATGAAGAAGAAATTTGGTCAACCCATCAATGAACGAGGCTGACTTGAGCTCAACCGTCTTTACCCGTTGTTATCCTTCCCATAAAATATTTATGAACAAAAAAGGAAAACGTACATATTCAAGAGACATTTAACTTTATTTCAGTGCAGCAAACATGAAAGAAATAAGCGTCCTTAGCAGAAACAGGATTTTGTATGCTTCTTCTATCTTTGTTTATATATCGAACACAGACCTTCATCTAAAAATACACAGAAATCGAACCCACAACCTTGTTAAAATCTCCAACTGGCAATCCCGACTTTTAAAAGAAGTATTTCCATACGACATACCAACTGCCACGAAAAAATAAGCAAAAAAGCCCCAGTAAACTTAATCAAAATATTCGACACGTGCAAACAAAATTAAGATATTACCACCACTACTACTTAAACCTTCATCACGTAACTAACGGGCCATGGTAGAAAAGCAACTTTAGAGTAGGGCAACATTTTACCTGATTAAACGCTTCCAACGTTTCTACGTAAACCACAACTTCAACAACGGAAAATATAACTTGAATGACCACGTGGAAACCTTCGTTAAACAACATCGAAAATGCCACGTGACTGACCATATATATATATATATATATATATATATATATATATATATATATATATGTGTGTGTGTGTGTGTGTGTGTGTGCGTGTGTGTGTGTGTGCAGATATGTAGAAAAATAGGAAAGAACACGTTCGGTAACTAATCCGGAGTTCTTTAGTATTTTCGTTTTTAATCCCTCACTCTTAGCTTGGCTCGGAGTTTCATATTACACAAACACATTGTCAACAAAGACAACGTAAATTCTTCTGAAAATAGATGATCTGTTCTTTAAACATTCAATGTATGACTGATAAAATTGTATACCGAGCAAGCATACATTCCGCTAATGACGTTACATTTTATATTGTTTCCACGGAAATTACCAATTTCAAAGGCAACTGCTAAAGTGGGTCAAGAGTGATTTACTCTCCTCTGAAATTTCAGAGTTAATTAGACCCACTGGTTCCATTCGCCCCCGTTTATATGGGTTACCTAAAATCCATAAGGATGGTGTTCCTTTACGACCCACTCTTTTTTACCTCTGTTTATTTTACATATATATATACATATATGTATATAACAAGTATAATTTTATAAGTTTATTTTACACACACACACACACATATATATATATATTTATATATATATATATATATATATATATATATATATATATATATATATATATATATACACATATATATATATATATATATATATATATATATATATATATATATATATTACAAAGAGTTAATCATAATATCATAAAATGGATAAGGTGTATTTTTTAATTCAGCTAGTACTTTCAAATGCTTCATGCATTCATAAAAAAATACACTATATCCATTTTATACATAAAGATCTCATCATTCAGTGGATTATTATTAGTATAATGTTTATAATTATGTCTACTAGCGAAGGGATTTCGCCAATATTTGCATTAATATTGCTAATTGATTCAAGGTATGATTAACTCTTTGTAATATAAAATTATATGCTGCCTAATTTATTATATATATATATATATATATATATATATATATATATATATATATATATATATATATATATATATACCTCTGTGCAAATTAATTGAAACAAAACGAATATTTTTCCAATGAAACATAGTTCAGTGCACTCTGTTAGTACTATGGTATGTCCATTCCCCGAAGTCGTTCGTTGCAGATTGACCACAAATTCCCGATTGGATTTAAATCAGCAGAGTTTCCTAACCAGTTGACAGTAGTTAGATTTGCTCACTGGTAAGGCCTGCCAGAGTGATCGTGAAAGCTCTACAACTTTTTTTACGCTTCCTTGGAGTAACGTCCATCGCAGACAATGACCGTAGGACAACAAATAGACAGTCGAGACAATGGTGCCTGTGCGTGATAAAAATCAGATGCAATCAATAAGGATGCAATATTTTTCAATGAGAACAAATTTCATCATACACCCCGAAAATAGATTCATATTACTCCACACCACTGCAAATAACATAATCTGACGAAAAATAGAAACCGATTACACCCTATCAGTCCAGTAGGTCTAAAATTGACCGTATGGTAAAAGAAATCGAACTTAAAAGGTAAATAATTTGCAACTACAAGATTATTACATAGCATAAAATATTGAGTCCGTCGTTAAAATAAAAACGTTATTGAAATTCAAATTAGTTTTCATTGATTGAAATGAATTTCACATA
>OZ038489.1:8867417-8909917 GCA_964036315.1 Acanthosepion esculentum | reverse complement strand
TGTTATGGACAATGTAAGTTCGACTTCTTTCTCGTCGCGTACACAGAAATTCCGCCATTTCTGGCTTTGTTAACATACGTTTGTCTCGATTAACCATGCGGTGCGGAAGCTTCACTTGTCTCGATTACTGCGCAATGCGTGAGGTTTGAAATGAAAGCGCGAAAAAAACGTAAATCCGAGAATTAAAATAAAATAAAATAAAAATTAAGTGCCTCCAAGTATTACTACTATAAAAATACGTTTTCGATTTATCGTCAATGTAAGTTGGATCTCTTTTGCATTGTCCGTCTGCCATTACTGGTGTTGTAACATGCGTTTTCCTCTAAAGTGATACGCGGAAGCTTACTTAGTTAACAGCCTTTTTGCAGCTTTTCGTATCTTACTGGTCTTGATTACTGCATGATGTACACAGATGTTATTTTAAAATGTGTTTATTTTTTAAAATTAAGTTTTAAATGAATACTATTTTTTCTTTATTGTCCTTAATAAATCTGCTTATAGGTAATGAAAGAAAATCTCACCCTGAAATGTAATTTATGAAGTTTTAAGTTCAAGAAACTTTCACAACACATGAAAAAAGAAAACATCGCTGAAAAAAAGGAAACAATCCTTCTTTTTTTTTTACTTTTCAGGTCCGGAATTTTTATTATATTTTAATTCTCGGATGTTACGTTTTTTAGCGCATTCATTTCACACTTCGCGCATCGCGCAGTAATCAACAGAAGTGAGGCTTCCGCACCGCATGGTTACTCGAGGCAAACGTATGTAAACAAAATGGCGGACGTTATGTGTACCCGACGAGAAAGAAGTCGAACTTGACATTGTCCATAACTTCTAAATTGTAATCGATCGCAATGTTTTAATGTCATTTTCGAAATAACTGGCCAATTTTACACCAGAATGGTACATTCGCAATAGCGGGGGTGGGTGCTTATACTGCAAATTTACCATATTTTAAACACGATTTCATGGCTTCAACTAAATATATTTAGAACATAATTGTATGCCTTCAACTGCAGATATGAAAATATTTTGATCATTTTACTATAATTATGTATTGTCACTATTTTTCATATAAAATATATATTGCTAGTATTTTTACTGTAAAAATATATTTATATTTTCACGGTGATTTGTCTTTGTTTGGGGTTCACTATTTGCCCATAACCTGGCACTACCTGATGCTATCACCCCAGGTCAGGACAGACGTGGGAACAATAGCAATTAAGAGGTAGCCCCATACTCCTCAAAACCGCCAATATCCGAATCAGAGGCCTTGCCGCCGGGTGTAGTTTATCGTCATACCCAGGACTGCAAAGACTCTTTGTAAGTTAATAAAATAGGCCAACTATTGTGTAACAAGACTTTCAACCCATAAGCTTATTTGCAAATGAGATTATGACGACACTGTCGTTACCTTCCGGAAGATCGATATATTTTATTGTGTGCTGAGCAGAGTTTCTTAAATAATATTGAATATTCAACAATTTTCTAAGACTGACCAACTTCCCAGAGTGTGAAAAATGATCAAGCATCAGTTTTTGTCTTGTGATACACTCCTGGTAGGAGCGAGATATTTTCGCCAAAATTTTGTATTAATTTTTCTCAAGAGCATGTTTGCAACCTTCATGCTACGCAAAACTTTCTGAGGGTGACAGAATAGGCAGGATAGAGAAAATTGTTAAAAGATGATTGTAGTGACCCTGAATCCAGATATCCAGATGCTACTGTAATGGTCTGAATTTTTGTCCAAACCACCAGAGAGGACTGGGGTTGTTTGAAACCCCTGGGCGTGGAATCCTGAATATGATCGATTTTTAAATAAGACTGAGAAACGAGCCAGATACACCACTGGTTATGCTAACTAGAAGAATTAATCGATAATGCGATGTCTGCAAATAACCCACTAAACTGCATGAAAACATACATTCCTCTGCAGAAATATTTTGCTCCAAGCTTGGCACAAGGTCAAACCTTAAGGAGACACAGCTCGAGTCGCTAATCATGTTTCTCGCCCTTGCAATCTTCAGTCGACTAAAACAGGATACTTACACGGGCACACACACACACACACACACACACACACACACACACACACACACACACACACACACACACATTACGCTATTGATTCCCGGATATAATTAGACTTACACCCCCGCTTTGATTTTATGACACCATTTCAAATGCCAGCGTCTCACTAAATTAGAACACATATATATATATATATTTTCATTTTCAACCTTCTTTTTAATCATAAATGTTGTTCTGTGCCGAACTTAAAATTCAAAACCAACATTTTTTCGTGTTTACTTGCATATTTATACGTGCTTATATGAGGCTCTTATTCCACTTTTTATTTTTCTTATTTTTTTTCTTATTTTTTTTATATCCCTTCTATTGATAACTACTACTACTACTATTATTATTAGTAGTAGTAGTAGTATTATATTACTAGTACTTTATTATGCTTTGTTTTATCTTATTTTGTAGCATATTTTATAGTACATTATTTTATTCTATTCTATATTATTGTATTGCATATTAATGCATATTCTTTTATCGTGCAATACTTTTGTTACTGATATCCTTATTCTACTTCCGTTAGTATTATAAATATCGTTAACTCTCTTAGCATTTGTTAAAATATAGAGGTGCCCCCCATTCCCTAACAACACAGTTTTGAACAATAAAAAATATTAAAAAATTAAAATTTTCAGATTCACTGGATTGTATATTAATATTTTTTTGCTTTATCATTTCAATTAGGTTCTTCGATTAGTTTTTGCTGGCATGGCCATTAACAAGAGAAAAAGAAACCCGTGCTTATTAATAGCTGTGAACTACAGGAGTGAATGACTGTTTCTGAAGAAAGTTAACTTTATCTGTATTTTTCATTTGTTTTTTAATCGTTAATTTTGCCCAGTCCTTGTGTAATTCAAACGGCCTCTTTGAAGATGTTTTTAAGAAAGAGGATGAGAGATTCTTGACTAAAGAATTCCCTCCTCGATCATTTTGATAGTTTTATTGGTGGTTGGGAATGTGATGTGTATGATAAGTGTATGTTATCTTTTAGATCTTTTGGAGTGTGTGTGATGTGTGTATGTGTATATATTATTATAATTGTGTGTATAAGTTTGAGACCTCAACATCTCTGCAAGCATGTCTATTTTGGGTGGATGAGAAATGTGAGTAGAGCTTGATTTATGGGGTTATATATGAATTCTATCTCTGTTGTTAAATTTCTGGTTAAGCCCGTCTTGACGAAGAGATTTGCGCTGCAAAATCCATTTGTCTTCATGTTCCTCTAATATTTTTATGGTTATCTTTTCTGTCTATTTCTATTTTTTCAATTATAGTGAATTTTGCATGGCTTTTAAAATCATGTTTTTCTAGTCGGAAATATTGTTCTACAGATAATAAGCTTTCTTGGGAAGCCGACTTGATCCGATTCCGATAATTATTAATTCTGTAGTGAAAGGGTCATTCAGATTTTCCCACATATTGTTTCTCGCATTGTGTGCATTCTATTTTTGAATTTTGAAAATAGATTTAATGACTGATCTAGTGAACGAAATCGTATGCCTAATGTGGTTACGCCATGAGGTCCTTTTGTCGTTACATGGTTGGGAAAATCCTGTTGTTTTTATTTGGGGTTTATTACCGGTTACCTTATCATCTGAAATGTGGTTTCTACCTATGAATTCCTTTAGATTCTTAGGCCTGATAGAAAGCGGGGTTTCTTAAACAAGGTTTTTAGGTCATTTTTGAGATATAGTATTTAGCAGCGACTTTTGATTATCTGAGATAGTGGAGGAAGAGTAGTGTTGAAATATCTTACTAGAGGGATGTGTCTGGATTTAGTTTGAATTTTAGACATTAGGGTATCTTCTCTAGATGTGGAAATTGATTTATATGTTCCCTGATTAGGTGTTGTTTATAGCCACGTGTTGAGAATTGATTCTCAAGATTTATAGTTTTACTTAGTTCTTCATTGTCAGAACATATCCTTCTGAGTCAAGGTACTTGTGAAAAGGGAAGGTTCTCCTTGATGTGTTTAGGGTGGGAAGACTTAAAGTGTAGATAGTTGTAAGTTATGTGTACCTGTGTTTTCACTAGAAATACAATGCAAGAGGTTATCGGGTGATCTATTGATATCTATGTTCCCTATCTCATTACCTCCCCAGTTTTCTCTCTCTCGCTTTCTCTCTCTCTCTCTCTCGCTCGCTCGCTTGCTTTTCCTGCAAGAAACGATACCTACTCCGTCCTCCTACTAGTAAAGTGAGGAGGAATAAAAGAGGAAAATTGTCCTTCGCTGATTCAGTCAGTTGGTGCAGCTTTGGAGTCCCTACATAGGTATGATCGATCATTTGAATCTCGGAACAAGACGCAAAGCTACATAATATCGAATTTTTTGTTCACATGATTGGAAAAAGAGATGATATTTCTTTCATTGTATGTATACGCACTGAACGCTTAATTAAGTACAACCGATAACATTGCAGACCTTTCCTTGGATTTGGGAGACCCTTAGGAAAGGTATGAACCCACCTCTTCTCTCCATCCCAGCTAGGGGTTAATTAGTAGGGCTTGTATCAGTAAATCGTTATTATTTTCAAAGAATTCTTACTATCTAAAATTATTTTCTGTCTTAAAAAAAATGAAAATGGTTGATAATCTGTAAAACAAATGTCAATATATCAATTATGTAGAAGAACGCTGCATGTCAAAAATCAAAAGATTTTGTAGATTTCTTCATGAAACACAGCAATACGTATCACCGGAAGTGAATTCTATAAGGCATCTTCGTTGTGTGACGGAAATGATGATACCTATTCTGGATGGGCAACCGACTGATCTATACAAATATTCGTGAGCCAAATAAAACAGTATGGTCTGGAATTTCGAAAGATTTATTCAGAATATCGTCTAAGATATGCTAAGAATTAAGACGATTCTAGAGATAAAAAGGTATCCGGCCTTGCGCTGAAAGTGTAAGCATATAAAAGTGATCCGTAAGTTTATTTTCATCTGACCTACTGGTGTCCTTTAACCGAGTTATGTCTTTTAAGATATTCAGGTTTTAAAAAAGGGCCAAATGCTGGTAAATTCTTTATGATGTTTTACAAACTGTTTTCGGATTGTTGAAACAATTTTGTAAACAAATTGCTTTGTGTTTTCCCTCTTTATTTTCATCGGAAGAAATTTTCGAGTGAAACATTTTTTAGGTAGACTCCACTATTAATAAAAGTCAAGACACCGACATTGAAATCGTCGAGAAAGAATTACTTTCCTGCAAGAAAAAGACAGACGAAATGTGCAAAAACAAACAAACGATTCTCCATAATCAGGGCGGGGAGAAAGAAAATTTATTTGAGTTAGGCTTTAAAAGGAGGGAGATCAAAGTTTGAGAAGACAAACAGAGAAAAGTTGCCGAGAATCTTGAGAAACGGTTGTTTATCTTGAGGCGAGACGAGTGGCGACCGGCAAACATAAAATAAACAAAACAAATAGAAACAGTTAAACAAAAAGAGGTGAAAAAAATCGAAGATAAATCAATGAAAATCATTTGCCAAAGTTTTCGGGTCAGAAGCAGAGACCAAAGTGGGTAATTTCTGATATCCAGACTATCATTAGTTTACCCTTTTGAATATATATATATATGTATACAGCTGTTTGTGTGTATTAGAGATATTTGTTTCAGCGTATAATTTTTACATTTGTAACGCACACATACAACGTACTTCCTATAAATATACAAACACAGTAATAATTTCCGAAAAATATTTCACGCAAGCACACACACACACACACACACACACACACACACACACACACACACATATATATATATATATATATATATATATATATATATATATATATATATATACAAATATATATATATATATATTGATTTTTAATAATACGGAAATTCTTTATAATAATGTCTAAGGTTAGGGAGAGATTAGGATTTGATTTGTACATGAAACTAGCTTCTCCCTACGGATGCATGAAATTTTTGTGATTTGTTGACTTATTACAAAGCAATTTTATTTCATGTTAATAATGTTTTCAAGTTAGATAGATAGAGAGATAGAGATGAATAAAACGAGATAGATAGATAGATAGATAGATTGATAGGTAGGTAGTTAGATAGATAGATAGATAGATAGATAGATAGATAGATAGATAGATAGATATGAACAGACTGAGATAGATAGATAGATAGATAGATAGATATGAACAGACTGAGATAGATAGATAGATAGATAGATAGATAGATAGATAGATAGATAGATAGATATGAACAGACTGAGATAGATAGATAGATAGATAGATAGATATGAAAAGAGCATAGATAGAAAGATAGAGATGAAAAAAACGAGATAGATAGATAGATATGAACAGACTGAGATAGATAGATAGATAGATAGATAGATAGATAGATATGAAAAGAAGATAGATAGAGAGATAGAGATAAAAAAACGAGATAGATAGATAGATAGATAGATAGATAGATAGATATGAAAATGAGATAGATAGATAGATAGATAGATAGATAGATATGAAAAGGAGATAGAAAGATAGATAGATAGAGATGAAAAAACGACATAGATAGATAGATAGATATGAAAAAGAGATATATAGATAGAGAGATAGAGATAAAAAAAAACGAGATAGATAGATAGATAGATATGAAAATGAGGTAGATAGATAGAGATAAAAACACCGAGATAGATAGATAGATAGATAGATAGATAGATAGATAGATATGAAAAGGAGTTAGATAGATAGATAGATAGATAGATAGATAGATAGATATGAAAAGGAGTTAGATAGATAGATAGATAGATATGAAAAGGAGTTAGATAGATAGAGAGATAGATATTAAAAAAAACGAGATAGATAGATAGATATATATATAGATAGATAGATAGATAGATAGATAGATAGATAGATACATGGATAGATATGAAAAGGAGATAGATAGATATAGATAAAAAACCGAGATAGAGAGATAGATAGATAGATATGAAAAGGAGATAGATATATAGGGAGAGAGATAGCACATTTTAAGCACACACACAGACACATAGACATGCTGTTCCCAATGTCAATTCGAAGCCACTCTCCAGCCACATTGAGATTTGTTTTGATCCTTGAGAGTAGTCATCAGATCGTAGATATCCGGAATCTCTCCGTTGGTCCACCTGCGAGTTCGAAGGGTGAGAATCCGGTTACCAGAAAATTTTTTGAAAGGACAAAAGTTAGTTTTTGTTTTTTAAATAAATGCAAACACACGAAAAAATATTTTTTTTTGCACAAGCTTGAATGTTTCTTGCATGTGAAAAATAACGAAACAAACACAAATACTTCGAATAAATCTGGCTTTCTTTTAAACCCTTTATGATCTGGTCGGGAGTAAACAATTTACTTTTCCATCGATTGTTTTCCAACGTCCAATTTCAGATTAATATTTAGTCTTTTTTCAGTAATTATATCAATTTGCAGTGTCAAGAGATTATTTGCAAAAACTAGAATTTAGTATTTTGGCTCGTAAAAAAGAACTAACAATGAATGAAAAGAACTATATAATCAAAGAAATTAGCAAAGGAAAATCTTCGCTTCAAATTTCTAAGGATTTGAAAAGGGAGCATTGAACAATCAAGAAAATATGTCAAATGGGAATTCAACCAAGGAAAAAAAGTCTCAGGCTGAATTCAGGAATCACATATCCGAAGAGAATTAATAAGAAAACAAAATGCATCAAGTGCGTTCATATTTGAGGCCGCTGGAGCTCCTATGGTGTCAAGGGAAACAAGGTGTAAAGCATTAAGGAAGTTTGCGGATGTAAAAAATCAAATAAAGAAACCCATTTTAACAAGAAAACATAAGGAAAGAAGATTGCAGTGGGCAAAAACTTACATGAAAACTGATTTCAGTAAAGTGCTTTTCACAGACGAATCAAGGATCACCCTCGATGGATGGGCACGAGGATGGGTTTGCAAGCAACATGATTCAAGAAAATTTTTTAAACGCCAAGAAGTCGGCGGTGGGATCATGATATGGGCTGGGATTATTGGTAATGAGTTCGTGGGTCCATTTAAACTGAAAGACGGAGTTAAAATGAATTCCAAAAGTTACTGTGATTTTCTAGAGCAATATTTCTTCGAATGGCTTGATAACCAGTCTTTAGCCAAGCGTAGATCTATGATCTTTATGCAAGACAACGCACCCAGTCATGCATCAAAATTTACCAAATCCTGGTTGAAAGAAAAGGGATTTGTTGAAGATTCTCTTATGCACTGGCCTTCAAATAGCTGTGACTCGAATCCCATTGAGAACCTGTGGAGCATCCTCAAGAGAGATATTTATACCAATGGAAGGCAATTCAACAGCAAGTGTGACCTCTGTGAGGCAGTTAAAGTTGCTGTAAACAACTTACCAGCCGCTAAAATTGCAAATCTAACATCAGATGTTGAATATAGGTTTGCTAAGATTTATTGAAAAGAATAGAGCGGTTGTGCAATAAATTTTAGGAGGTTCTTATTATTTTTTGTTAATATATCTTTTATTTTTAAAATAAAAAGTTTTTTTATGTTTTTCCTTTTATAAATCGACGAATTTGTTCTAAAATCTTTTCATATTATTTTTTTACATTAATTTTAAAAGGTATAATAATGTAAAAGTATCGAAGTAAATAGTTGCAAATAAACTACTGAGAGTCACATTACACTTAGTAAAATTTATTCCAACCAAAAACAATAGTTTTCTCTATCACTATATATCTAAGTTAATACTATTGAGTAGAATCTAAACAACATTATAATAGGACTTTTAACATTAAAGACGCAACTCTTTATACCAATTCATAACTTGCATATAATATCTAGACGCAGTTTATATATATATATATATATATATATATATATATATATATATATATATATATATATATATATATATATATATACTTAACAGCTCTGTTTTATTAGCATTGAACACTGTTTTACTAGCATCAACACAAATGAAATATGTACAAACAAGTGAAAGAAAAATTCTAAAATAAATCTTCCGTATTTCAAACTTAAAACCTTCGACAAAAGAAAAAAGGAAAACGAAAATACCAAAAAGCAAACAGGTAACTAAGCAGAAAATCTGTACATTATCTTCGAGTATCCGAAGCCGTCCACATTAATTGTCAGCAACCCAGTCTTTGCAGACAGAAAGAACATTTTCTACGTTCCGTACGTCTGTTGGAGGGTCTGTGAGTTTCCTTTTTTCTATTTTAAAATTTTTGTGGAACTATTTATTTACATCCCCCGTTGTTCAATCTTAATTAATATAATTAAAATTTGTCTTTTAGTCGAGTTCCACCTTTCCCTTCTCATTTGCTTCATATAGTGTCCTTGTGTTTATTTATAATTAATAGTGCCAACGACTATCTTTAAAAAAGTGTTGGCCGAAAGGTTACCTGTTTTGTTCAAAGCTATATATCAGTTCTTTGGGCAGCAATCTTTGTTTATATATATAATCATTAAATTTATTTTCACACAGATGTGTGTGTTTTTGTATGTGTGTGTGTGTGTGCGCGCGTTTGTGTGTCTGTCTGTCTGTGTATGCGTGTGTGTGTCTGTGAAAAGGTTGGAGGAAGTGAAGAGAAAGAGAGACCGGGAGCGAAATATTTCGAATATAAATATGACACGAAATCAAATGCCTACTATGCTACATACCAGCACTTCACGAGCCCAACGAATTAAATATCCATTTTAAAATCCACAAAGCAAATTAAACGAACTTATTGCAAATGCCAAATGTTACATTAGAATAAATTCAGGATTAGAAATGAATAAAAACATTACAGATTAAAACAAGAATAAGAAAAACATTATTTCATTTTCCTCACTGCACACAGATCGCCAAGTGTTCAATATATATATATATATATATATTTATATATATATATATATATATATATATATATATATATATATATATATATATATATATATATATATATGAAGAAATATAGTCTTAAAGTGTGCTATATTTATGGGATAAAGTGCTCAATATCAGAGATAGAGCGTGTGTAAATATAAAAGTGAACATAGAAGTCAACACTTAGAGGCGACACTCTGTTTCATGCTAGATGCAATCGTCAGGCCCAACGATTGCATCTAGCATGAAACAGACTGTCGCCTCTAAGTGTTGACTTCTATGTTCACTTTTATATATATATATATTTATATATATATATATATAAATATATATATATATATATATATATATATATATATATATATATATATATATATATATAT
Source organism: Acanthosepion esculentum (assembly GCA_964036315.1). Classification (NCBI taxonomy): domain Eukaryota; kingdom Metazoa; phylum Mollusca; class Cephalopoda; order Sepiida; family Sepiidae; genus Acanthosepion; species Acanthosepion esculentum. The sequence goes on along the minus strand of OZ038489.1, from coordinate 8,899,592 downwards.
ATATATATATATATGTATCAGTCAGTCAATAAGTCAACATTTTATCTTTTTAAGATATTAAATCGCACTACAGGTCTGACTTTTCTTACTAGGAATTGAACACCTTTTTTTAGCGCATACGATTTAAACAACTATTTTAATATTTGTTTATTTCGGTATATACATACATACATACATATATATATATATATATATATGTGTGTGTGTGTGTGTGTGTGTGTGTGTGTGTGTGTGTGTGTGTGTGTGTGTGAGTTGTTTTAGTCGTCTGAAGATTGCGAGAGCGTGAAACTTGATTAGCGACTTGAACTATGGCTCGTTGAGTGTTGACGCTGTGAAACGTTTCTTTTTTTTTTTGCTCTGTCTGGGAAGGCCCGTTGTTGGGCGCGTTAGCTTTAATTTTCTGCTTAGTTACCTGTTTGACGTTTGGTGTTTTCGTTTTCGTTTTTTCTTTTGTCGAAGGTTTTAAGTTTGAAATACAGAAGATTTGTTTTAGAATTTTTCTTTCTCTTGTTTGTATATATTTCATTTGTGTTGAAGCTAGTAAAACAGCGTTCAATGCTAATAAAACAGAACTATTAAGTATATATCAATAAATATACATGTTAATCGCCACGACACTGAATTTCATGCACAAAACAGTCTTCAGGAAAAGACCTTTACACAAATTTGTATTATAATATATCTGGTGATCTCAATGTTGGCGTAGATATATATTATGCTTTGTTTACAGATTTTTAAATTAAAATAAGTTAGGAAGGTAAGGGCTCAAGAATACCAGAAAACTGTAACACGACTGGAAGTGGGAAAATCAGGCATGGCTGACCACATATGGAGAGAGAAAGAAGATCACCGCCCTTTGTGGGATCAGGTTGAGATCATAGAGAAAGAACATCATTGGAAAATTCGTAAACTTAGGGAATCAGCACATATGCTAAGCCATAAAATCTCCTGAGCCGACCAAGCATAGAAATGAATACAATATGGGAACCAGTAATAAGGAGTCCCAGAGAAAAGCGATAATAACAACAAAAAATTGCAATATGAGCTCTGGTAAAAATGGTTGCTGAAGACATTAGGTTTATGATACACAGATGTCCTCAAGGACACACGACAGAGTGGATAAAGGCGTTAGTTAGATCCAATGACAAGACCAAAATAGTGTGATTTCAATACCCAGTTAAGGTAGTGGAGAAGTTGGAGAGGGGAATTAACAGGAGATAACTGACGAATGACATCCATTAAACATGGCGGGTGAAACTAGAACAGTCTACCCCAGTGAGCGAATTAAAGTTTTCAGTTCAACATTCCAACCACCTGAAGAAGGCCGGAGCGTACAACGGCCGAAACGTTGTAATAAATATGGCGACAATAGTCCGAATAATGTACAAATTTAAAAATTATATTTGGCAATTAAAACAAGCTGGATTTATATATGTATGTAAAAAAGAAAATGAAAAAATATATTTTTGTGAGTGGTGAATATTCATATTTTAATATTTTTTAAATGTTTAAAAAAATGAGGTCAAAAATAACGATTATTATATATATGAATAATAGTTATTATAAACCATACCCTTAGGGTCTATATAAGCATAGATATGTTAGTGTTATATACCATACCGAATAGATATGTCCCAATCCACGTAAATACGTTGGACACTATTGTAAGTGGGGACAATATGCTGCCTAAACTGGCGGTCCGCCCCTTATGGGACCATGTCGGCGAGTTGATGGCTCGTCTCGCTCCCGAACTGCTTGTGCTCCTTAATCGCGCATACGCTCGTGACAACGCGTCGCCCCCGTATTCTGGGGTGTGTCTTACGCTGCTGGCCACGGCCCGAATGGTAATTTGGACGACGCGACAGGAGGGAGTCTTGCGAGGCAATCGTCTTTCTCATCAGGATCTAATCCGATTCTTTGAGCATCAGCTCAAGATGAAGATTAGAACTCCTAGAAAACTCTTGCATTCGACAGTCTTCAGCGAAAGGTGGGTGACTGAGGCGAGCTTGGTTCGTTTGAACGGGGCTAGCCTTGATTTTCTCTTTTAGGTCAACCTACGTCACATCAGGGTGGTTCCTGTGGATCCCTCCACTTGGTTAGGTTAGACCAGCTTTGTGTACCTAGTTAATGTGAGTAAGTGTTGTTCCTGGCCTGTTCCCGGCTGTATCTTTTGTAAAGATCCAAGTCAAGATACCCAACCTCCCCAGTTGGTTTTGACCTCTTTTTTTCATTTTAACTGGGACAGCTTTTATATTTCCCATGTCCGTCTATATTTTCTCCTTTTCCACTCCCTTTACGAGAGAGCTTCTTGATTTTGTCCAAGGGGCAAAATACAGCGGCCTCTCTTTTTTGAGGTTTGGATGGGCCCTACTAGCATCAGTTATGTTTAATTTACTTTGTGTTCATGTTTAGTTTGTTTCGGGGGTTCATTCCCTCCCCTCTCATTTTTTCATCATAGATTTTTATATATAATTATTTATTATCATTAAATCTTTATGGCATGGGGCTCGTTTTGCAGGACCCCTTTGAGATAATGTGGTATTACGGTGTATGGAGGATTGATTGGTGACGGACAAGTTCTTATGGTGAACGTGAAAATTGTAATGAGTGAATGGGCCGTGAATCAGATTAGCTAGGTATAAGATAGTGATGACCAGCCTCAAACCATCCCATTTTTTGGCCTTGTGCCGTAATTGTATTTCATATACAATAAATATCAATATGCTGTCAAAACTGGCAGCGTGAGCCGTCAGCGTGGGAAGCTCTTGGCGCGTCGAGCTCTCTGCATCAAAAGATACATGATCGCCTAAGCGTGTATCACTCATGGTACGTAACTGACTACCATATTATCCAATGAAATACGCCCCCGGGTTTCTGAAGCTAAAAACAGGGACTAAATTACATCCTTGAGTATAATACGATCCCGTAGTAAGATAATCCGTCGAACTCTCTGCATCAAAAGATACATGATCGCCTAAGCGTGTATCACTCATGGTACATAACTGACTACCATATTATCCAATGAAATACGCCACCGGGTTTCTGAAGCTAAAAACAGGGACTAAATTACATCCTTGAGTATAATACGATCCCGTAGTAAGGTAATCCGTCGAACTCTCTGCCTCGAAAGATACATGATCGCCTAAGCGTGTATCACTCATGGTACATAACTGACTACCATATTATCCAATGAAATACGCCCCCGGGTTTCTGAAGCTAAAAACAGGGACTAAATTACATCCTTGAGTATAATACGATCCCGTAGTAAGGTAATCCGTCGAACTCTCTGCATCAAAAGATACATGATCGCCTAAGCGTGTATCACTCATGGTACATAACTGACTACCATATTATCCAATGAAATACGCCCCCGGGTTTCTGAAGCTAAAAACAGGGACTAAATTACATCCTTGAGTATAATACGATCCCGTTATAAGGTAATCCGTCGAACTCTCTGCCTCGAAAGATACATGATCGCCTAAGCGTGTATCACTCATGGTACATAACTGACTACCATATTATCCAATGAAATACCCCTCCGGGTTTCTGAAGCTAAAAACATGGACTAAATTACATCCTTGAGTATAATACGATCCCGTTATAAGATAATCCGTCGAACTCTCTGCCTCGAAAGATATATGATCGCCTAAGCGTGTATCACTCATGGTACATAACTGACTACCATATTATCCAATGAAATACGCCCCCGGGTTTCTGAAGCTAAAAACAGGGACTAAATTACATCCTTGAGTATAATACGATCCCGTAGTAAGATAATCCGTTGAACTCTCTGCCTCGAAAGATACATGATCGCCTAAGCGTGTATCACTCATGGTACATAACTGACTACCATATTATCCAATGAAATACGCCCCCGGGTTTCTGAAGCTAAAAACAGGGACTAAACTACATCCTTGAGTATAATACGATCCCGTAGTAAGATAATCCGTCGAACTCTCTACATCAAAAGGTACATGATCGCCTAAGCGTGTATCACTCATGGTACATAACTGACTACCATATTATCCAATGAAATACGCCCCCGGGTTTCTGAAGCTAAAAACAGGGACTAAATTACATCCTTGAGTATAATACGATCCCGTAGTAAGGTAATCCGTCGAACTCTCTGCCTCGAAAGATACATGATCGCCTAAGCGTGTATCACTCATGGTACATAACTGACTACCATATTATCCAATGAAATACGCCCCCGGGTTTCTGAAGCTAAAAACAAGGACTAAATTACATCCTTGAGTATAATACGTACACGTATGTTGTAACATATAAAACAACAAAATCTCAATGTCGTACGTATATTTCAATAAAATATTTAACTTTTCACAATATGAAAGAAAAGAAAGGAACCGGGTGTTTAGTCCTTGCGCGTTTCTTCTCCAATTTCCATTTCAAAACTTATTTTCGCGGGAAGGTGCTTTGTTTTAACTAACATTAACGTTAACGAAACATGATAGATCTTGTGTATTCCCTTTATTCATTTTTTATTTTACTCAACTTTCTTAATGACCTGTCCAAAAGACTTCCGGTTACACTGATTCCCAAAAAACAAATATTGCCATCATATTAAAGAACTTTTGGAAACAATTCTTATCCACCACCCGCTTCCTTTATATTTTATCATTTATTGTGCTAAGTGTATTTGCAATCTTGCTGTTTCAAATCGGAAATGTTGTACTTGTGTTTTATACAACCTCCCATCTGTTTGCCTTTAATTTTCGAGCAGATTTCTTGATAAGAAAATACGGCATTATTGCGTGTACGAGCTATCAAGGTCTGAGCTGGTGAATATAAATAATGTAGCTAATCTTAGCATAATGTATCATTACCGAGAGGCTTGTAACATTGCATTATAAGCAAGCATAACTCCTCATAGTTTCTTTTTTATATCTTTAAATTGTCACTGGTATTTTTTAAAAGAAAATGGAATGTCTTCCTGTTAACTTATGAGCTGTTTTATAAAAAGATTTCTCTTTTTACTGAATTGCATATGCATATCCCAAGGACGTTAGTGCAAATTTAACCCAACATCCTCGGTCGCAATTTGAAATCGGCTTGGCTATTCCATTTTTCCCACCATTAACTGTAATGTCGCCAGCACAACTCTGATTTCTAAATAATGGTTGTTAAAATAAACACACATTAACTCCTGTCTGACTCATCCGAAGTTTTTAAGAGACACATCAATCTAATTCACTTTCACAGACGAAACGATTTACGATTACCCTACGCTTTAAAAGAAAAACGAACAAACTTCTACCTTTTGACATTACTAAGTACTTACTAAAAAAATGTTCCTACAAACATTCATCAAGTTGACTACAACTCTTTCTGAGGTTTTACCAGTCTCACAAATAAAATTAGCAATTCTGAACACAGACAATACATATTGTAATTCCTCAAATATTTAAACCATTGTACTTCTAGTAATGTTTTCCTGTTACACTGTTCGGACGTCTAATGAGGGATTTATTTTTTTACGGATTATCAATATTTTGCCGGTTATGGTTTATTTTGTTTTACGGCATATCAACACCTCAATGGGTTATTTAATGCCGACAAAATTTTTATTGCTCTTAATATGTTTTTCTTCAAAAATCTATTTCTGGGAATATTTTTCCTTGAAGAAATCTATAGCTGCTCATATTTTTTCAAAGAATGTATAGCCGTTTGTATTGCTGGTATTTTTTTTAAGTATTGCTGGTAATAATTTTTGTTATTACAATGTATTTCTGGTATTAAATCCTTTTTTTTACACAAGTTTTGGTGATAACTATTTGCCCAAATCTGGGACCCTAACAGGTGCTACCACCCCGGGTCGGGGTGAACCTGGCAACACCAGCAATTAAGAGGTGCTTCCACTCTCCTCATAACCTCCTGATTAGACGCCTTGCTGTTGGACGTAGTTTACCGTCTTACCCAGGACGCGGATATAGTTTATCGTCATACCCAGTACGATCCCGGTTAAGCAAATCAGAATAGATGGTGGCACTGCAGGATATCGTAGAAATGAGTTAAAGTAGATGTTAAATCTAAACAAATTTAATTTATCTGAATGTTGTGACGTACCTACGATTTCATTAGCCATATAGACGTAAGGCTAAAAAAGGCCCCTGAAAGAAAAATCCCAAATTCTAGTCGAAAAATAGTTATAAAAAATAAATTGGATCCAATGTTTTCAACTTTTGAACGATTATATTCTATGATCAGCCATATCCTCCTCTTCTCCCCATGTTCTTTCTGTCTTTACCTTCTCCTTCACCCACAAGCCAAGGGCCCGTCAACTTTGAAGCGATCCAACCTTAGAATGAACTGGTTCCAAAATCACGCGACCATCAAACGGCTGATAATAAGTGAACTCCAGGCACCATCAGGATCTCTTGCTGCGATCACGTGATAAGACCCTACTGAGGGTTGATTGGATCTTTTGGCCATCACGCAAACACTTCGTGATTTGCACCCCATCCTCCTGCGTACCCGGTCAAGGACGAAAAGAACCCAAGTGACTATCTTTGGGGCAGGCAAACATTTAAAAAAAGGTTTCCGTTTCCCGTCTGACCAATGATAGATGAACATCGCCGAGCGAATCGTCCCGGTTCCAAATGGAACTAAACCGAATGCACCAATGAACGCCTGTACGAGATGCTGTGGATCCCCGAATATTTCCGAAAGAAAAGGAACCCAGAAAAATTGCCGCCCCACCAAATATTGTCTTAGCATAAGAACTCTCGCTTCGGCGAATTAGAACTCTGTGTGGAGATATCAACTCGACTGGCCCTTCAAAACTGATAAGATGATTTCTTGATAAGTTGATCTTTTTATATATTTATTTGTATTCGCTCGCACCTTCTGTTCTTTCATGATCCCTTTTCGCTTTGTTAAATGAATTTTCTTTTTTCTTTCTTTACCTGCTTCTCTATTTATAAATAATGTTTTATTTTGAAATCCATCTCCTTGCGTCTGTTTTTGGCTGACTCCCTTGGGTCCCTGAGTGAAGACTGAGAAAAAATTCCAAGTTTTCCTTTTTTTTAAAACCGTGGTTCACCTATATGCTACAGGTTTTAACAATGTAAATAAAATTAGTATTAAATATGAAATTGACAAAGCTGTTGTTATCACTGCTATTGTGTACAAAGAATAATTCAAATATTACAAAACATGAGGGGAAGTAGAAAAAAGAAGCGTAGCTGACCACATATGGAGAGAAAAGGGAGATCACCGCCCTCTGTGTGATCAGGTTGCGATCATAGACAAAGAACACCATTGGAAAATTCGTAAACTTAACGAATCAGCACATATGCTAGGCCACAAAAATCTCCTGAGCCGACCAAGCATAGAAATAAATACAATATGGGAACCAGTAATAAGGAGTGCCAGAGAAAAGCGATAACAGCAACAACAAAAATTGCAATATTAGTTCTGGTAAAAACATGTTTTGATAACAGCAAATAATTGCAATATGAGCACTGGCAAAAATGGTTGCTGAGTAAATTAGGTTTATAATACCCAGAAATTCATACAAATGGCACAGTTGATAAAGACTTTGGCTATATCCAGTGACAGGACCCAAAAAGTGTGAGTTCAATACCCGGTTAAGGCAATGGAGAACTTGGAGAGGGGAATTAACAGGAGATAACTGATAACTGACATCCATTAAACATTGAACGTGGAACTAGAACAGTCTACCCCAGCGAGCGAAGTAAAGTGTTCTGTTCGACATTCCAACCCCCTGTAATAAATATAGCGACAAAGATGAGGACAATAGTCCGAATAATTTAAATAGTGTTCCTACCACGGTGTTCGTCGACTGCTCCATAATGTGGCGAACAATATATTTATAAATCGTTCTCTTTACAAAAGACGGAAACGATCTCCAGTCCATTTGTGAATCAAAATTCTGTAGGGCGGTAATTGCTAACTCTGTCATATCTATCAATCATATCACAAGTCTTCTTTTTTTCTTTGTTCCTTAGCGCGTCTGTTACACCCTGTCATTGCCTCAAATAAACTGTGGAAACACATAATCAACATCCGCTCACATACATACATACATACATACATATTGAGAATTATAAATATAGATTATTTACATTATTTTGTTCTAGTTCCACGTGCCATGTATAATGGATGTCAGTTATCAGTTATCTCCTGTTTTTTCACCTCAGTGAGCGAAATAAAGGGTTCAGTTCGATATTCCAACCACCTGAAGAAAGCCGGATCGTACAACGACAGAAACGTTGTAATAAATATGGCGACAAAGATGAAGGCAATAGTCCAAATAATGTAAATAGTATACAGCACAAGGTTCGAGGGCAACCCAAGGTAGACCTTGAAATAGTTTCTAAGATGTCATATAAATGAAATGAAACTTATGAGTATGTAGAGGACCGTATGGGATTGAGTGCTGTTGGATTAGGAACATGTGCTGTTTATTCCTGATAGACGGTCCAACTACATGAATATGGCGGACTCGAGTTCAGTCCAAACGAAGATGTAAAAAAACAAAGAAGACCGATATATATATATATATATATATATATATATATATATATATATATATATATATATATATATATATATATTAACAGTTTCTTCTGTCGTACTTCTCGCTTGGTGAACTCTCTACCGGCTACTATTTTCCCAGTCAATTTGATCTTCGAAATTTTAAATGCAACGTCAATCATTATCTTCTGTCTTCTTATAACCTGTTCTTTTATTGTCCTCTTTACTTAGTAAAGTTTTCTCACATCTCTGACGATAACCCGTTCTGTGTTCGTGGCTTTATTGTCTTGCTTGGGTTGAAATGGTTAAAACAAATAAAAGAAACTATCTTTAGTTGCATTTGCGCTTTAGGCTTCCTCACGAAAAGCAAATATGGAGACCAAAACACAGGGATTCCTTTCCGGCCACATCACCTCACTCATTGCCTTAAAGCGGAAGACGCGTGGTATTCAAATCGGACAATAATCGTGGTTAATGAGCAATCTTCCACATTAAATTATATATACACATATGAAAACTCTCCATGAAACCGATATATTTTCATCCTATCCCCTTGTGTGTCAAGTGTTAGTAAATACCTTGCTCTGTTTTTGTTTTGCTGTCGTATTTATGCTTACAGGTAAATCGTGGGAAAAATTAAGGGAGCCATGGTCCTGGGGAATCTCAAGTTGCAGCAGCAACTTCTTCATTGTACGAATGATTTCAGAGAATTTCGATGTCAGTTTTACAGTAGTCACAGATTTTGGTTGACCATTTGAATGTTTACGAGCTCTTCACATTAAACCGACCTTATGTCGCATCCCAGTACTATATGGAGAGTGGATAAATAGTGGTTTCAATGTATTAATGCCAGACATGAGAATGGTATTTATGGCGCCAACGGAAAGAGAAAAGGAAAAAGAAAAGTTGAACGATACTAATTAGCAGCCGATGCTGGAAGTGCGAATAATCGATTGTGTTAATCAGGTCAGCACTTTCTTCAAAGTGAAAATCTCAAGGAATATTTCTCAAAGAATATTCCACGTTATATTTCCGGTTTCACCATTAGATCTAAAGTCTTACCAACAAGAATATACCGACACTATTTACATTATTCGGGCTATTGTCCTCATCTTTGTCGCCGTATTTATTACAACGTTTCGGCCGTCGTACGCTCCGGCCTTCTTCAGGTGGTTGGAATGTCGAACTGAACCCTTTATTTCGTTCACTGGGGTAGACTGTTCTAGTTCCACGTGCCAGGTTTAATGGATGTCAGTTATCAGTTATCTCCTGTTAATTCCCCCCTGAAAGTTCTCCACTGCCTTAACCGGGTATTGATCTCACACTCCGTGGGTCCTGTCACTGGATCTAACTAACGCCTTTATCCACTGTGCCATGTGTAATAAATATGGCGACAAAGATGAGGACAATTGTTCGAATAATGTAAATAGTGTACATAAAACCTCATTGCAGAAATATAGACAGATACTGAAGAATATACCGAGTACAACGCCTACACATCTTCTGCAAAACCAAAACGAAGAATGTTTTTAACTCAGGAAATTGAAAAGTTTTATCTTAGGTTGAAGAAATAGAGAAAGCGTGAAAATATACAAGAGTAAGCCAAAAATTATCTGTACTTACACCATAAAATATCTTTAGGTTTGTCACACTGCCTTCTGCTTATACGTGATTTTAATCGGTACTATTGTGGTCACGTGATCGAAGTTTGAGCTTGATCGCGCCAGGTGTTCTTGCTGCTGTTACAGTGTACACATGGCCGCTGCGCTAGCAGTTCGCATGATAGAGAAACAAAGACCAGTGATCCAAATCTGCAGAGAACATGCTACCACATCGTTGATAACTTTCCGGTTCGCCATTACCATTTCTCGAGATTGCTGAATATTCTCGTCTGTGGTGGGGGTTGACGGGCGCCCCTCTCCTTCTTCGAGCGTCACGCTTGTTCGTCCACTTTTAAACTTCTTGATCTACTCAATCACTATTCTATGCAGCAATGCACTATCACCGTATTGATAACCTCCGAAGAATTTTAGCCAATGACACACCTTCTGACTAAAGGAATCGGATCACTATTCTTTGTTCCTGCTTGATGCACACTGCTACCGGAGCGATCATGTTTACACTGTAACAGCACCAAAATCAAACAAAACAAAACAACTGATACAATCAAGTACAAACTTCGATCACATGACCACAATTGTACCAATTATAAGCATGTGTGAACAGAAGGCATTATGACAACTCTGAAGATATATTATGGCGAAATCTCTTCCTTTTTCTATAGAACAGACTGAGTCATATAGCCTTGATTTGCAACCACTCTAGAAGAAGGGAAACTGAATTCAGACCAGCCTTCAGGTTATGTTACCAAAGACAAACCACCACTGCTATGACTGTAGTGCACGTGGAACTCTGGTGTCCTTCAGAATCTTATGGATTACGTGACTCGTAATCGTGAAAGACGGTAATATTGAGATTATCAGTTTCCTTATAAGGAGAAAATGACTGTTCAGTTAGAGTGACTGTTGGGTGACATGTATAAATTCTTTCTCTTAAAACAGTTGTTTTTCTTCTCAGGAAAATCTGCTTCTCAATTCCACAGATGTCACTCTAACTGGAGGTTTTCCTTCCTAACCTTTGTTTAAGGTATTGTTGTATGTCAGCACCTTCGTTTTATCATTGCTTTAGCTTCTCTGATAACTATTATACTTCTATTGTTGGTAGCCTTTTAGCGGTGCGGTATTCTCTTATTTGGTAAAGCGTTTTGTGACACCCTATAACTAGTCTATAAGATCTGATGAAGGACCGACGTCCTTAAAACCAAAACGATACATTTACTCGAAGACGGTTTCAATCACTGATCCGAAAAAAAAAACAGCTGTATGTTGATGATGGTTTAAACCTTTCTGAACGATACAGACGTCCACGCATAACGTCCTTATGAGAGTGGACATCTGAAAATATGACTATAATTCCCAATTTAATATTTTGAATTTATAGAATCTGTGTTGAGAAAAAGTACCGTAGCATTGCCTATGCTGTGTTCAAATTCCGTACCTAATTAGAACTGATCCAATTATTCATTTCATTAGCGGAATACTCCTTAATGTCAATGTTTAAGGAAGAAATCACTGCCCAAGATGCAAAAGACTCCCTTGATGATTATTTTAAGTTTGCATTAATTGGCAGTACTAGGAAAAAATGTTTTACGGAGTTTAAAATGACATTAGAACAGGAAAAATGATCAAGTGCATGGAATCGGAAGAAGCAGTACAAAACAAAAGTAAACAAAAAAATGGGCAAAATGGTGGTGAAGTTTTAAATAATTAATTGGTACAGAAAGATCATTTTCCCTACAGAGCAGCTGACAATCGAAAGTGCATTTTTAGAATAGGCTGCTTTCAGAAACGCTGCTGATACGACGCAACATACTGTCAGGGTTTATTTATTTATCTTTTTTACGGTTTATCACCTTTGGCAAGTAAATTAAAGCCAGAAAATATTTTAGATTATAAGAATACTTTGAAGATAATAACGTTTTACTGCTACAAATTTTCTCAATACATTCATAGGTAGGAGCGAGATGTGGTAGATTCTTATCTTCCCAAAAGATATTTGCTCGTAAGTGTTCATAACGAACTTGGGATACGGCTCTCTCCGATTTCCAGATCTTAGCCATTACACCACTCATACATCGACGATCACAATATGTTATTCCAAACAGGTCACTCTGTGTATGTACTAACCAGGATGGACGTTGCCTTACTTCGGTGATCATACGAGAACCGATATAGATACCACTAGTTAACTGGTCAATGATTAATAAAAGTTTAATATAGAGAACACTGAATCGCAGTAATCAATGAATCGAAATCGAAATCGTTCTTTTATGATTGAATACACAATTTAACTGAAAGCGGGCTTGGTTCACCGGGGCAGGAAATGGCTTGTAAATTTGGATGCCTCCAAAAGGAAACTGCTCTCATCCTGTCTGCCTCCTATCAGCTTGGCTGATGCTGAACTTCACGAGAGCCTCTCTCTAAGGCTTCTTGGTCTCACGTTTCCCACTGACGCGAATCAATAGATTCATCTACCGCAAGGAAAGTTGGTTCTCTGTGTCGTGCCAGTAGGTTTTTCTCATCTGGGTTCATCCTTCGAATCTACAAATCTACCATTCCACCTTGTATTGAAAACTGTTGGCAAGACGTATATGAAATCTGATAGGTCCTGGCATCTCAACTACAGTCACTTTCTCACAGACGTAATGTGGCCTCCCTCTGTCTACAAATATTTTCATGGTAACTGCTCTGGCGAGCTACTTTCACTGGTGCCCCAACTGCATGAATTTAAACGTGACTAGATTGGCATCTCGGTCTCACCCTTTCACTGTCGAAATAGTTAAATGTAACCGCCTCTTCTACTCCAAAACCTTTTTCTCTCGCACTTCCCGACAGTGGAACTCCCTTCCTCTTACTTACTTCCCTGATAAGTATAATCTTCAAAAATTTAAATGTAATATCAATCGACATCTTCTGACACCTTGATCTTGATCCCCCTCCTTGTTTTTATCCCTTCTTCAAACACCCCGCTTTTCTCTTACTTTGACTCCCTATAACCCCTGCGTGTTCATAGGAATCCAAAATAAATAACTTAATGGCGGAGTTATAATGCTACAAATTGATATGCATAAAATATTTTATGAAAGTTTTGTTATAGATGTATCTTTTAGCGTAATGGTAAACAAGCGTAGCTCAGTGATTATTCATTATTTTGTTGATACCAAACGATGAAGCGCACTAATTTTACTGCTCTGTGCCGGATTACACATCGCTTACACTTGCACAAACATTTAGCGACAGATTTAGTCTCAATAATTCTTTATGGTGCGTACGTATGTACCTCGAATCTGTCATTCGATTTAAATCGTTATTGTTTCTACAATGACTGCACATGCGCACATAGTCGCTTCCGCTATTCTCTATTCCGCTCGTCTGTTAGTTGAAAATAGCAGTAAAATTAGTGCGCTTCATCGTTAGAGCGAATGAAGATCTTATTTGTCAATGGCGAAACGTTCCCGGCTTGTTACGACTGAGGAACATTGATAATCGAATAAGTAATATTTATTTTGCCAAACATAAATATAAAATGGTCGTTATGATCAGAAACATCTTCATATTCAAGTCGAATCCATTGCTTCACTTACGTGCTACCACACTTTGGAATGTTATGAATCCTCTTATTCTCACATTTAAACGTTTCGACAGTGAAAGTGTCCGAGGGAGATGCCACCCTAGTAGAACTCTTACATTCATGAAATCTGGGAACCAGCGAAAGCTGCTCATCGGAGAAGTTACCATGAAAGTATCTGTAAAAAATACAGAGAATGGCGACAGCACGTCTGTGAAAGAGTGACTGCACACGAGATGCCAGATCAGGGCCAATTACATTGAATATCCGGCTCTGGATTTTATCAAAAACCTTGAGACAAACAGAATGGGCTCCAGACGGTATATTATTATTATTATTATTATTATTATTATTATTATTATTATTATTATTATTTGTATAAACCTATATAGCTAAACACACACACACATATACAAACATACATACATACATAAACGCATACATAGTTATATACAGTCTTAAATACGTGTGCCTACGTCTACACAGGCTTATACATATATTAGAGACCTTTTTTCATACTTGTACATACATGTATACGTATAATGTCCATCGATATATACTTGTGCGCACACACGCACACACACACACACATACATATAGAGATTTGATTTTTACCAAGCGATCCCCAGATATTCTCATAGTATATAGCATTGTCTTACTTTTAGTCAACCCAAAGATGGCAAAGAGATCATAGGTTTTCTTCTGCGAAAAGCGTCTTTGATAAAAAAACAAACAAAAAACCACTTGATTTCACTATCATATATATATATATATATATATATATATATATATATATATATATATATATATATTATTATTATTATTGTTATTATTTTTAATATGAGAGATTATAATAAAAATATGTTGAATTCGATACACAAAAGCTTTCATGTTTCAATATATTGATTGTACTTCTTCAGGCGATGGCCATATTTGTCTACAAGCACGATCCATTTGTCGATTACATATTTTCTGCAACTGTCAATAATGGATTATGTATGTTCCGGTTTATTGTGGCATGAAAAAGTAACTCATCCATCTCCACCCTCCGAGTTTACTTTTTCTGTTTAGCGTAGATCTGACATTTAATTGGTTAATCAAGACATACCCACAAGTTTATTTTTAATTCTGACCATATGTCCCCGCCAACCACATTTTAGCTTTTGGAAAAGAGGTAACACTTTGTTTTTAAAGTTTTTTTTACAAAAACATTTAATCAGTGGCAACACAAAGGTGGCGATTGTCAGGTCATATATTTCAACTGAGGGCAATTGAAAGACAGCCTAATTCTACAAACAATAAAACGCAAAGCTCTTCGGTAAAATGAATAGGAGCCCCCTGGCTGAGGGGCATTTATAAAACAATACGCTGAATTAGCAGTTTCTCTCTGGCGAGCGCTGATGGCTTAGAGGTAGAAATTCAGACTGACACAAAATCAGTCGGGTTTCGATCCCGGCTTGAAGAGCTGTGATACAGCGAAACAGTTCTGTCTGCGAATGACATTACACACACACGCACATATATATATATATATATATATATATATATATATATATATATATATATATATATATATATATATGTTCAGATAAAGCCATCGAGTTTTCTTTATTGTAGATGAGGTCTTGAATTGCTGATTAAACCAATATGCTCATATGCATGACCTTGTGCCAGACTCAACTCTAAACTTAGTCAACACCTGTACACTGAGTAGTGAAGCAGTTGTGCAATGTTTACGCACTGAAATGATTGAATTAATTTTACTCGGATATCTACAATGTTTCTAATATTCTCATTCTTACCATGTTCTCTCTCTCTCTCTCTCTCTCACGCCCCCCCACATATATATATATATACATATACATGTCTATATTTTTAGATGTGGTATTGTAATTATTTACACTATTTGTTATCTTCGATCTGTTGTCTTCTTTATTGACGTATTCATGAAGTTTCGACCGTTATCTCCTACTTAAGGTGATATTTACTGGAATTTCACAAACGAACCATTTTAAAATATGATACTAAACTCGTAATAAAATTTAGTAACAATGTTTCGAAATGCATTTGATTTGACTAACATTTAATGCCGTGTTACATTTTACCATCTCTGTTTACCTCCCTTACATTGTGGATGCTTGTTTATAAAACATTGTAGCTACAACGGTTAATTTTCAAATGATTATAACAGAGCGCGTTCATGCGTGTTTAAAAAAATCACCTTCACAACGATTACAGTTACATTAAATTTGTCTTTGCAATTCACCCATGAGGATGGTCTCGGAGAAGATCGAAACTACTTGGGTTAACAAAAACTACGTCTTCCTTGATGAATTCCAACTTAACATCAAGAAGATAATTAGAGAAGTAGATAATCCGTTCTAATTCTCTAAATATCTTGATGTTAATTTCAGTTGATCATTTCCTAAAATAAATAGACATAATATATATATATATATATATATTATTTAATGAAACTTGAATGAAAATATGCTGCTCGAATCCACACACATAGAAACACGCGCATATATATATATATATATATATATATGTGTGTGTGTGTGTGTGTGTGTATGTGTGTGTGTGTGTGTGTGTGAAAATTTCTCTAAGTTAACTTTTAGAGAAGACAATATTTATAAATAAATGACAATAGGAAATCTAATTGCTGACGCGTTTCGTCCAATGTGGACCTTTTCAAAGCAGGAAATGAAACGAATTTAATTAAACAAAGAAAATTAATAAAAATAAAAACAGAGTGTTCTTAGCAACTGGAATGTAGTTTCAGTTTCGAAAGAGAAGTTTATAGTAGGTTCAACGTTGTTAAATTTGAAGAGAAGATCGGTTAAATTGGTGTTTTGGGGAAATATTAATAATGTGTCGTCTATGTATCTGAAATATGAACTCACTCAGAAGGAAAATTCTAGAGAGTGCCGCCATAGAACAATATCCAAATATTAATCTAAGCCCAGGGTTTTTCCCTATTTCACCTTTTCTAACAAAATTACTGCTCTCACAAACAAATGTACACAAAAACATATTAAAATCAAAAGAAAATGGTTGAATCCATCAACACAGATTAATGATAATATTCTCCACGCGTGACATTAACTGACGTCATTTTCAGTTAACAATATGAAAATAGCGTTTCCTACATTCCAGTTGCTAAGAACACTCTGGTTTTTGTTTTTATTAATTTCCTTGTTTAATTAAATTCATTTCGTTTCTTGCTTTGAAAAAGTCCGCATTGGACGAAACGCGTCAGCAATTACTGTTTTCCTATTGTCATTTATTTATAAATACATGTGTGTGTGTGTGTGTGTGTGTGTGTGTGTGTGTGTGTGTGTGTGTGTGTGTGTGTGTACTGGTGCCCTGTTTCTACGTTGGTGTTTGAGTTGGGAAACACTGTTCTCCTGGATTGTTTATCGCACAACACAAAATGGCGGACTTTCATATGTGTCCTGGTAAAGAAAAAATACAACGAAACAACTAAAATCAATATAGATAGAAACAAACGATAATGTATTATTAATACGAAAATGTTACATTGTTGCGAGCGACAAAGACAATGCGATTTATGTATTTGACAATACAATAAACATACATGAAAACATTTAAAGACTAGTAAATTGTCAAATGTGTGTGTGTGTGTCCAGGAGAGGATGAAGTATAATGAAGTAGCGTAGGAGTGTGTGTGTGTGTGTTTGTGTGTAAGTTTTCCAATGGGAAACGCGTTTTCCCAATAGACCTACATCTTAGCGTATCTATGAAAATAGAAAAAAAGGGAGTGCTAGAAAATATTAGGGTGTATTTATAGCTTCAGAAAGCGACCCCTATTGGCGGTCTTTTAGTTCGGACTGTGGGTGGGGTTAACTCCACAATATATATTATTTAAATTCGCTATATTTATAGTGAAAAAGTAGAGAATGTCAGTGAAAAAGCTTTTGTAAATATAAATATTCCTAACCTAGGTGACAATACTTCTTGGTGGCTCTTCGTTTCACGTCTGCAGCGATTTACTACGGATTCTGAAAAGTTCTCGGCCTTTCTAGAAGACCTAGAAAATAAAAATAATTATGATATTTGCTTAGGGTTTGGGAAGTGAAGTGGACCGAGAATACCTTTCGGCACTCTCCTGTATAATTTGATTTGATTTTCGTCAACAACATCCGTTGTTCATAATTCAATTTGTGCGGCAGAGTAATACTTTACGTCAATTACACATGACAAACGAAACAAAGCGCAAAACTGATTGTAAAATAAATTTAAATCAAAGCAAATTTGATTCGATAGTAACTGCTTGACGTTTCATTTATCTCTTCAGTCGCCTTTGTATGATATAAAACAAAATAACAGAACATTTACTCTCGAAAGGTAAAGAGAAATTTTATTTTTGTTTTTACTCAGATATTATTGAATTCTAAAAGTCAGACTGGATTTTTCTATAAAAAGAAAACATTTCTTTAAAAATTGTGGGAATGAATTCATTCAAATGGTTGGTAATGTTAGGAAATCTGCTATTTAAAAGGAACCTCTATTTTTTTTAAATGTGGCGATAGAAAACCATTTTTCATAAGAGGTAAAAAATACTAAAAATATAGCTAATAATAAAAGCGGCGTCCTTTAAAAATACATTCTAAACAATCTGGCATGTCAAAGGTCACATTAAAAATATAAACAAACAATAAAAAATAAACGTGGAATGTAAAGGTTAAGAAAGTTATTGCAAAGGTTAGTGTTTTTGAAGAAGAGAAACAGACGATCGCAAAAAGTCACGCACAAGCAGAAAGTTTTACGCATGCGCAACAACAAGCAATCATATATATTCATTCGAAAAGACATTTGTTTGCACATGAGCAACGATAGAAAGTGTCTTATATGCATGCATATCTGCTGACGGTCATATTGCTAAAGCGTAATCCGACAGAGGTCAAATTATGCCGTGTATCGGCGATAAAATTTACTCTAATAATATTCTGTCAAATTAGTTTACCGTTTTCTCTCGGAATTTCTGGGATGTAGATTTGTTTTATTTACATTATTTACACTCGACTTATTTTACTCATCTCTGCTGTTACCATCACA
Organism: Acanthosepion esculentum; assembly: GCA_964036315.1. Lineage (NCBI taxonomy): Eukaryota > Metazoa > Mollusca > Cephalopoda > Sepiida > Sepiidae > Acanthosepion > Acanthosepion esculentum. Next base: position 8,880,806 of record OZ038489.1, on the reverse strand, counting down.
ACGTTGCATTTTTCCTGCTCTCCGGCCCTTATTAGGCGTTTGTCGATCCAGGTGACCGTCAGGGAATTTCGATCGGAACAATTTATTTAATATTCGAGGAAGGATTGCTATAATTCTGTATTTCGTATCGAGAGATATCTCATCCTGTTACTTTATCTCATTAGTTATGCTCAGTTATTGCTCGCCCTGTTTCTACTGAGTACGAAATCTGAACTACCTGGCCCAGAGATTGAACTCACAATTGCTATGATTTATTCAAAGGGCTTTTCTTTTGTTACCATTCATTACATAAGAACACCCATACTCTTTCTCTGTTTCTCCCTCAATTTCTATTCCCCTTCTCTCTCTCTCTCTCTCTCTCTCTTCAAACATATACACACCCACACAAATATATATATATATATATATATATATATATATATATATATATATATATATATATATATATATATATATAAATAATGGACTCTCCCGTCCGTTTCAACGTATGAGAATCTGACAACTTAACCAATTGATTCAGTTATGAAATTTTTGTGCGATAATCTAAAGACCCGCTATTGATTTACAAAGGAGGCCGCATATAAATCAAGAATGAAGACTTGGGATGTGATCACTATTAGATTGGCTGACCTTTTAGAACATGCTCTCGCTTCTTGAAGACATTTCAGACTAGCTGATTGAAAACTGCTGAGTCCACTAAAACACGTTGATCTCTATTCTACGAGCTCCAAGGCTAAGCGCTAGAGGGTGTTACGAGGTATATGACAGCTGACAATCAATTGCTCTTCAGCTTGTCTTGTATATATATATATATATATATATATATATATATATATATATATATATATATATATATTAAATTGGGCACTGGGATTAACACGAAGTGGCATCAGTTTGGTTCATGCTTAAATATTATCTTCATGCGTTCAAGTATGAATATGTAAAACATCTTCAGATGGAATGTATTTGAAAATGGGAAGATGAAAAAAGAAAAAGTGGAAATTTCTCTTAGCTGAATCGTTTCGTACTCTGAGAGACTTTATCAAGGCAAATGTAAACATATGGAAGACAGTATGTATGGCAACAGGACTCTGCCCCATGCCACACCAGCCGGAGAAACCAGTCATGGCTGTCAGGCAATTTCTGCGACCACATCACCCACAGCCACCACCCCTTTGTTTGTTATGTGTGGGGCGCTGTTAAGCGAGAGACCAACAAAACTCCACGTAATACCAATGATGAACTCAAGGCAAATATGATGGCAGCATTCAACAGCGTAAACAAAGCGACCGTCGAGAAGACCTGCAGAAGAAATCGGCTGGAGGACGTGGTTGAAGCTAATGGTGATTTTATTGAAGAAAATTACTCTTTAATATTCAAAATAATTTTGTGTAATTTTGGTAAATATATATGTTAAAATGAGATGTTATTTATGTTTTAGCGTAATTTAAACAATTTATCCATTGCACCCTTTATAAATTATCCCTATCTATAAAAGGCAGAATGTGTGTGTGTGTGTGTGTGTGTGTGTGTGTAACGAATGCACGGCCGCAATTTTCGACGGATTTTCACAAAAAAAAAGCATTTATTATTATAGAGCAAATAATGGATACACAATAAAATCTACAATCACCTCATATGGAGAATAAGCTTATTTTAACCGACGAAAAAATAAAATTTGTCAGTCTAATTCAATTCCGACATGAACTCAGTCTATACTGGGATTGAATAAGACTGGAAATTTTATTTTTTCGTCAGTAGAAATAAGTCTTTACCCAATATGAGGTGATTTTGGTTTTTATTGAGTATCAATTATTTGCTCTGTTATAATAAATACACTGATCTCTTTTTGTGTATCAGTTTTAATATTTAGCAGTACTAGGATCCACTTGGTTTATATACCAACGGATTTGTTAACTTTATTATACACACACAAAGAGGGGGAGAAACCTAATTTAAAATCTTTTAAAAATCCTTGTGGGAATGTCAGGATTAACCAATCAAAAGACAGATCTAAGCAAAAAGGGAAAATGAAGAATAAGTTCAGAGGATGTGCGTAGGTGGGTTATTAATTAATGTCTAAATTCATTTAGACACGTCCAACTGTTGAAAAACAGAGATTAGATCGGGTGAAGTATACAAGGTTGTACTAAAACAAAATGTTATTTTTAAGGGATTTTAAAAATTTTCATACTTCCAAACCTTCTTAAAGGTGTCGCTAGTATATATTTTTTAAAAATATATGGAGCCTAAAATGTGATACTTATTATAATGAATGTTCAATGTAACAGGGCAATGTTAAAGTTGGAAAAAATCAAACAATTAAATAAATATCATATGAACTTTTATATGCTAATAAAATAATGGATATGTAACTGTAATGCGTAAATTTTTTGAAAAATACTTTTAACTATATTTTAAAATAAACACTATACAATGCCTACAAATTACTGTTAATTCATTTCTTTGATTTAGGAGAACTTTATTTTTATAAAGAGATGTTTGGTTACGGTACGCATTATTGTTAAAAGAAGATATATGCTGATACCACCTCTCTTTAAAAGGGTTTTTGTACTACCAATATAAAATTGCTTAACCGTCGGATTTTCACTAGATGAAATGGTGCATTGGTAAACAATATATTCAGTAAGACACAACTGCAACATAGGTATCTTACTGAATCTATTGATTTTAACAAGAATGCGTACACTAATCAAACATCCCTTTTTAAATATTTTTTGCATGAAAAAGAAATTAATAATACTCCTACTGTAAAATGGAAAATATTAAAAAAAACAAGAATCTGTAAATCCATAAATGATCCATGTTCCCTGTGTTTACATGAAAAGCTGCATATTATAAATTTTCCTAAAAATAAAGTTCTAAATCAAAGAAATGAATTAACAGTAATTTGTAGGCACTGTATGATAATATACTGGGTCTCATGGGAGGAACGCTAAATTACACGCTGATTGAGAGCTCAAAATCAAAATAACTCAAATGTAATATTGGGGTGTAAATACAGAATATAGGGTATAGGTAGGGGGTCATTAGGAAAAAAATTAAAAATTAAAAGCAAGTTTAAAGTTTAATATCCTTCTTTTATATATCTTTCTCAGTTTTTTTCAACTTTTACAATGAAATCATCGGGTAGAGTAAAAGGGACACTAAAACTTACATCGCTTGATCTCGTTTTCTGCTAGTTTCATTGTTGAATTATTTTTCTATGTTTAGTATCTTTAATATGGCGTAGAATACTGTAGAGTACTATTCAATGTCAAATTGCTCTAGGGATCACTAAAGTATTATTGTGGACCCCCAAATTGTGTGTATATTTATATGTGTACACGCGTATATGCATGTATGTACTTGTAAATATAGATATGTTGTGTATGTGTGTATATACGTATGTGTTTTGGGGCATAGAAATAGTAGGTCATTACTAGATTAAATATTTGTTAATTTTATATGTTTATATTAAATGTGTAACCTGTAGGTGATATTACTTTTGTCAAATTTTCTTGTTTGTACAGCGGCTCTTTTATAAATGCCCTTTTGTTTTAGTGCCCCCTCTATCTTCCCAATTGTTTTCTTTTCTTTTCTCTCTTTTTCTGATTTTTAAGTTTTGATTATTGTGCGTAGTGTCACCACAAATGTTTAAACCCATTTCCGGTGTCGGTTTTAATTTAGGTAAGCGTAATGAATTATGCATCGGAAAATTAATTCAAATTTATCTGTATCTCACTCATTTCAACCGTCATCTAACTTCTCTTTAGAATTTCTCTCTATTAAATTTTAATCCCAACCTTCACTTTTAGGCCTTCCTCTTCTTCTCTTGTCTGTTACTCCTCTCTAGAACTTTCTTGACCTCTTACATTCGTCCCCCACTCTCATACATACAATCTCGCTAAATTTTATTTTTTATACACGAAGTTATTTTTTCTGATTTCTTTTTGAATTTGTAAGTCTGATGAATTGGATCGTATTTACGATTCCAATGTAATACATTATAACCATGGAGTGCTTAAGTCTTTTTATTATATATATATATATATATATATATATATATATATATATATATATATATATATATATATATATATTATTGTCAGATAGAGTGCATCTGTGAAGGAACAAAAGGAATAAAAACACAATAAAAACTATTCTTAGCCGACACGTTTCGTCCTATGAGTGAAAACAGTAAGGATGAAGGATGAGATTGGTTTTATAATCTCGCAGGACGAAACGGGTCCGCTAACTGATATATATATATATATATATATATATATATATATATATATATATATATATATATGATAAACAATAAATTCCCAAATTATCTCATATGAGGAATAGGCTATTTCGGCAGATGAAAATATCGGTCGTCTATCTTATCAACTCTAGAGTGGGCTGAGTTCCTGTCTATACAGACAGGGAGGGAACAGGAAGTAAAATTTAACTGTGAAAGGTAAAAATATCAACCTGTCGATAAAGTATTATAGAATTTATCCATTTGTCGATCTCCAAATCTTTAACTAGCGGAAATAGAAACCCTTTTCATGTTATGTTGCGTAAATCTTGCTTTAAGGAAACACATCGCTACAGGCAACTGATTCACACATTTTGGTGTTTTTCTTTAAGCCGAATGAATTATTTATTTAAGCCGAATAGAATTATTTCACCCACCAACTTCTAAAGCTGTAACTCGATGTCTTCCTTTCGTCATTTTCTTTTACAAGACGATGGCCTCCTCCATGTTGTTTAGTTTGCACTTTAAATCCGGGAAAAATGTTGCCCAATAATGGCATAACAGCAATAAATAACAGCAACAACACACGTAGTCAGACAAACGCGTAGATACACATACCCATACAGAAACACACACGTGTATATGAATTGAACATTCCTTTTCTTATATATATAAAAGTGCCCTTTTCAAATACTTTTAATGGGGATTTTTAATACTCGTTAACCATTACTCGGATTGATCCATTAGCAGCTCGGATTGATGAATCGGCGTGCCGAGGTCGAATCCATTTCGTTCACATACGTGCTAATAGCCTTGGGAAAGGTATGAATCCTCTTCTTCTCCACCCCAAGCTCTGTGTAAGTAGTAGACTGGTCATATATATACATGTATATATTAGTGCGTTTGTGTGTACGTAATCGTGTATTTCGGCAGCAGTCTCTCTTTTATACATGTTTCATTACTGACAAGGTACTACGATTAAGCTTGCAACTCTTGAAGGACAACTCTGAATTCCTAACCGATCGTCCAGATTAGGGGTTGTGCAGTAGGCTAACATCTTACTCACTTAAAAACTAGTTTGTTACAGAAACCGCAACGGTATCTTGCAGTCCTATGTTTCTCAAGGTATTTAAAGGCATAATACAAAATAAGACAGTTACACACAGTTACAAAATGGGCATTTGTTTCCATGTACGGTCCAAGTACGCGTTTTATAAAAAGAATGCGCCAGCTCGCCGATAGTTTGAAATAATTTCATTTCTCTTGTTTATTAATACATCCATCATTTTGAGTACTATGATTTTCAGCTTCATGTACATACATAGATTGTAATTTCTTCCTCTGGTTTAATTGATATTTTTATTTTAACCCATGATTGGAGTTTTCTAGTTGTCGGCTGAAGCATGACTTTTGAAAAGTTTGACAAAGATTAAAGATAGCAAATGCCCATTTTGAAAATCGCCAAATGTGAACGAATACCACAATAAAGTGTTCAATATCACGGTTAGAGCGTATGTGAATATAAAAGTGGAGACTGAAGACAAAACCCGGAGTCCTAGTTCTGTTTAACTGACTGATGATGGCGTTTAGCATGATACAGACTGTCACCTCTGGATCCAAGTCCTTTACATATTATTTCCATAGATCTGTGCGTCTACCCCGACGCAATTTCCAAAATGAAGCCATCTTGGCTCCCTCTTCAAATCATAGCTTGGCCTCACCTTGCTTCAGGTTCATTCACGCGTCGATTTAAATAGCACGCGTAAGCCTGTTCACAATATATATATATATATATATATATATATATATATATATATATATATATATATATTGTGTGTATTTAGGCAGCATCTTTTCATTCATACATGTTTCATTAAATAATATAGATAAGTGTTGTCTATATATTTTATGTAAGTTCTTTTCATATCGTCTGATAAGCTTAATAACATTATCATTAAAAAATGAAAGAAAATCACAATATTGATACATATTTTTAATCCAATCTAAGCTTTCGGCTTACATAAACCATTATCAAAGATGACAATTACACAATATATTAAGCAATACACGAACAAGAAATTGATGATAGTCTGTTTTTGTTAACATGGATGATTTCCAAGCAACGATAAACACGTGCATATAAGACGCTGAAAGCGAAAATCGCACACCAGCGCATGACGTCACACATGACCACGCGAGAGTGAATCCGATGAGTATTGAGTATGGAAAGCCGTTGGTATGAACCGATGGTTTCTGTTACTAATTATAGGCATTTAAGGATATTTGTGGAGATTTCATAGTTTATTTTGTTCAGGTTAGGTTTCAACTGTTTTATGTATATAGCTTCAAGAATTTTTAGTTTTTGTTTATTGTTTTCATGTTTAAGTATAGTTGTGTTTTCGACGAGGATTTTCCGGAATTGTGTATGCGGCCAGGCATGTTGTTTTAAATGCCTAAAAATGTTAGATTTCTCATTCAAATGTAGTGTCAAGCATCGTGAAAGCGAGTTTGTGGTGTGACCAACATAGATATTATTTAGTTCGTTGGAGATACAATCTCCCAAAGGGCACCTGAATTTGTAAACTATGTTGTTTTTTTCAAATCGCTAACCGGGGGAGAAGAATCATTGCGAATAATTGAGTTGGATATACTAGATTTAGTGTAGTATATAATTAACTTAATGTTTTTGCTAGGATCTCTTGTAGATATGTTAGTATTTACTAATTTTTTTAGTATATTTTCATCTTGTTTATAATTAGTATGCATTTGATTACGATATAGGAGATTAATATGTTTGAGATTAGTAGAAGCAGTATTATGTACTATTTGCTTAGTATTGAGATTTCTAAGAAAACATCTTATTTGTTCATCAATTATATAGTTTGGAAAACTATTATTAACAAGTGTTTGTTTTATATTATTTAGTTCACTGTAAAAAATCTGTTTTGTGGATGAATTAGTTTCTGCACGATGTATTAGATTTTTTATAATTGCTATTTTGTAGTAATATGGGCATTCGCTCTTGTAGTTAAGTGTACATGAATTTATGCTAGTAGGTTTTTTATATGGCGAAATAGTAAATTTGTTAATATTTGTGTTTATCAATATGTCAAGGAAAGGAATTTTATTATTAGTATTGAGTTCATACGTGAATTTGAGGACAGAATTATTTTGGAAACATTTTTGTAGTTGAAGTATTTCATCTGTATTTTCAACTAACATAAGAATATCATCAATGTATCTTACATTGATGGATGGTTTTTAAAGTCTGTAAATATCTTATTTTCAAGGTTCGACATATAGAAATTGCTAAATGTCGGACCCAGTACTGAACCCATAGAGACACCATCACATTGTATATATATATTATTATTATGATCTAAGAAAGGGACTTCAGTAGTACAAGCTAATAGTAGTTTCCGTAATATATTAGGATTAATTTTAAGTGGGGGTAAAGATGAGTTACTGTATATATTTCTTATAATTATGTCAATAGTTTCACTAACAGGGAATATAATTATATTATAACTCTATTTGTATTTGCGATAGAAATATTCTGTAAAAAATGTTATAAAGTTTAATGTACCTAGTTTTAAGTATAGCTAAAATAACTAATGTGGTTTCAGGCATTACTGTAAATCAGTTGGCAAATGTTTTCCGTGAACTGCAAAATCGTATTACCCTTTGTATTGCTAATGATGGAGGACATGTGGAAACTTAAATAAAATTTCAATAAAACCTTAAAAAATATAGATTTACTTCTTTCTAATCCTTTTTACAAATTATTTCTATCGCAAATACAAATAAAGTTATAATTTTTTAAAGTGCACACGAACTTCATGGACACCCTGTATATGTGTGTGTGTGTGTGTGTGTGTGTGTGTGTGTGTGTGTGTGTGTGTGTGTGTGTGTGTGTGTGTGTGTGTGTGTGAAGAAAATTACACGAAACGCCTGTTACAATTTTACACCCAGAAAGATAACAGTATAAAGACGCTTAGTTTTGATTCTAATTTATTTGTTACTTTTTGGGCGTCCGATTTCGATGCATAACCTCGACAAATTCAGTCAGGTTTCTGTCTATTTTGTTATAATTTTAGTCCCTCTCGTTATTCCGTATCCTAGATTATAATAGCAGGTACGTTGTATGACGTAAATTTCCCGTGACAGATTTCGAAATTAGTGAACTTTCAATACGTTCTTGCTTCTCTTTAATAAATCGACGTTCTGTTAGTCGTAATAATGGCCAGACCAGTGTTCCTATTTTATTTCCCGTTTGTATATGCCCGCAAACAAAGAAGCCGCTATGATACATACACATCTACGTCGCTAGTCCTGATATAAAATAAGTTTCCATAAATATTTACGCTGAATAATATCTTGCAGGCGTCCGAATATCCAGTAAGCAAATGGAGATTAATTTTTAATCCGATAATTACAATAGTCATTGCAAGAATAAATAAATATAAAAAAAAGAAAGAAACATTAAAGATAAGAGTAAATATGCACAGCTTTTAGACAGGCAAATTTTCGGTAAATATTATTCTGAAGGAATACGATTTTTTATACACTGCTGTGTTGTATTTTTTTTTTAATAATTTATTATTTTTTGGCTTTTGAAATGTTTTTCTATTTCACAGTGCGTAAATCCTGTCAGAAACACCGGAGTTTTGTGGAAATATATTTTTAGAGAATACTGAATTATTTATATAACACAACTTGTTCGTTTCCGTCGTGCTTTCAAATACGAAGCGTTACCCAAATGCTCGGGAAGTATAAAACAGTTTTTTTCACTTGGTGAAATGATGTTTCCTTTTCTTATATACAGGGTGTCCATAAAGTTCGTGCGCACTTTAAAAAATGTATAACTTTATTTGTATTTGCGATAGAAATAATTTGTAAAAAGGATTAGAAAGAAGTAAATCTATATATTTTAAAGTTTTATTGAAATTTTATTTAAGTATCCACATGTCCTCCATCATTAGCAATACAAAGGGTAATACGATTTTGCAGTTCACGGAAAACATTTGCCAACTGATTTACAGTAATGCCTGAAATCACATTAGTTATTTTAGCTAGACTTAAAACATTAAACTTTATAACATTTTTACAGATTATTTCTATCGCAAATACAAATAAAGTTATAATTTTTTTAAAGTGCACACGAATTTTATGGACACCCTGTAAAACACAACTTGTTCGTTTCCGTCGTGATTTCAAATACGAAGCGTTACCCAAATGCTCGGGACGTATAAAACAGTTTTTTTTTTCACTTGGTCGAATGATGTTTTCTTTTTTTGTATATATCATTTATGAGCTTACGGCCATAGTACACCGGTTATCGTAGGATCACCGAAGTTCAGGAACGTCGAGTATGGTCAGTACCTTGATGGGTGACCATCATAGAATACCAGGTGTTGTAAGCTGAGACCTGCAGGTAAGTGTAATGACAATACCTCGCAAATGGAAATCGAAGTTCCAATTCGGTTCACCTTCCTTATATTGACCTACGCACAAATACTCTTGCGAAAGCCAGACTTGTATCAGTTAAACATTATTATCTCCAAAAATTCTTACAATCTAAAAATATTTTCTGGCTTTAGATAACCTGTAAGAGGTTGATAAACCGTAAAAAATAACGAATCAATTCATTTAATCATTTCACCCCAGCAAAACCATAATGCCTCTAAGAGGCACGGAATTACTGAGAGAGAGAGAAATTGAAAAGACTTCTGTGCGGAGAAAGGACAATAAAAAACAAAATCCAGGAAGAAAGAAGATGGCGATTGAAATTGCATTTAAATGTTTGATGATCGTGGATGGAAGGGAATCAAGAAATCCCAAAAGAGTTCCACAGACGAGAAGTGCGACATTGTTAAATATTGTGACAACTTTAAACTCATGGTGATCTGAAAGCTGAAAAGATTGATTTTTTCTATTCACTGAAGGTTTGCCGAGTACCGAGTATACACAAGTTGATATTTCCGAATAACTTGTATATATCAGTTGGTATAAAATTCTACCAAAATCCACAAAAGGATGTGTCAAATATATTCGACTACTAGCTTAAAAGACGCCCTCTCGGCCGGCATTTAAGCTAGCTGCTGTGGAGGGCTCTTGATTGGGTCTTCATCACAATAAGTAGGCAGGAGGAGATGAGATAGGAAGGAATAAACTACAGAAAACACGGAGTCGGCCTGATTCAAATATGGTATATGTAGTGCTATGACCTCTAGGAGTAAAGTTCAAAAAATGTGACACAGTGACAACATGACATTCGCATTTATTAGAGACTAGCAGCTGGTCAATTAGAAAAAGTATTCAATTAGAATGGAGCAAAAACAGCATCATGTTTAGATGTAACAAAATCTATCTTCATCAATTACTTTAAAGTAATTTCATTAATAAATTAATGCAGTTACTGATATAACAGATGTCGTCTGCATTTATTCAATCGAAGTTAGCCTAGGACATGGATGATTAAAACAGGCAACATGAAGACCCACTTCAGACCACGATTATTTTGGAGATTTTGAAATTCATTTTGTCAGTGTGCTGACAGGAATGTAAAAGAGGATACATTTATAAATCAATTAAGTTTGATGAAAATTGGGGGAAAGATCAACGAAAAATAAGACCGAAACCAGTAAAAGTCGCCATTTTTCGCTATTTACGCTTGTTATCACTACATGGGTGGACTCAATTATCATGTTAAATAACTGTTACACAATCAACTTAATGTTGGCTACAATTGAGTGAAGTTTGTATTAGATTGCTTGAAAATTGAGGGAGTTTTTAGTTTAAAATTTGTTGAAATCGATTTGTGTTGAAATCGATTTTTTGTTTTTCGCGGGTTTTCGCTAAACTCAGTGGCGTAGAAATAAAAATGAGGCATCATTGAACTCATCATGAGGTAAGTAACCTACAAACTGAGTTTGAATAAAATTGGAGGAAAAAAGTTGAATTTATCAATATTTGATCGGCTTTATCGATTATTAATTTTTTAATATTATCGTTTTTTACGCTAAGAACCTATCTCTTACATGGTACAATGTCTGTGCCAAGTTGAGCCAAAATCGGTTGGATGGATCACGAGTGAATATCTGTGTCTATCTGTCGACAGACAAACAGACAGACACACAGATACTCTCTGTTTTATATATATAGATGAGTTACTTGACTTTTCCTTTATACTGTGTTTAAATCTATATTTTGGCCGATACATTTATTGATCAACTTCATTATCTGAAATTTTTAATGAAACGAAAATATTGTCATCTTTCAGAAATTAAGCAAAATATTAACCCATTAACTGCCAAATTTTTAATGCGCATTTTTGGCCCAGACAAGTGTCTTAGAAGTTTATTTATTCCTTATGTTTAATTTCAGAAGTTACCATTGTCGTTCTTATAGAAACTAGAACATCAAATATATATGTGTATAAAACATCAAAAAATAATATTAATTAGAAATAATAACCCAAATACTTTTCAAAATAGTCATTATTTTTCTACTCATGAAATGTAAAATTACGACAGAAAAGGTCTTCTTACGGCTAATAATAAACATTTTAAAGGCTAAGTGTTGTAAAACATACCTCTGCAAATGTAATATATGTAAGCAATTCAATGTAAATACAACGAATAACATGTAGTGAGTTTAATTTTAACAGATCCCCAAATGTGGCTCATGGCAGGTAATGGGTTATGGTCCGAAAATTCTACAAAGTTCTGCAATTCTACAATTGAGATTTAAATAGACTTTGAATAAAAGATGAGATTGCCTTTTAAGTATATTTGTTCATAATTTCGGTAATAAAACGCATTATATTAGAATACGTGCAGTTTCTGAATATTTAGTAAAAGGTGGCAGTTGGAATAAAGTTTCGCGGATGTTTATTTTCCCAAATAGAATAATCGTCCTGTCCGCCATATTTGAAAAGCACAGGTATGTAATATCTAATCACCAATACTGCAGACTGACATTGCACTTAGATTTTTGAAGACCGATTCTGAATGGAAAGCAAGAAGCCGCGTCAGATTTACACATCGAGAAGTGCGAGAGAAGAAAATGCTATCGTTCATACTCTAGCCATTTCAACTTTAAAATGATGAGACTTTGCCGAAGATCTAGTAATACACTTAAATTCATAAAGTCTACCAAAGAGGGAGGCTTATTAACATTTTTTTTATTAAAAAAAAATGTAACAGGGAAGCTAAATTACTGCTTTCAGAAAGTGATTGAAGCCGAAATGCTATATCTTGCATTATGTACATTATTCGGACTATGTCATCACCTTTGTTGCCATATTTATTCCAAGGTTTCGGCCGTTGTACGCTCCGGCCTTCTTCAGGTGCTTGGAATGTCGAACTGAACCCTTTATTTCGCTCGCTGTTCACGTGACATGTTTAATGGGTGTCAGTTATCAGTTATCTCCTGTTAATTTCCCTTTGAAAGTTCTCCACTGCCTTAACCGGGTATTGAACTCACATTCTTTGGGTCCTGTCACTGGATCTAACTAAAGCCTTTATCCACTGTGCCATATGTCATCTGTGTATGAATTTCTGGGTATTATAAGCCTAATGTCTTCAAAAACCGTTTTTTACCAGTGCTCATAATTATTTATTTATTTATTTTGCTGTTATCATTTCAGGTTTTTACCAGAGCTTATATTGCAATTTTTGTTGTTATTATTGATTTTCTCTGGCACTCCTTATTACTGGTTCCTATATTGTATTCATTTCTATGCTTGGTCGTCTCAGGACCGAAATGCTATGTAAGAACCAATAAAATTCGAAGATTGTTTGTATATTATTAATAAACGTTAAATACGTCAGAAACACCAGACCATAGTGGTACTGTCACGTCCACTTATTTTGTGCGGATCAAATTTAGATATGATAGGAGAAATCATGGACATAATTATAGGCATAACTTCAGAAATTATACCACACACATACACAAAGACGTGCATGCATATATATATACATACTGAACGTTTCGATATAGAGTAAGGGTTAGTCAAGTTTCCTAGCTAGATCAATTACAACTAATTAATGACTGAGTGTTCCATACTTTTGGCCTTATAGAACATTTTATCTAACCTTAGTAAATTCCACTGTCTGTCTGTCTATGTCTTCCTC